>CM040121.1:297194297-297631649 GCA_022559845.1 Amorphophallus konjac | reverse complement strand
GGACTTACGGAGGTCTTGGAAAAGGGATTTCCGGTCCAAAGAGACGGAATGCTCAATGGAGGGTCGTCCCGATTCCAAGAAGGGTGTGTGGATCCTAGGATAGAGAGAGGAGGTCTCTCAACCAAGCCAACAAATCAAGACAATCCAAGCCGCAATGTAATATCAAGACAAATGCCCAGCAATGAATAATAGCCAATCTGTGAAAAGAACAGTAAAGACACGCCTTTGGAAAGGTCGTGTTCACAGCAAGAGGAAATACACGCCCTGCGCTAGGTCGTGACCAAATTAAAACACGGCAGCGTGGCTGTCGTAAATTCTGTGAGGGGCTCACAGACGGTAGAAAAATCACGCCTTGAGGTGAGGCGTTCTAAAGAAAGGACGCCTACGGTAAAGGGCGTCAAAACGCAGAGAAAACACCCTGATGATAGGCGCTGATAATAAATGAAACGCCTCAGAGAGCGGCGTTAATTCACAGGCAATATGATAAGGATGCAGGAGACAGCAGTTATGATAAAGAGAAACGCCCTAATGACAGGCGTTGATAAGAAATGAAACGCCTCGAAGAGGGGCGTTATTCCACAGACAGTATAATAAGCATACAGCAAACGGCAGTTATAGAAACAGACGCCCTGGAGATGGGCGTTAATCAATGAAACACGTCCCTGTAAGGGGCGCTAAATAGCAGACGAGAAAATAGCAAAGATAAGGCAAGCAGATGCAATAGACACACGCCCTGGAGGGGGGCGTTAATTAATCAAAACACGTCCCTGTGAGGGGCGTTAAATCAAAAGACGCCCTTGTTGAAGACGTTAATAAGCAGCAATTGACTGATCCGGGGATTGTGCAGGGTGCACAATGGAGGGTGCCCGAGGGGCACAAGGGAAAGGGTACCGAGGGTACCGAGGGTACCGAGGGGAAAGGGCACGCGAGGGTGCCTAAGGGGAAAGGACACACGAGGGTGTCAAAGGGAAAGGGCACACGAGGGTGCCAATGGAGATGGTAATCAATAAAGGAAACAGTGGAGGTCCCACCGTGATCGCCAATTTGTAGATCGGATTAAAAATCCTCACTTTTGGGAGTGAAAAATATATAACATGACAACAACATGTATAAGACGTGATAAAAAATATATAGCACGAGGTGCTAAAGGGGAGTTGTGATCGCCAGAGGGTTTACCTCAATAAGAAGAAAATGAGATCGCGTGTACCTGGTGAAGAGTGGGATACAGGATAAATGTGGATTTCCTCCTCCAACTCCAATCGGCCGGCCGATGAAGTGGGTTTTCTTGATTGATTACCTTGTAAAAAAGACAATGAAAAACAAGCAAAAGAGAGGGAGATCAGCCAAAGTGCAATAGTATCAATCCAAAGCTAACCTAAGATGATGAAAAAACCTTAACATGCGCACCTCTTTTTGGTTTTATAAACCCCTAGCAGAGAACTAGGGAAGGAAAAAATGCTTAATGCAATAAGAAAAACTGATGGTATGACAATGATGGAACTCAAATAAGATAAGCACAATATAGCCCTGCTCTCCCTGACGAGAGTGGAGGGAAACCGTGAATGATGTTGGATGGATTGTAGAAAGATGGATGCAGTAGGATGAAGCCCGATCGGATGCAGTAGTACACCACGTTACAGCAGGATGAAGTGCAAAGAAGGGGAGATTGTGATCTTCTGGGTTTAGGGCGTTCAACAATAATGATGATAATCAACAAACAACAACAACAACCCTGCAACCTTTCCAACCTTTTCCAACCCCTCTTACGCTCGACAAGGAGCCTCTTATATAATGTTCAATCGGATGTGATTAAACAAGGGAATTGATAAGAACGGGTAATGAGGCATCCACGGAAGGATTAAGATCGGGCAAGAGTCCAAGGATAGCATGGAACTGTGGGGGAAAGATGGAAAAAAAGGACTCTGGAGTAAAACACGCCTTAAGACAGGGCGTCTATTTATGAATTGACGACCTGAGATTGGGACGTTTCTTAAAACACGACCTAGTAAAGGCCGTTTCTTCCTGGGTTTAATTTTGGAAATGAAAACTTCCTCTGTTTGGAAATTAATGGAACACGCCTAAGGTAACGGCGTTTCTTCAAAACACGCCCTGAGAAAAGGCGTTACTCACAAAATGCCTTTTATTTTTAAAAATAGATAATTCCAGAAATTAACGGATAATACCAGGAATTGACGCCCTCACCTACGGTCGTCCTTTCCTTGAAAACGCCTTATGACAGGTCGTTACTTTAAAAAGTAACGCCCTTCGTCAAGTCTTTATTCACAAAAATGCAGGAAAAATGCAGAAAAACTCACAAAAATAGAAAACTTTATGTTATAGGAATATTGAAGTCCACTTGGGGCGTTTATATAATAACATGAGATTTGATCAACAAAACGTCAATTTTGGCGTGTCTACACAAGCCAAGTAGCATCATGTGCTATGAATGCAAGAAGCCCGAGCACATGAGAGGTGAGTGTCCAGATCTGAAAAAGAAATTCAAGAAGGATAATTTCAAGAAACCCAAAGCCATGGTCGCCACATGGAGCGACGAAGAAGATGAACCATCTGATGAAGAGATCCAAGAACTTGTGGAAAGCTTGTGCCTCATGGCATATGAAGATGAATCTACTGAGGTAAATTCTGACCCTGATTTTATTTCCAATGAACAATGGGAATCGGAATATGAAAAGTTATGCACGAAATACAAGAAAATCAGATCTGAAAATAAAACTCTCAAAAAGAAACTTGATGACTTGTCACATGAAGATGTCTTTGTCAAATTTGAAAAATTGGAACATGAATGGTTTGAGGCAATGGATGAAAGAGAAAGTCTATTACAAACAATTTTAGACTGTGATAAAGCTAAAGAAGAATTATCTTGTAAAATATTTGAAATGGAGAAAGTATGTGAAAAGATGAAAATTGAAGGAAAAATTCTGAAATCCACAAACTCAGAACTCGAAGAGAAAATTATGAGTTTAGATAAAAAAGTGGCTGAACTTAAGTCCACATTGTCAAGATTTGTAAAGGGCAAATAAAACCTAGATAATTTGTTGGGAGTTAAAATCAATTTTCAAAAGGAAGGTCTTGGATACACTCCTCAAAACAAAAAAACTTTTGAGCATAAGATCACCACATCCTTTGTTCATGAAAAGGATAAAAACCATGCTTCATGTTCCAAGCCTGAACCAAAACATGCTCAACCCAAACCACGAAAGTCTCAAAGAAAGTTTACACCTGTTAACAGTTATCATTGTGGTAGATTTGGTCATGTTATTGCAAATTGATGGTTTAGACAAAGCCCACCAAGAAATCATGTGTTTTGGACCAAGAAGAGATATACATAGAACTGGACTAACTCCTACGGACCCAAACTAACTTGGGTACCAAAAACAATTGCATGAGAATTTTCTTTCTTGCAGATATGTCTTGAAGTCAGGGGGAGCAAATGGTACTTGGACAGCGGCTGTTGAAGGCATATGACAGGGGACAAGAAGGCGTTCTCTACACTGCAAGACAATGATGGAGGTTCAGTTGTCTTTGGAGGCCAAGACAAAGGTAAAATCATTGGGATAGGCAACATTGGTAAGAATTCTGAAATTCTTATTGAAGATGTGCTTTTGGTGAAAGGTCTAAATCACAATCTATTAAGTATAAGCCAATTGTCCGATAAGGGTTTTAAAATTGTCTTTGATGAAACCCACTGCATTGTCTTGAACAAGAACACAAATGAGATCAAACTTCTTGGAAAAAGAAATAACAATGTCTATACTGTTGATATTGATAATGTTTCTTGTGATGATCTTTGCTTGGTAGCTAACAATCATGAAAATGCATGGTTATGGCACCGAAGATTAGGTCATGCTAGTTTTGGAGTAATCTCCAAGTTGTCTAGACATGATTTGGTGAATGGACTGCCAAAATTAAAATTTGAAAGTGATAGAATCTGTGAAGCTTGCACTAAAGGCAAGCAAACACGAATTTCCTTCAAAAATAAAAACATTGTTTCTTCCGCTAGGCCGTTGGAATTGCTGCACCTTGATCTTTTTGGTCCAACCAGAACCTCTAGCCTAGGAGGAAAATCCTATGGCTTTGTGATTGTTGATGACTATTCCAGATTAACATGGGTGCTGCTTTTAGCCAATAAAAATGATGTTGTGACGGAATTTTAAGTTTTTTGCAAGAAAGTTCAGAATGATAGAGGTTATCTCATCACTACCATTCAAAGTGATCACAATGGAGAGTTTGAGAATCATGACTTCAGCAAATTCTGTGAAGAGCAAGGATACACGCACAATTTTTCATCACCACGGACGCCTCAACAAAATGGAGTGGTGGAAAGGAAAAACAGAACTTTGATAGACATGGCACGGACCATGTTAAGTGAGAACTCCCTGCCCAAATACTTCTGGGCCGAGACGGTAAGCACAGCATGCTACATCATCAATAGGGCAATGGTAAGGCCCATCTTAAAGAAAACTCCATATGAGCTGTACAAGGGCAAGAAACCAAAAATTTCTCATCTCAAACCCTTTGGATGCTCATGTTTTATCCTGAACAATGGTAAGACTAATCTAGGAAAGTTTGATGAGAAAAGTGACAAAGGAATTTTCCTAGGTTATGCACTTAACTCTAAAGCCTACCGTTTGTTCAATAAAAGGACCTTGGTTGTTGAAGAAAGTCCTCATGTGATTTTTGATGAATCTGAGTTAAAACTAACAAACCAATATGTTCAAATTGTGGATGCATATGAGGATTCCAAAGGTCGGAATGATCTCAAGGCCAAGAATGAGCCAACTGAAGGTGGATCCAGCAAGAGTGAAGAAGATGAGGATCCCTTAATTGAAACACTTCAAGAGCAGCAAGTGCAACACCCGGACTTGCCAAGATCATCCACTCTTCTGAAAGATCACCCCGCTGAAAACATCATAGGTAATCCTGAAGACGGGGTAAGAACTAGATCCTCTCTAAGGCAGGTAGAAGAGGAGGATTTAATTGCCTTAATTTCTCAAGAGGAGCCTAAGGACATTCATGATGTCTTGCAAAATGACTCCTGGATCCAGGCAATGCATGAAGTGTTGCACTTGTTTGAAAGAAGCAAAGTGTGGACTCTTGTGCCACGTCCTAGAAATCAGCCCGTAATAGGAACCCGATGGGTCTTTAGAAACAAGCTGAATGATATGGGTGTAGTTGTTAGGAATAAGGCCCGACTTGTAGCCAAGGGGTATAGCCAGGAGATGGGGATTGATTTTGGTGAGTCTTTTACCCCGGTTGCTAGGCTAGAAGCAGTCCGGATTTTACTATCGTTTGCCTGCTCATTGAACTTCAAACTGTTTCAAATGGATGTTAAATCTGCCATTCTTAATGGGTATATCAAAGATGATATTTTTGTAGAACAACCTCTAGGCTTTGAAGATTCCAAACACCCACGACATGTATAGAAGCTCCAAAAGGCGTTGTACAGGCTTAAGCAGGCACCAAGGGCATGGTACGAAAGGCTTACTTCATTTCTGACTGAAAATGGGTTCAAAAGAGGTAAGGTTGATGAAACACTCTTCACAAGGAAATCAGGTAAAGAGATATTGGTAGTTCAAGTGTATGTTGATGACATAATCTTTTGAGCTACTAACAATGCTTTATGTGATGAATTTGCAAGAATAATGCAAGGAGAGTTTGAAATGAGTCTAATGGGTGAACCAACCTTCTTTCTTAGTTTGCAGGTAAAACAAACGCCCGAAGGCATCTTCATAAACCAAGCCAAATATACAATGGAGCTGTTGAAAAAATACGGGATGGCAGAAGCAAAACCCATATCAACTTCGATGGCCACAACCATGAAGTTGGACAAAAATGAAAATGGTAAAACAGTAGATCCTACACTGTTTCGAGGTATGATCGGATCACTAATGTATTTAACAGCATGTTGCCCTGATATTCAGTATAGTGTATGTCTGTGTGCTCGCTTTCAATCTTGTCCAAAAGAATCACATCTAATGACTGTTAAACAGATTTTTTGGTATTTGATTGGCACACTAGACTTTGGCTTGTGGTTTCCGATCGGTAGCTCTTTTGATTTGATTGCATATACCGATGCCGATTATGCTGGTTGCATTGTTGATCGAAAAAGTACTAGCGGGTATTGTCAGTTTCTTGGTGGTTGCCTAGTTTCATGGGCCTCCAAGAAATTACATTCAGTAGCTCTCTCAACGGCCGAGGTTGAGTATGTAGCCGCCGGAAGTTGTGGAGCCCAAGTACTTTGAATCAAAAATCAATTGCTTGATTTGAATATTGAAATAAACGGTGTTCCAATTTTATGTGACAATACAAGTGCAATCAGTTTATCAAAAAACCCTGTTCAGCACTCTAGGACCAAGCATATAGACATTCGACACCATTTCTTGAGAGATCATGTAGGCAAAGGGGTTTTTGAGCTGCATTTTATTGATACTCATAATCAGCTGGCCGATATCTTCACCAAGCCCTTAAACCAGGAGCAATTCAACAAGATTAGAAGGGAACTTGGCATGTGCAAGGGTGAGGGCATACACACTTAGGTCTGCATTAGGATGAGTGATGCATATCAGAAGCATAAAGGGTAGATAGTGTGACATGCATCACCATGTTGTGTGTTTTTACTCTTCTCTATTTGATACCATCCTGCATGTGTGATTGTATTATTTTATCTTTATAACCCTCCTTGAAAATTTCTAAAACCCTATACTCCTTGACAAATAAATGTGGACAATTGACCTAGGGACACTAGACAGTCACTGAGGGGGAGCCTTCAGAAAAACCTCGCTGGTTGATTGTTTAGATGCCTCTTACTGAAATTCTCCCCAAAAAGAAAAAAAAGAGAAAAAAAGAAAAAAAAGAAAAAGAAAGTATAAACAAAGGAAAAGAAACATACGGGGATGAATACCACCAAGTGAAGGGAGCACAAGCAAAACAGGAGATATGGAGGCTTTTAGTTCACAAAAAAATAATTTTTGGGCCTCTTGACCTTTCCGGTCGACCGGATCACCCGTCCCGGTCGACCGAAACTGGCGGCCGGTCCAACCGGGACTCGACCACCCCCTTTTTTAAAGGGGTTTTCTCCCCTTCTTATCTCATTCTATCCCACTCCTTCTCTCTCCCATACCTTCTCAAAACCCTAGAAGACAAACCCTCCACCTCTCAAGTCTTCAAACCTCACCTTTCCTCCATCCGCACAATCTCCGTCGGATTCGTCACCACTCTAGGACGCGATCTTCGCGGATGTTCGTGCTGCCACCAAGCTACCTCCTCGATTCCAGAGCATGGGGAACAATCTTCCAGGGTTCCAGGAGTGCCCCTTAGTCCATTTCTATCTCCAGGGTAGAGTCCCTTCTCCTCAAAGGTATTCACGGCCGGTTTCCTAGTCTAAGATGCCGCCTAGACGGAGCTCTCGGTGTTCCACTCAAGGGGAAGCCAGCAGTCAGAGACAGGAGGCCCCTACTCATCCACAGCGTGCACCGAAACCTCCTCGTGCACCCCGTCTGCCTTTCCGACCGATCATCAACCCTTGCCTGGTTGACTTTCAGGAGGTGACTGAGATTTTACCAAATTTGTTTGCACTTTTTGCTATTCAAGACGGGTGGAATGATTTTGTCTCCAGATATGCTAGGTATTATCCAAACCTAGTCCAGCAATTCTTTGGGAATCTCATTGAGAGAAATGGAGAGTTATTCATAATTGTTCAGGATATTGAGATTCATATTACACCCGACCTTTTCTGGCGTGCATTAGGAGTTTCAGCCTGGGGTGCAGATATGAATTTTGGACATGGTGAAGTGGAGGATACATTCCTTGCTATGACAGGCTGTGACTATGTTCAGAGTGTCAGTAATCTCATTCAGTTAAATGCCAATCATTTTATGCCACTGCAGCGTGTTCTACATCACATATTCACTACCTTGATTTATCCAAAAGGTGGTAGTAGAAATGAAGTGACAACGGTTCATCGGTTCCTCTTTTACCATGTCATGAATGGGAACACTGTGAATTTGGGTCGGCTCATGACTACTTTGATTGACTCATGCCGCACCAACTTGGGGCGATCCTTACCTTATGCATCCCAGTTGACCGGGGTGTTTATCTATGATGGGGTTGATTTGGCTGAAGAAAGATCACTTCCGATTCGCCAAGATGATATCTACAATGAACACAAGATTTTCTTCAATCTTGGATATTACTGGGGTGAAGATGGTGAGCTTACAAGGGATATTCCCACTTATGTAGATTTACTTGCAAATGAGGAAGAACCACAGCAACAACAGGTTCATGGGGATGCACCCCCTCCAGTTCAGGCGGAGGATCAGCCTCCCCCACCTTCACCACACCGTGTGGATCAAGAGTTGCCACCTTCTCCACAGTTTGTTCACGGGGAGTCTTCTACTCAGGGTCCTGGTCATCCTACTTGGGGGGACTATGAGGCTCTTGATAGACGTGGCTTAGGCATGGAAAGCCGACTCTACTCATTCCTTGATCGGTTGGACACTTTCATGGACCCTATGACTGGCCGAATGGAATCTTTCACCCATGCTCTGGATGACATTTCTACCCACATGGCCACTCTTTATGCTAGCCACGAAGATAACCGTGAAGCCTTCCGGATAAACAATCAATCACTTCTTACCATCCGTAGGCAGCTTCTTCATCAAGATGAAACTCTGCATGACATTGCGGACCGTCTCCCTCCTGCTCCTGCTCCTCCTGCTGCCGATGCTTCTGGTGATGATGCTCGCGAGGGGACTCCGGATCACCCTGCTCCTTAGCTGTCCTTGTGTTTCTATCGGGTCATTTCTGTCCACAAGTCCTATAACCCACTCCTCATTTTGATGATGCCAAAGGGGGAGAAGTAGTTATGTCAGGTCCTATCTATATGTTATGTATTATGTTTGCTTGTTTGCTTGCATGCTTGAGTTGTTGTGAGTCATGTTGCATCATGTTAGCATGCATCTTGTGTATTGCATTTTGTGCATCTTGTTGGAACTCCTTGCAGAATCTCAACTCTTGTATCAGATCCTTGAACTAAAATGAAATGATGTAATGCACTTGGTTTTAGCCACCTACTGGATCTACTTGTTCTATTTCATATCGCAATCTGGGCATATATGTATGATTCAAATGTAGTGGTTCTTGGATTGACTCGTCTACGCTTTCACTACTCGTATTTTGTCATCATCAAAAAGGGGGAGATTGTTAAGTCTCCTTGAATGATTTTGATGATAACAAAACTCTGAGTTAAAGATTTATCTCGGCCCGTGTCCAAGATTTCAATATTCGAGTCAAGGGGGTTTCTAGTTTGAGTTTATCTACTCTGTGGAAAACTCATTAGCTTTATTTGAATCAGTGTGTTTCCAAATGAGTTATTTATGTCCAAACAAACCCCAAAATGCTTGAAACAATCATTCACTTAAATGCCATTGTCACCTTGATCAAATTCTCTGGGCTAACAATTCAATTTTGTAGGACTAGGTCATTCCGGTCGACCAATACCCTAGGGTCGGTCGACCAGTTTTTCCAGAAACAAAGAATGCCAACATTTACAGGTTTCGGTCGACCAGGGGATAGTGGCCGGTCGACCAGAATTTCCAGCAACAAAAAACTCCAATTTTTACAGGTTTCAGTCGATCACCCCAATATTTCTGGTTGACCGGAATCCCCGAGATAGCCCTTTTTGGCTTTCTGGTTCAAGCTCAAGAAGAGGGTGTTTCTCCCATTTGTTTAAACCCATTTGTCTTAGTCAAGGAGTGATTTGTGGATCTGGTCTGGGGACTTGTCTCTTGACCTTCCAAGATCTATAAAAGATCTCATTGGAGTCATAAACCCTAAGGCTTTTCAAGAGAAGATCAAGGGGAGGCTATCAAGGGAGAGGGTGCTGGTACTGTTCACGTGAACAGTGATTCGTGAGGAACTGTTCATCCAGGAGCTGAAGCTTTCAAGTGTAAATCTGCATTTAAATCGAGTGGAGATCAAGCCAAGAGCAAGCTTCATTCCATACCATCTTCATTCACTAAGGGGGAGCCTGATCTGTGTCTTCACTTCATGTTTTTGCTCTATTTGCATTTGGGATTATTCATATTTCTCTTGTAATTTTCAAGCACTTGTGTGTGTGTGGATCTAGACAGATCCGTGTGTGTGTGTGTGTGTATTCCTCTTTGTTCTTCGTAGTTCTTGTGTGTTCGTGCTCTTGCACTTTCGTGGGAGTTCTATACTCTTCACGTGTGTGCGTGTGGTTTGTGTTCATCTTGTAATCTCCTACAAGATAGTGTGTGAATCCTCACCGTGTGTGAGGGGTGGACGTAGGTTACTGTTGTTGCATCCGAATCACCTAAAAATCGCTGTCTTCTGAGTGGTTTGATCCATATCTTCTACCTCTATTCTCTCTAGCTTCTTTGTATATTGTATTATCGTTTAGTTCTGTTTTTCGATCTAGATTCATTAACCCTCTTACGGGAGATCTCTGGTATATCGAAAGGTAAATTTGGATCGACAAGGCTAGTCCTATCAGAAAGGAAATACCTTGTGTGAGAGAATCCTTGGATTCCTAGACTCCGCCTAGTACCAAGGAACTACTGTAGGGGTTAATTTATCCAGATTCTCTTTGTGAATAGTTATATCTCCTCCCGTTGGTTGCTTGCTTTTTAGACGTGTTTTTTATCTAGCATAAGTTATTGAAATTTATTGTTACCCAATTCACCCCCCTCTTGGGTGCCATTTAATCGCGGGACTTCATGAAGACTGTCGCGCCTCACCTGAAAAATAAAGGGTGATCCTCATTTCATTGGCTCAATAAGGGTCCCACGGATCCCTACCTCACAACGAGAAACCACAATAATAACAAGATGATCACATTAAATATCACAATGGCATGAAGCAAAGCTATATAAGAAAAGCTGTGCAGGAATATTAAATAATTGAACAAGTAAATAACACAGCTAAGCACGAATGCCACACGATCCATTTACATGCCAAATCACACGAGTAATTATAAGATGAACATATAACATGTAGAGTTGATTATCCACATTCCACGTGACATGAGAGAGTAAACCACTAGAAGTAAGGCCAGATGCATCCACTGACGTCTTAGACTGCGTCTCGTGTGTCTCCCTACACGCCCCAGGCGGAAAATGAGACGCCGTACAACTAACTAGTAACTAACAAGGACTTGTCAGGGTCACGCTCGTCAGCACGCGTCCAAAGTCCCTAACTAAGTGTGCACACATAGACCTTGCCCTAGGTCGGGTCCTCTAGCCAGTTTTCCCCTCAGTCGGACTCTAACTGTAAAGGCAGGGGCCCTACGGTAACTAGCTTACAAACCGTATCTGTCGGGATCGACACACCACCTCTCCTAGGTGGGGTCAACACCCGTGTGTCGTACGAGGCTACGACTAGTGGCTCGTCACTTAGGAAAGAAGGAAGATTCACTCATCATAGCTATAAACGCGTAGCATAAATCATAGAACCTCGTGAGTTCAAAGAAGACGTATAAGGGAACACAAAACTAAACTCAATTGGGGTCAATATTGCGAAGCATGGAAGTTGCGGTTACGAGCATACCGCTACCTCAAGGTAGCGGTTTTGGGACGACCGCGGCTTTGTAGGTAGCGGTCATGGGACAACCGCTACCTCAAGGTAGCGGTCCCCTGATGACCATTTTCTCAGACCGACGTACCCTGATTGGTCGCGGCTTCTGATGTCATGCAACCCATATCCAGAGAGCAGATAGCGGTCGGGTGGCGACCGTGACCTCATTTTAGAATCGAAAATGTGCGAAATGCACATAGACCCGTCCCACTCGACCCAAAACGAGGTGATTACAATTTTACAACCTATTTAATGCTGTCATACACCATAATACATGCAATTAAACCCCAAAAACATAAGGAATGGGCAAATATACAAGATCAAACCCTTAGGGTTTTATAGAACACAAACCCACATCCATTCTTCTTGCAAAATAATCAATGTAGCATGCTTTTAAGGGCTCAAATGAACGGGAAAATGCGAGAGAGTAAGGAAGAATTCCATCCCCCTACCTATATCATGAAAACCTTAATGATTAGGCACGTTTCTTCACGCCAAAACTTCTCCCATGCACAAGGAACAACCACCACATCACGAGTTCCTCTTTGAGGCCTCACTAGCACGCCTCCACCGCACCGTAGCTCAGCGGCAACCTCCTCCACATCGTCTGCAGCCGTAGTGGAGAGAGAGAACCGAGAGAACGAGAGAGGGACACTGCGTGAGGGAGTGAGAGAGAAATGGGGGGGTCACCCCCAACGTTGGTAGAAATAGGGTTTTCACCCTTTTCCTCTTTTTTTTGTTAAATGTCTTTCTTATGTAAGAAGACCTTAAAATATGTAAAATTTGGTTTATACCTTCATGATTTTCATATAATTTGATAAATCACATATATATAGCACATAAGGGCCAATAAATGCAACCAAATTCACAAGAAAATTCCAATTTTTGAAATGTGATAGAAACTTGAATTGTCGGGTATTACAGTCCCACCCCCTAATAAAAATTTCATCCTCAAAATTTCAGGGAAAAAATTAGGAAGGAACAGGAGAGAATACTCACTCAAATAAATACGAGAACTGATGATGCATTTCATCCTCACGTTCCCACGTCGCCTCATTACCTGAGTGACGCTGCCAAACTACCTTCACCAAAGGAATAATCTTATTCCTTAATCGATGTCCGCGACGATCTTCAATCCGAATTGGATATTCTGGAAAAGACAGATCTGCTGCTACTTCGGGCCACTTTGAAACTTCCAGAACATGAGATTCATCTGGCACATATTTCCTTAGCATAGAAACATGAAACACATCATGGATCGCTCCCATCTCCGGTGGCAACTGTGGGCGATAAGCCACTTGGCCCACACGCTCCAGAATAAGAAATGGACCAATATATCGGGGACTGATCTTTCCACGTTTGCCAAACCTCATCATACCTTTCATTGGAGATATTCTCACAAATACATAATCTCTAAGTTCAAACTGCAATGGTCTTCTTTGCTGATCTGTGTAACTTTTCTGTCGACTTTGGGCTGTTAGTAATCTCTGCCTGATAAGTCGAACAACCTCTACTCAGTGTTGCACAATTTCAGGTCCTGTCATGAGCCGCTCACCTACTTCAAACCAATCCAATAGTGTACGACAAGGTCGACCATACAATGCTTCATAAGGCGCTATGCCAATGCTAAAATGAAAACTGTTATTGTAGGCAAATTCCACTAATGGAAAATGTTGGTTCCATGAACCCTACCAAGCTAAACAGCATGACCTCAACATATCCTCTAATGTCTAAATGGTCCTTTTAGATTGACCATCTGACTGTGGGTGATATGACGAACTAAATGCCAATTTTGTGCCCAACACTTTTTGGAAACTTCGCCAGAAGCCAAAAGTGAAGAATGGATCACGATCAGACACAATAGAAATAGGAATTCCATGCAATGGCACAATCTTTTCTACATAAAGCTTTGCCAACCTCTGAACATTCCATTTCACTTTGATAGGCAACATTCTAGCTGTTTTTGTTAATCGATCAACCATCAGCCAAATGCCATCATAACCTTCATGAGTTCGATGCAAACCCACAACAAAATCAGTAGTTACATGATCCCACTTCCACATTGGAACTTCCAAAGGATGAAGCATACCTCCGGGCCGCTGATGTTCAGCTTTCACTTGCTAACACGTCATACATCGAGCCACAAAGTCTGCCACATCCGTTTTCATACCGGGTCACCAGAACTATTTTTTCACATTGTTGTACATTTTCATCGTTCCTGGATGAACAGTGTAACGGGATCCATGTGCTTCACGCAATATAGCATTCCTCAAAGATTCTTCAGCCAGAACATAGATTCGGCCCTCGAATCTAACCACCTCATCATCACACAATTCAACTCCAGGCATTGTCACAATGCGAGACAACTCAGAATCTGCTTGTTGTGCCTCTTTTATTTACCGATAAATAGCTAGAGTCATCACCAAGCAAGCAAGAATAGTTGTCCTCGGGTCTCGTGGAATTTTCAACCTGAAGGTTTTCCTTGGTAACTACTCCCATAGCTTCCATTCTTGCATCATTAAGTGACAGATCTGCACTTTTCTGCTCAGTTCATCTACCACTACATTCATCTTGCCAGGTTGATACGACAGAGTAAAATCATAATCTTTCATATACTCTATCCACCTGCGCTGACGAAGATTAAGATCCTTCTGTGAAAACACACTTTCAAGCTTTGATGATCAGTGAAAATCTCAATTTTTTCACCATACAAGTAATGCCTCCAAATCTTTAATGCAAAGATTACCGCTGCCTGTTCTAAATCATGAGAGGGGTAATTTTCTTCATGTGTCTTCAACTGTCGGGATGCATATGCAACCACTCTGCCATACTGCATAAGCACTACACCCAAGCCCACTCTAGAAGCATCAATGCAAACAATAAACCCACCAGAACCAGAAAGCAAAACAAGTACTGGGGCCATTGTACGTACCCTCTTCAGCTCATTAAAGCTTTGCTTACATTCTTCAGACCTTATACAAGTGTCATAAAAGTACACAGTCACGGGGCATACCCCGGCTCTAACAAGCACTGGTTGCTAAGTCTGCTCGCTGAAAACACGCGGGATGACTGAAGACAACCGCGCCTTACCTGAAAAACAAATGGTGAGCCACATTTCATTGGCTCAGTAGGGGTCTCGTGGATCCCTACCTCACAGTGTGAAACCACAGTAATAATAAGATGATTACAGTAAATATCACAATGGCATGAAGCAAGACTATATGAGAAAAGCTATGCAGGAATATTAAATAACTGAACAAGTAAATAACACAGGTAAGCACGAATGCCACACGATCTATTTACATGACAAATCACACGAGTAATCATAAGATCAACATATAACCAGTAGAGATGAATATCCACATTCCACGTGACAGGAGAGAGTAAACCACTAGAAGCAAGGCCAGATGCATCCACTGACGTCTTAGACCGTGCCTCGGGTGTCTCCCTACACGCCCCCGGCGGAAATTGAGACACCGTAATGTAAAAGTAACCAGTAACCAACAAGGACTAGTCAGGGTCACACTCGTCAATGCGCATCCAAAGTCCCCAACTAAGTGTGCACACATAGACCATGCCCTAGGTCGGGTCCTCTAGCCAGTTTCCCCCCCAGTCGGACTCTGACAGTAAAGGGAGGGGCCCTACGGTAACTAGCTTACAAACCGTCTCTGTCGGGACCACCACCCCACCTCTCCCAGGTGGGGTCAACACCCGTGTGTCATACGAGGCTACGACTAGTGGCTCGTCACTTAGGAAACAAGGAAGATTCACTCATCATTGCTATAAACACGTAGCATAAGTCATAGAACCTTGTGAGTTCGAAGAAGACGTATATGGGAACACAATGCTAAACTCAATTGGGGTCAATACTGCGAAGCATGGAAGTCGTGGTTACGAGCAGATCGCTACCTCAAGGTAGCAGTTCTCGGATGACGGCGGCTTGTTAGGTACCGGTCATGGGACAACTGCTACCTCAAGGTAGCGGTCCCATGATGACCATTTTCTCAGACCAACATACCCTGATTGGTCGCTGCTTCTGATGTCATGCGACCCGTATCTAGAGAGCAGATAGCGGTCTGGTGGCGACCATGATCTCATTTTAGAACCGAAAATGCGAAATGCACATAGACCCATCCCACTCGACCCAAAAGGAGGGGATTGCAAATTTACAACATCTTTCATGCTGGCATACACCATAATACATGCATTTAAACCCCAAAAACATAAGGAATGGACAAATATACATGATCAAACCCTTAGGGTTTTATAGAACACAAACCCACATCCATTCTTCTTACAAAATAATCAATCTAGCATGCTTTTAACAACTCAAATGAATGGGACAACGCGTGAGAGTGAGGAATAAATCCATCCCCCTACCTATAACGCGAAAACCTCAATGATTAGGCACATTTCTTCCTGCCAAAACTTCTCCCATGCACAAGGAATAGCCACCAGATCACGAGCTCCTCTGTTGGGTCCCGTAGTGCAGGAACACAGATCTAGAGGGGGGGGGTGAATAGATCCTACTGCTAAAAACTAAGTCCAATTAAAAACATAAACTAGCACACAACGGAATTTACCAGATTGATAGGATTGAGGAAATTAATCTAAACAAGTTTAAACTTGATTCACTCAATCTCGTCGAGCTCACACGATAGCACAAACAGATATGATAGTGAACACACAATCACAAGAATCAAACCACAGGACACGGGAATTTTTAAGGTGGTTCGGGACCACGATGGGCTCCCTACGTCCACCCCTCACCAAACTGGTGAGGCTTCACTACACGCTACAAAATGTAGCAACATGGGGACGAACCCCAACACACACACGCTGCTTTCACAGCAAAACACACACATGAGGCCTTGCCTCAACCTGCTGCCACAGCAGCACACACACACATACACACACACAGGGGAACACACCCCGAACAATATACCTTACACGGAGATACAGCTCCGTCCACACACACGTAGGGCAATGCCTACACAACCACACGGGAGAAAACTCCCAACAACACACATGGATATACTCCGCACAAATCGACACACATAAGACCACACACACACTTGGAGACCCCTTTCTCTGAACACCCACACAAAATATTCTGTCAAATGTATATGTAACAATCACAAATATATGCTATGACCTTCCACACAAATTCTATAGATGTAAACTAGAAGAATGCATCAAGTATAAGACTCCCCCTTCTTCATCAAAATCTGATTCTCCTTGCTCGTTGACGGATGATCATAATCTTGACATCATCTTCTTCCTCTCCTCTAGTCACTTCTCTTTTCCTTATTCCAATCTCCTCTCTTCACCTGAAAGAGTAGATAGACATAGTGAGTTCAATCTTTAAGCTAATCTCAAACAAGAATATAGACATGAATGGTTTAGAGATTCCCCTCTTCTTCACCTATACAAAAGAATACATGAGCATTAGAGATGTTGTATCACAAAGATTGTAGCTCATATATATATGCAAGAGAGAGTGAACAAAGAACATGTAAATGATTATTACAAATCTTAGATGCCCATTCAAAACCTTGAACAATCTCAAACAAAAGATATAGAAGTGAAAGATCAAGATTACTCCCTCATGAAATGCTTCTATAGGATGAAGAACGTTCTTGAAGCAATTTTGAAGAGATGTAACATGAACAGAGGTTGGATCTTGATTTCAGATGCTGCCTTCAGTTGTATATGATCTTGGGCCTTGATTCAAGCTTCTTCCCTTCAATTTCAGCTTCAGAGCAAGGTGGAAGAGGGCTTGGGAGCTTCAACTTCGAACCTGCACACACAAGGGTTAGAAGAAAACAATTTTCAGATCTAGCATCCTCTTCCTTAGGGTTTACAGCCCAAGAGTTATATGTAAGTGTTTAGAATGGTCAAGGAACAGCCTAGGGATCAGATCCATGAATTAAGGAGATGTATATGGCATTTGGAATTGATTGGTCGGACTTTCGGAGCAAGAAAACGACGGTCAAAAAGTGCGGCTCGAGGTCCGACCGGAATGGGTCGACCCTTGGGGTCGACCCTCGCGCAAACAGAAGCCAAATAGAACTGATTTTGTGTTCTATTTTACAGGGGTCGACCCCAGGGGTCGACCCTCACGTTCCCAGAACCCAAACAGTTGGTTCTGGGTTACATGGGTCGACCCTTGCATGGGTCGACCCCAGGGGTCGACCCTTTCAGGCAGATTACACAAAAACAGCTCTGCGCGCTTCGGCGACAGGAATTAATTCTCCTAGCTCCGAACTCCGATCGAAGCAAGACTGGAGGCGTTGGAAAGAGGACTCCCAGAGATACAACATATAATTTTTAGAGGGGAGATACGACAGTTGGATTGAAAATGGTGAAGAGTGTAAGACAGTTTGAGTTTGAAAAATAACTAAAACCTCCATCAATTCAATGGGAAACAATTGATTAAATGTTACCATAATCCCATGAAGATCAACCATGATTTTTCATCCTGAAAAATATGATAAAGCAAGATGTTAGATCAAGATCAAAATATATGGGTCATGCATTAACATATGATGCTCGTTTTGAGACCGAGACCCAAAAGTTATGAAATGTGATTGCGAATTCATTAGCATGAGGCATATGAGCATTCCCATGATAGATCAGTATCAAGGCATTAGAGAACTCAATTTTCCAGTTCAAGATTAGAAGAGTCTCACCATGGATTCCAATATAACTTCTTACCTTGAAGCAATATTAACCTGCACTATATGGCAATGAACTCATAAGCAAGTTGATATTAAACCGAATCTCAAGATCCCAATTCCATCCCAATTCTCCTACAAGCCATTTCACCAACCATTTAAGCCATATGATCCGAAGGACAAGGAACCATCATTCAAACTCATCAAACCATATATCATTCCCTCCATTCATTTAGCATTACCAAAGTACACATTCATGATATGAGGATCAATATGACATGATGTACATGAGGCTCAATAGGACATGATGCTCGAGTGTACTTTTCACAAAGGCCTTTCACATTGAAGATAGAGCAACCGCACCAAGTGTAGATGGAATGTATATGTAATGTGCTAACCTCAAAGCACGTATGAACCTCAAAGAGTCACAGATGCATTCACATAATGATGTCCCAAAAGAAACAGTTTGTAATCATTTCCACAACCAGTTCAAGTGAAGAGCATTCACGCACAAGGCTAAGTAACAAAGGTATTTTGTAATCATCAAAATCACATACACAACAATCTCCCCCATTTTGATGTTGACACAATATTATGCTATAATGCTCTTTCTCTCCCCCTTTGACAAAATCAGAAATGAGGATCATGATGGGGAATCCAGAATGGCAAGAACCTATGGACAATCGGATTATGAAGAGAACCAATGAGCACAATATGCATGAACGAATTGCAGAATTGTGGGGTACCATATGTTGAAGTGAAACTCTTATGCCAATTGTCTGATACCAATTTGTTGAAATTGGAAATGCAAATGTGGACAATATGGTCATGTAGAATGCAAGATGACAAAACGATATGCAAATGCTCACGAGTTGCGACAATTGAAAATTGTGGATGGCATGACAATAATGAGCAAGTAAACAAGCACTCAAACACTCATAGAAAGGTATTGACTCATGCAAGTCCTGATGAGTTAGGCAGATAAGATCACATGCAAAGCTCCCCCATTGACATTGACACATTAGATGACTGTTTTTGATTTTCAAATTTGATTTTTAGTTTTCTTGTGAAATGCATGAAGCATGATGTATGAAAATGATGAGACATGAAATGCATACAATGTAATCAAGCAGATATCTATAGATACATGCAACATAACTCCTTCACAAGAAGTGATACCAATTGATTTACAGTGAGGGGATAGGTGTAGGAGAAGTGCAAGTGAGTCATTAAGTTCAGAATGCTCATGATTACACCTAGAGGATTGTGCAAATAAATAGGAGAAGACGTACAGCAGGTCAAACAATTGATCAAAATTTTAAAATACATATCAAATCAAATTACCATGTGCAAGTGAGTAATATGAGAATGAAGTTTAGCCATATGGATAACCAGATTTTCAAGTAAACACAATAGTAAGTGTACAAACTGCATTTCAATCTAGAGAACAGCGTATTGGAGGCTTCGCTCTACCTCAATCAAACATATCATCAGAAATTTTCATACTGACAATCTGAATTTTTCTAAAAAGGATCAGGTTCAAAATAATTCCTTTTTACGCGAGGAGACACATGGAGCTCATGCCAGAATCCCCGGTTACTCAGAGTACTGAACCTTGTCACCTCATTTGAACAGAGATACTTTAGTCAGCACTTTTCAAAAATGAACCACATCACGTCTCAGGTGACATGTGCCCAGTTTACTCAGTGAGACTTAGCATTGCTCTGCCTTTTATTTCAGCCATCTTTTGTATGTGGAGGCAGGCAACTTTTTCCTCAACTGTCTCTTATCATCTATGCAGCAAGTTGAATTACTTTAGAGTGTCGAAATGAAATTCCTATATCCTTATGAATAACACTCAATTTCACATTAAAGTGCATGAAGTGTACGAATTTGATTTAACATGTATGGAGAAAATTTAACTTAAAACAGGATAGTGTAGCTCCCCCTATGTAAATGCAATAAGAATGAAATGCTCCCCCTGAGAGTTTGACATGAAGCACACTTGTTAAGACTCAGATGCAACATTATTTAACAGTGGAGTATTCGGTCTTAGAAGTTTCAAAGGAAGGGGTTGAATAGCATATAATAACATGCAAGCATACAATGGAGATATGCATATGCAATGCAAAATGAAAAGGTATGCAATCTCAATGCTTGAAATGTTGGCTCCAAAGATATGATGACCAATGTTGGAAGTATTCTTTTTGGCATTTATGCAACATGAAATATTCAAGATGATGCATTTCAAAATATGCACTATATGCATGCTAGAAATGCCAACTATGCAATAAGACACACGATGAGCTTCATCTTCCAAAAGCACTATGTGAATGATATATAGAGAGTGATTTGTAAATATGCAATGTGATGCACGATTCCAGATTTCACATGACACTCTATATGCACCTAATGCAACTAATGCATGAGACGCATTATCAATTGTTCAAATGTGAGGACACAATTTTATTCTGAAAAGAGAATTCAGAAAATTCATTCAAAGCATCAAAATCATCACATGTGAACTTTTCTTGAAAACAGTTGTGCTTTTATCCAGAAAGATGAGTGACATATTTGTAAAGACTATGGAACATTAATCAACTTCAGTCCTCAAGATGTTCAGCCACAAACACAATATCATCATGCTGAGAGAATGGAAAAACATCATTTTTTAAAAATTTTCAGCATGCAAAACTCCCCCATAATCAATGCATGATTTCAAAAAATTCATTTAAGTTGGATGCCATATGCATGGATGATTCATGGTACTGGGCGGAGGCATATTCTCACGCATGGTGATAGCTTTCAGACAGGCTTGACCTGCCCTTCCACATGTCACCATTTTATATACCATGTAATCATTGAAATGATGATCAAAAATAAATGCATTCTCATTTGGCATCGGGGGTTTAGCAAAAGGCATTCAATGGCTACACCCTTATATATACTGCTCAGATATTTCAATACCATTCAGCCAAGTATTCATTATCCACATTGTCAAGAGCAACCAAAGAGTATTCACGATTTCAAAATCACTGTCTGTCAAGATATGACATTAACATCAATATCAAAGAGCTTCAAACAAACACTTTATTTTCTCACCTTTGTCTTGAGTTACCTTTATTGACATTTTCAGATTCTTTGCTTTATTTCGCTTGTTGTCATCTTCATCAACAAGCTCCTTTCTTTCTCTCCTGCAGGAAATATATCGATATTAGCCAAAGGAGTTCCATTGAGACCCCAAATTCGCATTTCATATAAGGCAGCACATAAGGATATGACAAGATCTAGAACCCCATGCCAAAACCCTTCCAAAACCCCACTAGGGTAATGGGGTTAAAACTCAAACCAATCGGACCTCAAGATGGGTATTTCAAAACCTAAAGTGTAGACCTATTCTGGATCTAGGCACATGGTGATACATTCAAACGTTTGAATTCTTACCATGATTTCAAGGGTTGATGGTCATAATCAAACCTGCACTGTAAGGAGCTCAATTCATGTCAATATTAAGCCAATGCATATGAACAAACTAACTTCAAGGCTTTTCATAACACATGACTCTCTCTCACTGCCTGCAATATCAAAAACTCAATTTCATATCAACCTCAATTCAATACAAATGAGAAAACCAATTTTAGTGCTTTTCTTCCACACGACAATCTCCTATGAGCTGCAAGTATGAATGATGAGCTTCAAGTATCAACTCAGGGACAAGCCCATGTTCACCAAGGCATCATACCAGAACTGGCCAAGTCGACTTAAAGTCTTCCCCTTGACCTCAATGCAATCCTGCAACAAAGTTCTCATTTGGTTGTTTTGGGTACCCAAACCTTCTTGGGTCCCGGATGGTTAGTTGCACCTCTAGAGGGTGCCTTCCACAGTTCTTGGGCATGCATATCCTCAAAATACATTAAGGAGCAAACATGCATGGTATGTCCAAACTCACCACAATAATGATAACAACCAAGAGACTTCACAGAATTCTCATAAACATGATAATCAAATTTCTGTGATTTAGCATGAATGTTATCATTATAAGCATGGAAATTTTTCTTCATCACAACAAGATGAGCATGAAATTTCTGTGGGTCTATAGAGATGTTATCATTTTTCAAACTAAAGTAATTGTTCATCCTGTGACCGAACCTTCCACAATGAAAACAGTTCAAAGGAGCAAATCTTTCAAATGGTCTTCTTGCATGAATATAAGAGTTATCAAGAGTTCTTTTTGTGTTCAGAAACTTTCTTGGCTTTGTGAAGCCATTCATTTTCTTGCATGCTTCTAGATCTTCAGATTTCATCAAAAAGTAATCATGCATCATATGACCAAGTTCACCACAATAAAAATATGAGATTCTCTTTGTAGATGTATGTGTGTTTGTAACATGGTTTTTCTTGGCATTCATCGTGACACCGACAACATCTTTAGCCTTTTGATGCAAGTTTTGTTTCTTTTTCAGATTTACATTTGATTGCTTCGTTGTTTGAGGAACAGATTGATTTGGAGACCCATTTGATGTGCTGGCTATGTTTGAACTATGGACAAAAGATGTGTAGACTTTATTTTCTAAATTCTTTTTGTTCACAAGATTATAGCCCAGCCCTCTTTTTAGAAATTCACCTTAGTCCCCAATATCTTGTTCAGATTTTCTTCCCCATTCATAAACTTACACAAAGAAGCATTCAGATCAAGAATTTCATTTTCAAGTGATGAAATATGCAATTCATAGGAAATGATCTCATTTTCACAAGAAATGACTTTTTCATTCAATTGAGCATTGATGGTTTGGTAGCTTTTCATCTTTTGTTCTAACACAAGCATCTTGTTAGATTCATCAACAATCACAGATTTCCCTTTTTCAAGTTTTTCAAGATTTTTCAATCTACTTTCAAGCAGGGAGATCTGAATTAGCATTGCACTGTTCTCCTTTTTGAGTTCTTAATTTTCATTTGCAAGTTTATCATTCATAATCAATTCATTGCAAATATCCTGATCAATTGTGTTTGATTCCATTTTATTTCTTAGATCTTTTTCAGTTTTCTCTAATTGATTGATTTTATTCTTGAGGGCAACATTCTCATTTCTCAAACAGGCAATGGTTTCTTTGTGACATTCAACATCATGCTCTAAAAGTTCATTCATTTTATCAAGCTCAGAACACTTATCATAAGAACCATTTTCATGGAGCATGTTTTTATATTTCTTTTTCAGTTTTCTGTTTTCCGATTTGACTTTCTTATATTGTTTTGCCAAGTCATCATAAGCATCAATAAGATCTTCAAGAGTAAATTCTTCAGAATCTGAATTTACCTCTTCTGCATTTTTTTCACTTTGTTGATCTGTATCATCGGCCATGAGACATTTTTGTCTTTCCTTCTCTTGAGCTTTGATCAGCCGGTCCATTAGCTCCTTCGCCGTCCTATAAAAAGATGCAAATGGATACTTGTTACTACTTACATAAGCTTTCAATAAACTCAAAGCAGTAACATTATCATGATGCATCATTTTATCCTGATTAGACCACTTGGTCTCATCTAGAGGTAATATGTGTGGACCATGACAAATCAATTTCCAAAGACTAGGATTAATAGAATTGATCACCACACACAATTTACCTAGCCATGAATTAAAATTCAAACCAGTGAAGATTGACAAACAGTTCATTGATATATGTTTAGTGGAAAAATTCATGATTGTGGAATGCACTGGGATCACTCTGTAGATCGCAAGATCTAGGGACAACAGAGCCTTGCTCTGATACCAATTGTTGCGTCCCGTAGTGCAGGAACACAGATCTAGAGGGGGGGTGAATAGATCATACTGCTAAAAACTAAGTCCAATTAAAAACACAAACTAGCACACAGCGGAATTTATCAGATTGATAGGATTGAGGAAATTAATCTAAACAAGTTTAAACTTGATTCACTCAATCTCGCCGAGCTCACACGATAGCACAAACAGATATGATAGTGAACACACAATCACAAGAATCAAACCACATGACACGGGGATTTTTAAGGTGGTTCGAGACCACGACGGGCTCCCTACGTCCACCCCTCACCAAACCGGTGAGGCTTCACTACACGCTACAAAATGTAGCAACATGGGGACGAACCCCAACACACATACACTGCTTTCACAGCAAAACACACACACGAGGCCTTGCCTCAACCTGCTGCCACAGCAGCACACACACACATACACACACACACAGGGGAACACATCCCGAACAATATACCTTACACGGAGATACAGCTCCGTCCACACACACGTAGGGCAATGCCTTCACAACCACACGGGAGAAAACTCCCAACAACACACACGGATATACTCCGCACAAATCTACACACATAAGACCATACACACTCAGAGACCCCTTTCTCCGAACACCCACACAAAATATTCTATCAAATATATATGTAACAATCACAAATATATGCTATGACCTTCCACACAAATTCTATAGATGTAAACTAGAAGAATGCATCAAGTATAAGGCTCCCCCTTTTTCAACAAAATCTGATTCTCCTTGCTCGTTGACGGATGATCATAATCTTGACATCATCTTCTTCCTCTCCTCTAGCCGCTTCTCTTTTTCTTATTCCAATCTCTTCTCTTCACCTGAAAGAGTAGATAGACATAGTGAGTTCAATCTTTAAGCTAATCTCAAACAAGAATATAGACATGAATGGTTTAGAGATTCCCCTCTTCTTCACCTATACAAAAGAATACATGAGCATTAGAGATGTTGTATCACAAAGATTGTAGCTCATATATATATGCAAGAGAGAGTGAACAAAGAACATGTAAATGATTATTACACATCTTAGATGCCCATTCAAAACCTTGAACAATCTCAAACAAAAGATATAGAAGTGAAAGATCAAGATTACTCCCTCATGAAATGCTTCTACAGGATGAAGAACGTTCTTGAAGCAATTTTGAAGAGATGTAACACGAACAGAGGTTGGATCTTGATTTCAGATGCTGCCTTCAGTTGTAATTGATCTTGGGCCTTGATTCAAACTTCTTCCCTTCAATTTCAGCTTCAGAGCAAGGTGGAAGAGGGCTTGGGAGCTTCAACTCCGAACCTGCACACACAAGGGTTAGAAGAAAACAATTTTCAGATCTAGCATCCTCTTCCTTAGGGTTTACAGCCCAAGAGTTGTATATAAGTGTTTAGAATGGTCAAGGAACAGCCTAGGGACCAGATCCATGAATTAAGGAGATGTATATGGCATTTGGAATTGATTGGTTGGACTTTCGGAGCAAGAAAACGGCGGTCAAAAAGTGCGGCTCGAGGTCCGACCGGAATGGGTCGACCCTTGGGGTCGACCCTCGGGCAAACAGAAGCCAAACAGAACTGATTTTGTGTTCTGTTTTACAGGGGTCGACCCCAGGGGTCGACCCTCGCGTTCCCAGAACCCAAACAGCTGGTTCTGGGTTACATGGGTCGACCCCAGGGGTCGACCCTTTCAGGCAGATTACACAAAAAATAGCTCTGCGCGCTTCGGCGACAAGCATTAATTCTCCTAGCTCCGAACTCCGATCGAAGCAAGACTGGAGGCGTTGGGAAGAGGACTCCCAAAGCTACAACATATAATTTTTAGAGGGGAGATCCAATGGTTGGATTGAAAATGGTGAATACTGTAAGACAGTTTGAGTTTGAAAAATAACTAAAACCTCCATCAATTCAATGGGAAACAATTGATTAAATGTTACCATAATCCCATGAAGATCAACCATGATTTTTCATCCTGAAAAACATGATAAAGCAAGATGTTAGATCAAGATCAAAATATATGGGTCATGCATTAACATATGATACTCGTTTTGAGACCGAGACCCAAAAGTCATGAAATGTGATTGCGAATTCATTAGCATGAGGCATATGAGCATTCCCATGATAGATCAGTATCAAGGCATTAGAGAACTCAATTTTCCAGTTCAAGATTAGAAGAGTCTCACCATGGATTCCAATATAACTTCTTACCTTGAAGTAATATTAACCTGCACTATATGGCAACGAACTCATAAGCAAGTTGATATTAAACCGAATCTCAAGATCCCAATTCCAACCCAATTCTCCTACAAGCCATTTCACCAACCATTTAAGCCATATGATTCGAAGGACAAGGAACCATCATTCAAACTCATCAAACCACATATCATTCCCTCCATTCATTTAGCATTACCAAAGTACACATTCATGATATGAGGCTCAATATGACATGATGTACATGAGGCTCAATAGGACATGATGCTCGAGTGTGCTTTTCACAAAGGCCTTTCACATTGAAGATAGAGCAACCGCACCAAGTGTAGATGGAATTTATATGTAATGTGCTAACCTCAAAGCATGTATGAACCTCAAAGAGTCACAGATGCATTCACATGATGATGTCCCAAAAGAAACAGTTTGTAATCAAACAGTTTGTAATCATTTCCATAACCAGTTCAAGTGAAGAGCATTCACGCACAAGGCTAAGCAACAAAGGCATTTTGTAATCATCAAAATCACATACACAACATCCTCTTCCAGGCCTCACGAGCGCACCTCCACCACATCATAGCTTAGCGGCAACCTCCTCTATGTCATCTGCAGTAGGAGTGGAGAGAGAGAACTGTGAGAACGAGAGAGGGAGTGTGCCTGAGGGAGTGAGAGAGAAATGGGGGGGTCTCCCCGACGTGAGTAGAAATAGGGTTTTCACCCTTTTCCTCTCTTTTTTTTGTTAAATATCTTTCTTATGCAAGAAGACCTTAAAATAAGTAAAATTTGGTTTATACCCTCTTGACATTAATATAATTTGATAAATCACATATATATAGCACATAAGGGCCAATAAATGCAACCAAATTCATAAGAAAATTCAGGTATCTGAAAATCGATAGAAATCCGAATTCGTGGGTCTTACATCTTCCACTTCATTTCCCATATGCAACGAAAGTGGCTCATAAGATTCGTCCAAATGAAGATGTGTGGAACCTACAACGCTTCATCTGATTGAAAATATTTGACATTGGCATCCTCTGAGACTGTTTCACTTAGATTCAACTCATAATTGGAAAAAAATCTTGCTTTAACCCTACAAACTGCCCACCAATCTTTATTCTTGGACGATGAATAGCTTGAATAATACACTTGCTGGGCTTGTGCGGCCAAAATGAATGGCACATATGTATTCAATTTGGACCTATGTTTGACATCGACAATCCCACATGTTGTGTCATGTCAAATAGAATTAGCATCAAACCAATGACACTTAAGTTGGAATACATGATTGTCTTGTCCCATATACTAAAATTATATGACTTCCTAAAAAATACCACAGTAGTACAGTTAATTTTCATTGTATGCACTTCTCTTAACACATACGCCGCAATTCATCGTAGACTTATTTCATCCATAATCCCTTGTGTGAAATCTATATCCATTCATAATATATCCTGGATAGGCACGTGCAACTTTCGAGGGGCTATAACTTATCTTCTGTACTCTTTTTTCAGTAATAAGACCTTGTTCAACCTATATGTAAATTTTAGTAGTTAAAATATTAACATTTACCTCAATAGATGTAAATGGAAATGTATATATTCAACGATTGACACTAACTCGATATCTCAGCCATCTGGCAAAAAACTTCTCGCGTTCTTTTTCAACCTCCACATCCTGGATATTTGGATATTTTTGGACTAATTCTGAATCAAATTGTCTGCAATATGAATACAGCACTACCTTAAATGACAAGAAGAAGGGTAAACAACTTATGTACATAAGGAAATGCGAGTTAAGAACTTACTCAGCATAGGGTTCAATCTCAATTCAATTCAAACGAATATATATCTCTGCGGCGTACAACTCTCTATCTTCGAGCGTGCGAGTTAAGTAATGTCCGAACGCACGTCCTGGATGCTTAAATATAGAGAGCCGATTGGACGAATCAGCAACTCCCCCATCATCATTGCATGGAGGTAGAGTACGATGAGTTTGAATCTCGGGCTCAAAGTACATCGAACAGAAGTTTAAAATTTCTTCAATAATATATGCCTCAGTAATCGAACCCTCCACCTTTGCCTTGTGGTGAACTTTCATTTTTAGTTCATGCATGCACCTACAACAACAGTTCAGATGACAATGACATACATATCGTACACATATAGCAATTGAAAGAAAAAAAAATTCTCACATACCTTCCAAATGGATACAACCATCAAAATTGTACTGGCCCTCCGACTATAGCCTTATATGGCAAATGGATAATTAGGTGCTCTATCGAATCAAAAAATGCAGGAGGAAATATCTTCTCTAGTTTGCAAACGATCGTGACCACATTTTCTTCAATAATTTGTACATTTCAAAGTCCGAGTTCTGATGATCATAAATCTTAAAAAAATGACTCAACTCGGTCAGTACTCCCCATACAGGCTTTGGCAACAAGTCACGGAATGCAATGGGCACTAGCCTTTCCATGAACACATGATAGAAATGACTTTCAGTCCATATATTTTCCCCTTATTAACATTCACACAACGGGCTATGTTGGACACATATCCATCTGGAAATCTCAACTATTTCAACCACTGACACACTTCCTTGATCTGTGTATCACTAAGCATGTAAGTTGCTTTAGGCTGCACAACTTTTCCATGTACGTTCTGCAGTTCCAGTTCTGGACGTTTACAAAGCATCTTTAAGTCCATACGCATGTTCCTCATGAACATTAAAACTAGGACCACTAGCATCGACAACCATATCCATGTATCCACTTGTGCCTGCAACATTGTCGGGCTCATACGACAAGACATCCTCACCATGTCACGTCCAATTCATATAACCTTCCACGAACCCTTCCTTGTACAAATGATGCTACACATCCCATGGTGAACACCACCTCAAGTTTTTACAACCTGAACAAGGGCATCGAATGTGACCGTCTCGGTCTATAGCTGCATTTGGATTCCCCAATGCAAAATGAATGAAACTCTCAACTCCATGCTTAAACTCAACATACACCACCCGGTCAACTATTGTACGATACATCTATGAACGATCTGTCAACATTTTTCCTGCACCCACTAAATGTTAATACACAAATAACTTTGAAATCATTACTCCTGAAAATATGCCCGACCCTTTCTTCACATCGTTCGTCACAGACCATTTGCATAGGAAGGGTTTATTATTTAGATTATCACTTTTTAACCCATCCATGAAGGTTTGATCGCACCATCACTTACTATATGTGTTGTACGATTTGCTAAAAATTTCGACAGCATCTTCCCACACTTCTCTGATATACCAAAAATATTTATTGATTAAGAAATTTTCTTATACACTTACTAATAAGTGGTTAAGAAAATACTTAAAATCATTAAAGATATACTAGAGAAGAGTGAAAAGACGCAACCGAAATGATCAACAAACCATACAAACACATATAGTAAATGACCGCCTAAGTGCAATCAAACTTTCACAGACTGTCCAAACGGAACAATTCAAGACTTTGAGGTAGATATATACATTCTTATCAAAAAAGTGAGAACATACACATCAATCCTAAAGTCTTGAACGGGAAGGTTCATTGACATAAGTTTAACACGCTCTCTTGAGGTCGCACCCACCCACCTCAGCTCACAGGGAACACCCCATGTAATTAAATAACATAAAATTAAAGGACATCTTACTTATCATTATGAATACATCGAATTAAACAACATCTAATTTAAAAACATTTAAATGAAGAACTTCAAAACTAAATAATATAAATAGAAGAAACCACTGAAGAGAGGACACAAAAAAATCCTCCCCCCCAAGAAAATAAACCATACACCTTCCCCTCCCCTGGATGAACCCCCTCCCCTTCCCTCCCCCACCAAAGACCTCACATCGGACCCCCTCCCTTCCACCATGGGACCCCGCCTCGCCTTCCCTCCACCCTCCTACAGCCTGCACTAGTTGACAGACTATGCCTGGTTGGTCGACCAAATAGTGCAAGTTAGTCGACCGACCAGTGCAGGTTTGTCGACCAACACATGTATTGGTTGACTGACTAGTGCACCGGTCGACAAACCAGTGCAGGTCAGTCGCCCGACCCTGGGTGTTGGTCGAATGGTTTGCTGTCCAGGCTGCCTTTTTGGGCCATATGATGTGTTGTTCACCCTAGGTTTGATAATTACTGATTTTGGTGTTAGAATATACTTAGTAATGGTCCGTCCTAAGCCAATGACATCTAAAATTGAGGTCGTCGAGGTGCAGTCACTTGGGGTTCAATTTTTTTGTGTATTTGAGTAAGAGGTTTCACCGTGTGGGTAAGATGGGCTTATGTGAGTTGAGCAGGCCGTGGGTGTGAGTAAGCAGGTCAGTTGGCAACTATGTTCCTGTGTTGGCTGTGCCTGTGAGGTGACGGTGCACACGGCCCCCACCGAACCTCCTCTCCTCCCTCACCGGCCCTGCAACCCACATATTAAAAAAAATATACTCGTCCACTCCCCTCTCCTCCAGACACCCAGACCCCCTCTCCCGTCTCAGCCCCCACCCTACCCTCCTGTCCCGTCCCCCACCCCCCCTCCACCCTCACCCTCCCCTCCCGTCTCGTCCCCCACCACCCCCACCCTCCCTTCCCCATCCCACCCACCATCCCCTCCTCTCCCATCCCCTCCCGTCCCCCACCATCCCCTCCCATCCCCCACCTACCCCCTACTCTCCCCTCCCCCATCGACCCCCCTACCCTACCCTCCCCTCCCCTCCCCAATGTGCCCCCCTCCCCTCTCCTCCCGTCCCCCACCCTCCTCTCCACTCCTGTCCCCCACTGACCCCCCCACCCTCCCATCCTCCCCTTTGTGCCCCCTGTTTCCCTCCCCTCCCCCATGTGCCCCCCTCTCACTCCTAAACCCCCGGCCCCCGCCCTCCCAACTGTACCCCCCTCCCCTCCCCACCCGATCGACCCCCTCCCTTTCCCGAACATACACCTACATTATAATAAATAATAAATTCAAATAATAAATTTAAACACACACCCATATAATAATAATACTAAATAAAGTTAAATCATATTAAACAAATTAAAATCAAACAATATATTTTTTTTAAAAAATATTTTACTGACTATTTATTGGCGAAAATTTATCGAAAAGATAGAATGAAGTCCGTTGCCGTCCCTGACGCTAATAACCCTGCACGGAAATTTCGTCACTATGAGAGACAGAGAGAGAGGATAAATGAATGGGAGGGGGGCCTTGCCCCTCTCTGTGTGCGGGTGTGCTATAGTGAGAGAGAGAGTAAGAGAGGGAGATAGAGTGAGGGAGATAGAGGTGCTCAGCCCCTCCATCTCTGTGAGTGCGTGTGTTAGAGAGAGTTAGATAGTGGAGATAGAGTGATGGAGAGGGAGACAGAGGGGATCACCCCCCTCTGTAAGTGTGTACATGTGTTAGAGAGAGAGAGGGATAGGGAGACAGAGGGGCTCGACCCCTCCATCTCTGTGACTATAGAGACATGTAGAGAGGGAGACAGAGTGAGGGAGAGGGAGACGGAGGGGATCGGTCCTCCCCCTCTGTGACTGCGTCCGTGTGTTAGATATCTCAAGCTCGAGATCGAACCACCTAAAAATTGATCTGTCATGTGTGTGCATGATTTATTATATCATCTTTAATGCGATTAGATGAATGCTTAGGATCGTTTACTGCGAGCACCTGATTTCTATGATATAATCAATTGTTGCTTAAGTTTCCAACCAAATTGTCCGCACTAATTATTCTCTGCATCTGCTTAATTTGATTGTTATCTGATTTGTTTTGATCTAATTTGCACTTTTTTCATTTCACTTCTATATTGTGGTTAATCACTCAGTGGTATATAAAAAGGCTCAGTAGGATAGATTACGCCTATCTAGAAAACTAACCCTTGCGTGAGGAGATTGTCAAATCAAACCTCTGCCAAGTATTATACTGAGTTGATTGATCTACTATCTTTGAAGTTCTAAGTGATTGATAGTTTGTCCATACCAGTTCTCTTTGTTGATAATTCATACTACTTTTAGTGCTTCTGTTCACAGTAGTTTCGTTTATTTCTGCATTATTATCAACTGCTGTAGAATTACACGATTTGGGATAGATCTATTCACCCCCCCTCTAGATCTGTAGTTCAATCCTTTCACACATCAGACGCTGCCAAAGTCTACCCGCTATGGTAACAAGGTTGACATATAATGAATAGCGGTGTAAAATGCCTGATAGTGGTAATAAATACATCACTAAGGGTGAAAAATAGCTTCTACCGTATACATTTAGCTCACAAGGCAAATTGTTGGGCCAAGGCGTTGACGCAGTCCTTCCCAAGAGTCGACGCAGCAAGAAGCCCTTCTTTAAAATCTTGGTCAAAATGCTGATGGAAGTCAATGCCCGTTGCATCTTGGAGTCAACACCATTCAGTGAGTCCTGCCAAGCTTAGCAAGCCATGAAGATTGAAGATTAAGCACTCCACACCCTCAATAGAAGAGATGCAGTGTCAAAGCTAACACGGTAGACATCTTGTGAACACTACTGACAAATAGAAAGTATGGGTAACAAATAAGTGAACAAGGGAGACAAATGGATGATAGAGGTGTAAAATAGCCAACAAGGCTGAAGGAGTGAAGATGAAGTCCCTGGAGTCGACTCCAAATAGAAATGCAGTCGACGTCGTTCAGTTCGAGCTTTAAGCTGGGGTGACAAACAGGCTAAGGCGACAACTTCTCTTGAATAAGGGTAAAAAATAGGTGGTGAGCGGCGAAAAATAGAAGTTAAGGCTGACAAATGACTTGCTAAAGGTAAAATATGGGCTGTAACGTTAGAAACGTGGAAAATGAAGTAACGGAGTCGATGGCATAAGGCCTTTGCGTCGACGCAGGCATTGTGAAGCTTGTAAAGGTGAAAAATGGCACTAAGGCGACGGCTAACAAGCATATGGGTGCCAAATAGCTCGTTAGAGTAGAAAAATGCCCGATAGGAGTAACAAATGGCTCCTTAAGAGTGAATAATGGCTCTTAGCGTTTCACATGAAGAGAGATCAAGTCGTCTATGAAGGAATAACCTGTGCTTGGGTTTCCTTAGCCTACCATCTTGGATCTGGAGGTTTCCTACGAAATGGACGACCTTGATTAGCTTCATCTGAGATTAAGGAACCAGATTAATCTCCAGCTCTAATGGGTTTCGATGTTGAAGGGTTCAAGCAGAGAAAGTTCTGAAGAGAAATATAGAAATAGAAGCATACGGAGGAAGGCCGTGCAACACATAGAGAAATTTAGAAACAAAAATAGATGGAGGAAGGCCGTGCAATATAGAGAAAAATCAAGGGGACTTCAGAAGGTCTGCAAGTTGAAGGTAGAGCTACAAAGCAGCAGCGTCAAAAGGATTTCTTGCTGAACTTGAAGATTAACAAACATAAAGATCAAAATTGCAGTGCAGCGGCGTCAATTGACACAGATCTCGTCTGCTACATCGAGAGAAAATTCATTAAACTTGATCTGTGTTTCAGATTATCTTTTCTACTTTCGCTCTTTTCGTTTCTTTGGTTCACCAAGAACTATCGTGGAAGATAGGAAGAACAAGCTGTGAGTCGGCAGACCTGAGAGAAGGTGTTCTCTCATTAAGCTATGGATCAGCAGTATTTTAGTTGGGTTGTTTCCCGACATTGAGTGCTTGGCACTAGTGGAAGCCTTACTTAGTTTAGTACGGGGTGGACGAAGGCCACTGGGTTGAGGACCGAACCACCTTAAAAATCCTTGTCCCGCTGTGTGGTGTTGTGGAACGCACTAGATTTCGTGTGGTTCGGAAATATCGTGGGATATCGGTGGTCTTTTTATCGGTTTATCTAGTGCGAGGGCGTGCCAGTCACCTAGGTGACAATGTGTTCGGGCTTCGAGACTGGAGTGGTCCGAAGCCCGGGGTGCGCTCCATCTGACTAATCAGACGATTGTGGATATCGGGTCGGGACTGGAGACCCGCCGCGCCATAAAGGCCGCGACGTTAATTACATCCCCTCGGAGAGGGGAAGACCTCTGATTAATCGCCAAGAAAAGGGGTCAAATGACCTAGAAATCATTTTTCATTAAAGCATGCGAGTTGGGTTGACATGATTTAAACCCTCCGCATCGATATGCAAAACGGTGTTCAAAACCATATAAATACTTGCCGCGAGTGCGGCGAGTTTAATGAAGGTGCGGGATTAGATCCCGGTATATATACATCAGCCACTAACAGGCAATTCCAGTATTCGGTCGAGAGTCCATATTCGAAGCATCGAAGGTAACAACAAAGACATTCGGATATCTGCCGTAGGTACGGCACGCTTCACGTGGGTGCGGGATCGGATCCCGGAAGAAGTGGGTCAAGCTGATGAACTATCGGCCCAAGAGGTGCACGGATCATGACCATGTCGGGGATCCCGAGGTCCACGTCCGATACCACGGGGCATCATTGCTTTTCTCTTCACGCACAGTCCGGGGGAGCGGGTTGTTAAGTGTGAAGCCCAAACTCAGAAACGTGCGCCCTCGCACGCGGATCGACCTGCGCGGTCAGGTCGCGGGGTTCGACCTGTCCGGTCAGGTCGTGGGGGTCAAGGGGGCAACGCCCCTTGTGGGGGTTTTCGGGGGCAGCGCCCCCGGAACAAAATTTGGATTATAGTGGAGGGGAGACTTTTGATTAGTTTTCTATTAGCTTGAATTGCATGTTTTATTTTATTTTCTTGATCACCTTCTCTCTTCCAGGCACGCCGGATTAAGTGATATTGAAAGGGGGGGGGCGCGCCGGTTAAGGATGCCACAAGGGGAAGGGCGCGCCGGTTTAAGGACACTAAAGGGGGCTGAAGGGGCGCGCCGGTTTAAGGGAGTTCAAGGGGGGGCGCGCCGGTTAAAGTCCAGGAAGGGAGGCGCGCCGGTTAAATGGACTAGTACAAGGGGGCGCGCCGGATTGCTGCAAGGAAAAAAAAATGGGTTTTGAGTGTGGGGTTAAATCGGCGCGGGGGGGTACCGCGCCGGATTAACCTGCGCCGGATTAGGGGGCGCCGGATTAAGCATTGTATAGCTTCTTTCAACCCGTTTGTGCTCTGTTTCTTCTTTCCTTCAACTGTAAGTTGATTTATTGATTGGTTTGTTCATCTTATTGATGAATTATGTTTGTGGAAAGAAGATTTAAGTGTTTTAAGTGTTTGTTCAGGTGGATTAGCGTGGATGCTTAAGTGTTCGTTCAGGGGAGTTCAGTTCACAGAGTTTTACTGTGTGTTTCTTTTCTTTCACCCGTGGGCAAATTCTATGATACATTTACTCATTGTTCTTGGTGTTCTTGACCCTGACGAAAATCGGGCAGCACCTCCCCTAGATCGGAAGGGTCTGGGGAAAAATATGGGGCGCGCCATGCGGAGAGAACTCCGACGGCCCCAAAACATCCCGGTGTGTGCTAAGCAACGACACCAGTAAAATTACCCCATCAGGGGCCGGAGATCCCGAGGGCTAGCCTACAAGGGAAACCGGTGACCCATGGGTTGTTGCGATCGTATCGACTCCCCCCGTTTGGGGCCGGAGGTCCTGAGGGCCAGCCTACAAAGGAACTCCGACGACCCGAGGGTTGCCGTGATCGCGTGGCTGAAGACCGCGTGAGAGCCGAAGTCGACACAAGAACACGGCGGAAGGGAGATCCAAGGGACAGCAGTAAAATGAAGTTAACACATGCATGCGTATATATCTATCTACAGATACATATGTACATATCTATGCATATATGATCCAACGGAAACATATGGACTTGCAAAAGGGAAGGGATGAGCGAGCATCAAAATCGAGTTTCATGAGGGAGATAAGTGAGGATCGGGGTTGAAGGCCCCATGCTTCATTTCCATTTGAACAGAAGAGCTACATCGGGGCTGGACGTCGCCGAGCAGAATACAAGGGAAGAGGGGAAAGACAATGACCCACCCTCACACGGCTGGCTCTCACTCTTCCTCCCCTTTCTCTCCCACTCTTTCTCTCTTCTTCTTCGCACAGGCTTCGGGCTTCAAGGGGTTTCTCTCAGAAGGAAAGCTTCTGCCTTTCAAGCTTCCAAGAGTTGTCCCTTCTCTCCAACCGATCAAAGTTCCCCGTGGTGGGCTTTTTATAGGGGCCAGTGGCCCTGTCGAAGGGAGAGGCCCCCCCCCCTTATTTCTCTTTATTTCCTCTTCTTTCCATCTTGCTTCGCCTGCAACGCCTCTGCCGTGTCGCCGTGTCGAGTGCCGTTGCCGTGGACGTCACCTCCGCCGCGGCTACAGTGTGATCGGGAGAGGGGCAGAGGCATGGCCTCCTCCTCTGCTGGCATATCCACCGCGAGACACGCGGCTTTCATCATTTGCAGGAGCATGGGCGGCCGACGGACGAAGTGGGCGTTCGACGGTGCAGGGCTCGAGGGTTTCCATTTGAAGAACATGCTTGGATGCCCAATGGGTCGAAGCATACCTTTTGCCATTTTAAGAAGTTCGTCGACGTGCTATTCGCAGGAAACAGGGGACCACATTGATGACGGGATGGCTTCACTGCACGCCGGATAAAGTCCTCAGAGAAAGGCTTGTTTCTAAACTAAGCGCGCCGTATTAGCACTCCAAGATGGGCGCGCCGGTTTAGTGCATTCAAAGGGGTGACCCTTCAACGGGAGCATGCCGTTTTAACATAAAGCAAGGGAGTTCACGGGGTGCGCCGGACTAGCATCTTGTAAAGGGCGCGCCGGTTTAAGGCCCCCTTAGGGGCGCGCCGGTTTAAGGACCATATAAGGGCGCGCCGGTTTAAGGCCCCCTTAGGGGCGCGCCGGTTTAAGGCTATTGGAAGGGGCGCGCCGGTTTAAAGACCATATAAGGGCGCGCCGGTTTAAAGACCATATAAGGGCACGCCGGTTTAGACTTCATCTCGGCTTCGCGGCTATTCGGATGGATGCTTATCCTCCTGTATTGCTTTAGTCGTAATGCACCGCCGTCGGGGTGTTTAGTTTAGGGCCTCTGCATCCCGATTTGGAACTTCGAGTGATCCCCGGCGCGTGTCGAACACGTGTTCGAATTCCCGAGTTTCTTTTGATTCAGCATTTGGCAATGCCGACTGGAGAGCCGGGGCTGTCTCTTTAACACGAGGGGATTCTTTGTCGGGTGGCGGAGCACCGGGTAGGTATTCGTCCTGCTTGGAGGAGGCACAGGGTTTATTCAGCCTTTCCGTCTTCGACTCGCTCTCGAGTGCTGAGACGTGCATGTCGTATGATCATCATCATTTTTTGACGTCCACAAATGCCCCCCGCTCGTGGGTGACGCAAACGAGAGATGAGTGCGCGGGGCCCGCGAGTGTAGAGTTCTTTGGTAAGATATCTGTCCTTCCGAGCCAGTGGGATGCTAGTCCGGTGCGAATTCACGGGAAAGCGCTCACTCCTTCAGCGAAGGGATGAGGGGATCGCTTCACCGCATATGCACACAGACCGACATATCTGAGTGGAGGTTTGGTCGACGGCATGGTGGAATGCCGAAGCAAGAAGGAGGGGTTCAAGTTTCTCTGACTTGGACAAAAGGTCCGGATCGGATCGCACGGCTGAGGCGACAGAAAGGCCTTAGGCGCCGAATTAATGGTGGTTCGTCGATGCTGGGATTGCATCAACGCAAGGATTTTAATCTTCTTCCGACCCAGGCGAAAGGCCTAGATCAGAGCTTTTGGCGAGGGTGCCGCATAAGGCGAATTCGTCAATGCTGGGATTGCATCAACGCAAGGATTTTAGTTTTCTTCCGACCCAGACGAAAGGTCTACATCGGAGCTTTTGACGAGGGTGCCGAGTAAGGTAAATTCGTCAATGCTGGGACTGCACCAACGCAAGGATTTCAGTTTTCTTCCGACCCAGACGAAAGGTCTAAACCGGAGCTTTCGGCGAGGGTGCCGAGTAAGGTAAATTCGTCAATGCTGGGACTGCACCAACGCAAGGATTTCAGTTTCCTTCCGACCCAGACGAAAGGTCTAAGTCGGAGCTTTCGGTGAGGGTGCCGCATAGGGTGGATTCGTCAATGCTGGGATTGCATTAACGCAAGGATTTCGGTTTTCTCCCGACCCAAACGAAAGGTCTAAATCGGAGCTTTCGGCGAGGGTGCCACATAAGGTGAATTCGTCAATGCTGGGATTGCATTAACGCAAGGATTTTAGTTTTCTTCCGACCCAGACGAAAGGTCTAAACCGGAGCTTTCGGCGAGGGTGCCGCGTAAAGTGGATTCGTCAATGCTGGGAATGCATTAACGCAAGGATTTTAGTTTTCTTCCGACCCAGACGAAAGGTCTACATCGGAGCTTTCGGCGAAGATGCCGAGTAAAGTGGATTCGTCAATGCTGGGATTGCATTAACGTAAGGATTTTAGTTTTCTTCCGACCCAGACGAAAGGTCTACATCGGAGCTTTCGGCAAAGATGCCGAGTAAAGTGGATTCGTCAATGCTGGGATTGCATTAACGCAAGGATTTTAGTTTTCTTCCGACCCAGACGAAAGGTCTACATCGGAGCTTTCGGCGAAGATGCCGAGTAAAGTGGATTCGTCAATACTGGGATTGCATTAACGCAAAGATTTTAGTTTTCTTCCGACCCAGACGAAAGGTCTACATCGGAGCTTTCGGCGAAGATGCCGAGTAAAGTAACACTAAGGAACAACTTCTTTCTTATTCTTTTTCTTTTCCTTCTTCTTTTTTTTTCTTTTTTTTTCTTTTTTTCTTTTTTCTTTTTTTTTTTTTTTTGATGATCACGGTGGGACCGGACCACAAAGGTATGATAGTATCGTCGACATTGGGTTCATATCAACGCAATGGAATCAGGTTTAACCAGCTTAGGCGGAAGGTCTAAGCCATGTTACTCGGTTGAGGCCTCGGAGGGCCACGGGTGTCGAGTTGAGTTTTCGGGTGCTTTATGTAAAAAGCTCCATGACGGAATCCTCTTCATTGTGGGGTATTGGTTTCAGTTGATCACCGAGCTGGGGAAGCGGCGCATGGTATAGTTTCAAGTGTTTCCCATTGAGTGGTGGGAATTGAATTTCCCCCCGGTGGTTGACGATGACATAAGCACCGCCTTCATAGACTTTCTGGACCACATAAGGTCCTGTCCAGCTTTCATTCAGTTTGCCTTTGGGGTTGGCCGCCATGACTTCTCTTCGCTTGACCATGACTAGGTCTCCCTTCTTGAATTCGCGTTCTTTGACGAGTTTGTCAAAGGCGCGGGTCATACGGGCCTGGTAGACCTGTATGTTCTGCTGGGCTCTGAGCCTCCGTCCTTCCAGATCGGAGAGCTCCTCCAGTCTTCTTTCTATATTGGCTTGGCCATCTTTGACTAATTCGTGCTGGATCACCACCCGTAGTGAGGGTACCTCCAGCTCTATCGGTACGACCGCTTCTGAGCCATACACCAAGGAGAATGGTGAACAACCTGTCGGGGTCTTGTACACAGTGCGATACGCCCATAGCGCTTCATACATCCTGTCTTCCCAATCCTTCTTGCTAGAGCTGACCGTCTTGGCAAGAAGTGTGCATAGTGTCTTGTTGAAGGCTTCCGCTAACCCGTTTGCCTGCGGATTATACGGAGTGGACGTCCTCCAATCAATCTTGAATTTATCGGCCAATCTATAGACCTTTTGGTTTCGGAAGTGGCTTCCGTTGTCAGAGACAATTCGATCGGGCACGCCGAATCGGAATATGATATTTCGACGGACGAATCTGGCCACGATTTCTCCCGTCACTTCTCTTAGAGCCACAGCTTCAGCCCAGCGAGAGAAGTAATCTGTTGCTGCTAGAATGTATTTGCATCCCGCTGAAGACGCGGGGAGCGGGCCCACAACATCAGTACCCCATTGAGCAAAAGGCCAACTGGGCACCGTTGGGTGCAAATGAGCTGGAGGTCTTCTTGGGATCGCAGCATGCTGCTGGCATTTATGACATGACTTGGCATACTTGCAGCAGTCATCGAACATAGTCGGCCAGTAATATCCTAGCTTCTTGACTTCAATCTTCATTTTCGACCCAGCTTGATGAGCACCGGCCGACCCGGCGTGAACTTCCTTCATAACCACCCAAGCCTCCTCCATGGATATACATCGGAGGAGCACCTTTCTTCCGGCATCAGCCATGGTTCGAAAACAGAGTTCCATTTCTGACTTCATAAGAATCTTTTGTTCTGATCAATCTGATCCTTTCTTCCCTCTGCTTGGGCAGTTCTTGGTGTTCAAACCATTTCATTAGGGGTTCCCTCCAATCAGGAGAGTTAGTTGTTTCTGCTGTCGCAGCTTCATATTCTTCTTCGTCACCTGGCTCCTCTATCATGCTGGGGACCTGGCGCCTGTTTATGACTGTTATGTTGAGGGATTCACCTGGCAGGGCTGCCAGTGAGCTTGCTAATTTTGCTAGTGCATCAGCCTGGGCATTCTGGCTTCGGACGACATGGCCTACTTCAATGAAGTAGAACCGCCCCATGAGCTTCTTCGCCTTGGCGCAATACGGAAGTAACCCAGGCTTCCGGACGTCGAACTCTCCTTGTATCTGCTTGACAATCAGCATAGAATCACCAAACACCTGCAGCATTCGGATCTCCATGTGGAGGGCTATCTGAAGACCGATAATCAAGGCCTCATATTCTGCTTCATTGTTCGTGCACGGTTTGTTGATCGAACACGATGTATGCAACACTTCTCCTTCTGGGGATTTGAGGACGATGCCTGCTCCAGCCCTTATCCTCGCATGCCCTGATTGAGATGTTTCAGTTCTGGATGCTCCGTCGAAGTATAACTGCCATATGGCTTGACGGACTTGGTCCACTTCCAGTGTTTCATCTTCCGGAAGTTCCGTGACAAGCGGGGAATTCTCAGGCACAGGGTGTGCTGCAAAGAAATCTGCTATCGCCTGGCCTTTAATAGCCTTTTGCGGCACATATGTAATATCAAATTCCATCAAAATGACGGCCCACTTCCCCAGTCGCCCTTTCAGCGCCGGCTGGGACAAGAGATGTTTGGCTGGATCGGCCCTTGATATCAGCTGTATTTCATGTGAGAGCATGTAATGCCTCATTTTCTTGGCCGCAAAGACCAAGGCAAGACAAACTTTCTCGATCGGGGTATACTTTGCTTCTGCCCCGACCAGTCTTCGACTGAGGTAATAAAGTGCCTGCTCCTTTCCCTCGTCGTTGTTTTGAGCCAACATTGCCCCGAGTGAACATTCGGTGGCGGCTATGTAGAGAATTAGCGGCCGCCCTTTGACAGGTGCCCCCAGCACTGGTGGGGTCTTCAAGTATTCCTTTAGCTTATCAAAAGCCTTCTGGCATTCTTGATTCCAGTCGAATGACGCATCTTTCATCATCAACTTATGAAATGGTTGACATCGGCCGGACAGGTTGGAGATGAACCTGCGGATATAGGCCAATCGACCCTGCAGTGATCGTAGTTCCGTCAGGTTCTTCGGAGGCGGCAGCTCCCGAATGGCCTTTATCTTGGAGGGGTCTATTTCAATCCCCCTATATCGGACAATGAAGCCCAGAAACTTCCCACTGGAAACGCCGAAGGCGCACTTCAGCGGGTTCATCTTCAGCTCGTATTGTCGGAGCCTTTGAAATATAACCCTGAGGTCACTCAGGTGATCTTCTTTCTTCTGGGTCTTGACAACCAAGTCGTCGATGTAGCATTCGACCTTGTCATAAAGCAATTCATCAAATATCTTGGTCATCGCCCTTTGATAAGTGGCGCCGGCATTCTTGAGGCCAAAAGGCATCCTTTTATAGTGGAATATCCCCTTGGGTGATCGGAAAGCCGTATGAATTCTATCATGCTCAGCTATCCATATCTGGTTGTATCCGGACGACCCATCCATGAAAGATAAGGCTTCATGGCCAGTGGTGGCATCGATCATGACTTCAGTGATGGGCACCGGGAAATCATCTTTCGGACAAGCCTTGTTCAGGTCCCGGAAGTCCACACATATCCGGATCTGGCCGTTCTTCTTCTTGACGGGCACAATATTGGCCAGCCAGGTGGTATACTGGTTTTCTGCTACGAAGTCGACGTCTATGAGCTTGTCGACTTCCTTGCAAACTTGGCTGATCAGTTCTGGCCTCATTCGCCGGGGTGACTGCTTCACTGGTTCGGCCTTGGGGTCAATGGCCAACATATGCTGGGTAATCGCTGGGTTGAGGCCCGGCATTTCTTTGTAGTTCCAAGCAAAACAGTCTCGAAACTCTTGTAGGAGCTTGATGTATCGCTCTCTTTCTTCTGGGAGAAGGAGGGCGCTGAGGAATGTTGGTCTGGGGTCATCTTTTGTACCCAGATCCACTTCGATCAGCTCATCAACAGTGGCTTGGCCACCATCTTCTATCTCCGGGGGAGCCGGTTGCAAGTCGATGAAGCCTTCATCGTCTTCTTCAGCCTCGAGGGCATCATAGATGTCTTCTTGTACCACCCCGCTTAGTGGCAGGGCTTTGTCATCTTCTTTCAGAGGGGTTGAAAGGGGTGCTTCACTAGCTTCGGGGCATCTTCCATCGGCGGGGCTTGCGACCTCCGTGAGCAAAGAGATCATGTGGACCCCGCTTCTATAAGCGACCACGTCATGCGGACGCGGTGGGTACACTTCATATTTTCCCAGCCTTAGTTCACCCTTCCTGATTAGGCCTTGAGCGATATTTTGGAATACATAACAATTTTCAATAGGATGCCCTAGCACCCGATGATAAGGACAGAATTCGGGGTCGTCGCTTCGTTCGACATCCTCTGGCCTTTTGGATTCTGGCAAGGTAATATTGCCGTAACGACAAGCCCATTCAAAAATCCTTTGAGTTTTGTGTCTTGGGAAGGAATAAGGCCTCCTCATTTTCTCTCGCAATGAGGCCGGTTGATTGGTTGAAGGATTGGCTACCTCCTTTGTCTTCTCCTTCGAATGCCCAGAAGTGCTGAAGTTGACACCTCCGGGTTTGTCTTCTTGTCTTGCCAGGGTGATGGCAGGATGGTATTTTTTCAGGAAGGCTTCAATATCAGCCGCTATCATGGCCAAGTGATCAAGGGAGTGGACGTTAAGGCCGACCATCCGCTGCTGAATATCCTTCTTTAGACTTTCCCCGCAAGCCCAAGTGGCAACCTCGTGGCTTAACGGGGACATGCATCTCACATAGAGGCTTCTCCACTTTCTGATGTAGTCCAGGACGGGCTCATCATCTTCTTGCCTGTGGCTGTAGAGTTCTGCCCTGGTCACGAGGAAGTGCTCCGGGCTTGAGTGACTACATTGCTGAGGGAGGATGTCCCCTACTGGGTCAAACCAGTGCATATTTATTTCGGCTAGGTGCTCCTCCAGCCTTTCAATTTCCTGATGTAACCCGCCGAGCAGTGAGGGCAAGGTGGAGTCAGGCTGAGGGAAATCTGCTTCAGGACATCTTTCACCGGCCGGGCTTGTGACCTCTGCGAGGAGGGAAACCACATGGACTCCCTTTTCATAGACAGCTGCTTCATGGGGTTGTGGGGGCTTCACCTCATAATCCTCCATCTTCAATTCTCCTCTCTTAATCAGGTTCTGGGCGATATCCTTGAAGACATAGCAATCTTCTATAGGGTGGCCAAGGATTCGATGGTAGAGGCAGAATTTAGGGTCATCACTCCTTGTAGCATCCTCTGGCCTTTTGGGCTTTGGCAAGGTAACCCTGCTATAGTGGCAAGCCCATTTAAAGATCTCCCGAGTTTTATCCCTCGGGAAGGAATAAGGCTTCTTCATCTTCTCCTGCAACGTGAGGACTCGTTCCGCCGGCCGGCTAGTTGAAGGGCCGGCTATTTCTTTCGCCTTCCTCCTTGAGTGCATAAAAGCACTAAAGTTGGTGGTTAGGGACTGATTCTCCCATCTTTCCGTGGTGGCATAGGAGCCCCCCGGGTTCATGGATCTGCCCTCCCGGAGGTGGATACCCTCGGTAAGACCGGACAGTAGTTCGATCATCTTGGCCAACTGCGCCTTCAACATCTCGATCTCCTGCTGCTGCTCACAACATATTGCGAGCATAACAGGGTCACAAAGGGAGAAATCTGGAGTCTAGCTTGGACTGCTATCTTCTGTTCTGACATCGAGTGGAGGTAGCAGCGCCCCGCCACCGTGACTATCTGGGAGTGGTGCCTCGGAAGTGGATGGTACCCCCTCTATATCCCTGCTTAGAGGTGGGTTCTGGAGGAACACTTCTTCATCTTGAGCTTTGTCGACTGAAGGCATATGCTGCTCTTTGCTCTTGGTTTCTAGTGCATCTGTGTCTTCTGGGGGACTGTCGCCAACTAGAGTTGAGACAGCTATCATGTTTGCTTCATAGAATTCTTCTGCTGAGAAACCCAAACCAGGGTGCTGTGTAATCTTCAGGAGTTCCCTATCCAGGTTCGGTGGATACCACAGCTTCTTAAACATTTGATTCGACTTTCGGTCTGAAAGAAGGGCAGCTGTTGACCTCTAGCCATTTTCACCACTCTGCTGGATATATCTGGAAGTCCCATGATTGGGCCGACCGGGTCACAGATTTCTTCGGGGAATTTACAATCATCATCCCCTTTCACTGGATGTTCATCAGCCACATAGAACATCGTAGGTGGGCCCTCTGGGTTGGGCACCTCCCAGACCTTCAAGAATTCGACTGTTTGACAGTCTAAATCTGTGGGTGGCTTTGTGATCCCCGGAGGGACCTTCACATACCCAGGTAAATCCTCGAGCTTCGGCACTCCTGTCTCGAGGTAAATATTAGAGGGGATGGCTCGAACCACGCCTTCAACTTTAGAAATGTGTGACACTTCCTGCGGTGCCACATAGTCGGGCGGTGGTGGAGGGAACCAGTCGTCGTCCTCTGCTATCTCCTTTTCTTTGCTTTGAGTCGACTGGGGATTCTGCTTCGGCTCCTCCATGTAAAGTGCAACATCGAGCAGGTGGCATTCAAATACCTCGAAGGGGTGTAAGTCTGCGAATATTCTTTCTTCTTTTCCATTCCGGAAGTACTTAATGCACTGGTGCAGGGTCGAAGACACTACCCGATTCTGATGCAGCCACGGTCGGCCGAGCAATGCTTTATATGTGGTATCGGAGTTGATGACGTGGAACTGCACTTTGGTGGTGAAGTCTCCTAGTGACAGCTCGAACTCTGCTACACCCATGGGAACTTCAGACTTCTGGTTGAACCCAGTTATCTTCATATCCCTGACCTTGATCAGGTGCACATTGAAGTAATGTTTCTGGTAAACCTGGTAGGAGAGTATGTTTACTGCTGCCCCTGTATCGACCAAGATCCTGTTTATAGGCTGGCCGTTCAACTGCCCCCTCATGTACAAGGGTCTGTTGTGGCTGACCGAAGGAAAGAGCATGTCTTCTTCGGTGAAGGTGATGGTTGTTCCCAACTGCATCTCAGCAAAACAGCTTTCATAATGCGCCGGGGTTTGCAGAGCCGCAATGACAGCCTGCCTGGTTTCCTCATCCAGGGAGAGTATCTCCCAGACACTGAATCTTGCTGGGATTCTTTTCAATTGTTTCAATATCCGAGTGCCGGCCCGGACGTTAGCTAACTTTGCTTCTTCGGCTTTGCTATGCTTGCCATGTTCTGGTGCCGGAGGAGTCGGTGGGGAAGATAGTTTATCTTCTTCGGGGGCCGCCCGACTCCGGCTTGCTTGGTCGGCTGGTTCTTTCATTTGCACGGGCTGGGCCACAGGGGTGGCGCCCTCATCATCTTTATTCGCCAGAGGGGGCATTCCCGAGGTGGAGGCAAGAGTGCTCTTGGCCTTGGACCCGGGCTGTTGGTATGGTTGTTTGCTCTTCTTTGCGAGCAAAAATTCGGCGAACGAGGGTACCACTTCGCCTGCTGCATCTTCAGGGTACAAGCCCGATGGAGGCGGGATTGCTGCGCCCTTCACTTCAGGTTCGGGGATTTGGTATGGCCGCTCGCCCCTGAATATAATATTATGATTGGCCGGGGGCAAACGTCCCCACCTTCTCCCAGACCTGGTGACATGTTGGGAAGTAGAGGCCTCGACTTGGTTTGCTTCGGTAGGTGCGAAGCATATTTCTTCTTCTCCCTCCTCTTCAGAGTTTTGGGCCATGTTGAACAAGGCCGACAAGGTATTGCAAGACAAAAAGCTGCATTTTCTTTTATTCTTCAGCTTCTTCTTCTTTTTCTTCTTCTCTTCTTTTACAGCTGGAAGCTGTTCTCGAGGAAGTTCATCCCATATGCCGGTTTCTTGTGTTTCGGCTTCAGCTTCTTCAGCCAATTTTAGGGATTCAAAATGTTCCCAGGGGACATATTCCTTCAGCCGCACTGGCTGGATCTTGGGTTGTTCATATTCTTCTAACCCGTCAATGATCGCCTGCAGCCGTTTAACCGCCGGGCTGACTTGCATGTGCATCCGCAACAAGAGTGGCTTCTTCCTGTTGTCAGTCATTCTTCGGAGGACCAACTGAGGAGCAGTTTCATACCAGACCGGGGTTACAACCGGTGGTGGTGGCTGAGGCGTGACGCCATGAATTCGGACTCCCGGGGTAGGGCGGGATGTCGACTTTCTTCTTGTCTTCTTTGGCACCATCTGCCAATCTCCCTGGTTCTCTGCGGGAGTGAGAACAAATGCCTCATAGGTGTGCTTTGTACAAGTATCTGACACTTCTTCGGGCAGTTGTTGGTATAAGGATATCATATTTACGGTTGCCCCCAGCATTGGCAACTCATGCGGGCGGGGCGGGTCCACCTTGTGTTCGCCCATCTGGAGCTCTCCCTTCCTGATCATGCCTTCAATGATGTCTTTGAAGACGTAACAGTCTTCGAGGGTGTGCCCGAGCATCTGATGGTACGGACAAAATCGAGGATCATCTTTCCTCTTGATGTCACCGGGTCTCTTCGGCTCTGGGAGAGTAATTTTGTTATATTTGGTGGCCCACTCGAAGATGACCCGGGTTTTCTCCTTCGGGAAGGAGTAAAGTTTCTTCATTCTTGACCGCAAGGAGGCGGCCTCTTGTTGTTCAGCCTGCTTGGCCGGAGGAGCACTGGTGACTCCTTTATCAGTGTCTTCTGCTTCTCGAAATCCTTGAAGTCGACAGTGTTGACTTCTTTGGGCACGGACCGCTTCTCAATTGATTTTCCTTTTTGGGCTGAGGTGGCCGGTGCAGAAGAGTATTTGGAGAGGTAGGACTCAATTTCCACCACCACATTATTTAATCGATCAAATGACTTGATCTCCATCCCGATCATTTTCTTAAAACTTCACGCTTCAAATTCTGCTTGCAGATTTGAACCGCATCTTCTTGGTGTGGCGGGCGTCTACACCTCATGCTGAGGTTCCGCCATCTCTTGATGAATTCTAGAGCAGTTTCATCATTCTTCTGCTTGGTTGCATAGAGCTCGGCCACTGTGACCTCTCTTTCGGTGACGTGGAACCGCTCCCGAAATTTTCTTTGCAAATCTGGCCAGTCATTAACAGACCCCGCCGGCAAGTTCGAGTACCATTCGAAGGCGAGCCCTGTGAGCGAGGACCCGAAGAACTTCAGTAGGTATGATTCATCAGTCGCCAGATCGCCCATCACATTGACGTAATAGGCTATGTGCTCCTTCGGTGACCCCTGGCCATTAAATTTGTCAAACTTTGGCGGCTTGCTGACGCCAGGAGGCAATCTCTTCCCCGCATGATGGACAGGGTAGGGTACCTTGTACACATCATATGAGGCATATTCTTCACTTCCCCGATCGGCCAGCTTCATCTCGACTATCTGCTCGATCATGAGCTTGTTAGCCGTTGCCGGATCCACTGCTTCTGGGTAGAAATGAGCTGACTGCATCTGTGGCGTCGTCAACACCGTCGCCTGGGGTATAGTGGCGGTGCCTTGGTGTTGAGGAGCCGAAGGGGTCATTGGGGCCGTGCCCCCAGCATAGTTGGGGATTGGCTGAGAGGCCGTCACCTGGGGTGAACCCTCAAATTCTCCAGCGCCTTGCCTAGATGTTTCTGGAGACGGTTCGACCTGCTTCGATGTGGAAGCATGCATGGTCAGTTCGCCCACCTGTCGCTTCAGAGCTTCGATCTCCTGTCGATAGGCTTGAAGCAGCATCAGCATCGCCGGGTCGGAGGTGGAAGGGCTAGGAGCTTGGCCTCCCCCTTCTGTCAGAGTATCTAGAGAAGGTGCTACCCTTTCTCCTTCATCCCCAGTGGTAATCACGTTCGCCGCCATGGCGACCGCATCTGAACTTGTTTCACCGGCGAGGGCTTGTATTATCTCAGCTGTAGCTGCTCCTCTTCTGGTGAGGGGACCCGACCTGCCAGCCAACCTGGCCATCTCTTCTTGGTCTTCAGGTAGGGCTCCATATTGGTTGGCCACTCCGGCCATATTACACGTATAAACCCGCATCTTTTGGTTTCTTCGAGCCGCCTCCCTGGTTGTCAGTCTAGGAAAGGTTAGCCTGTCAAACACCGAGACTCTTGGTGGAGCTTCTTCACAGAGGGGTGACCCATAGCACCCTGACTCCGCATCTTCGATATCTTCCGGGTTAACTTGTTGCTTCCGGTTTCTTTCAGCATCATTCACGGCTTCTAGGAGCCGCTGAGTTCCCAAGAGGGTGTTTCCAAGGCTGTGGAGATATCCCCTCACGGCTTGAGTGATGTCGTCTTCTCCCCGGCTGGGGCAGACAGTTGGTGGTGATGCTTGCACTGGCGGTCTATAGGCGAGACGCCTCCGCTCGTGCATCATGTTGTATCTTCTTTCCTTCAAATAGATGTTCGCCTGCCGACCGTGAGTACGGAAGGCAGGTCTTCGAGACGCTTGAGCCGACGCCTCAATCTTCTCTTCTTCATCTTCCTTCATCTTTTTCTCGAGCCGGTCAGTCCTGACGAGCTCCAGTTGAGTTGAGGCTGGGGCCCGCCTGATGGGGACCCATGCTTGCTTGAATTTAGTCGGCTTCTGGGCCGACTCTTGCTTTGGCATGGACTTGATGCGGTCTTCTCGCTCCCGGGCCAGTGCTTGGAATTGGTTGTGCACCGGCACCATTGGGATTACCCTATCTGGTGAGATCGTGGCCTGACGGCCATTCAGGTACACTCGGACTCCTCCGATCATTACGGATTTGCCCGAGAGGGAAAGCCGGCCTTGCGGCGTGCTAGTGGTTCTCCTTGCCGCCCTCCTGGCAGCCGAGGTGCGCTTCTTCTTCGCTTCAATGTGGTGGACGTAATAGCCCACCATCTTCACAGCTTCGGGTGTCGCCTCCACGGGGGCGACGGGCTCGACCTCCTTGACATCCAAGAGGTCCACGAACATAACCCCGAGGAAGTTGGGGAAGCCAACGACCGGGGGAAAATCGCCGAACTGGATCGGCACTGCCAAGTAGCCATGCTCAGCATGGCTCACCACAACCAATGGACCGAAAGTGACAGCCATCGGTTCTTCAGAAATGGATCCCTCCTGCAATTTCAAAAATGCGGAAGTTAAGACTTTGGAAAAGGCCATTGGGCCCCTAATCTCGGCGAAAAGATGAGAGGTAGTCCAGTCCCACCGGGCGTGCCAGCTTGTGGAACGCACTAGATTTTGTGCGGTTCGGAAATATCATGGGATATTGGTGGTCTTTTTATCGGTTTATCTAGTGCGAGGGCGTGCCAGTCACCTAGGTGACAATGTGTTCGGGCTTCGAGACTGGAGTGGTCCGAAGCCCGGGGTGCGCTCCATCTGACTAATCAGACGATTGTGGATATCGGGTCGGGACTGGAGACCCGCCGCGCCATAAAGGCCGCGACGTTAATTACATCCCCTCGGAGAGGGGAAGACCTCTGATTAATCGCCAAGAAAAGGGGTCAAATGACCTAGAGATCGTTTTTCATTAAAGCATGCGAGTTGGGTTGACATGATTTAAACCCTCCGCATCGGTATGCAAAACGGTGTTCAAAACCATATAAATACTTGCCGCGAGTGCGGCGAGTTTAATGAAGGTGCGGGATTAGATCCCGGTATATATACATCAGCCACTAACATGCAATTCCAGTATTCAGTCGAGAGTCCATATTCGAAGCATCGAAGGTAACAACAAAGACATTCGGATATCTGCGGTAGGTACGGCACGCTTCACGTGGGTGCGGGATCGGATCCCGGAAGAAGTGGGTCAAGCTGATGAACTATCGGCCCAAGAGGTGCACGGATCATGACCATGTCGGGGATCCCGAGGTCCACGTCCGATACCACGGGGCATCATTGCTTTTCTCTTCACGCATAGTCCGGGGGAGCGGGTTGTTAAGTGTGAAGCCCAAACTCAGAAACGTGCGCCCTCGCACGCGGATCGACCTGCGCGGTCAGGTCGCGGGGTTCGACCTGCCCGGTCAGGTCGTGGGGGTCAAGGGGGCAACGCCCCTTGTGGGGGTTTTCGGGGGCAGCGCCCCCGGAACAAAATTTGGATTATAGTGGAGGGGAGACTTTTGATTAGTTTTCTATTAGCTTGAATTGCATGTTTTATTTTATTTTCTTGATCACCTTCTCTCTTCCAGGCACGCCGGATTAAGTGATATTGAAAGGGGGGGGGCGCCGGTTAAGGATGCCACAAGGGGAAGGGCGCGCCGGTTTAAGGACACTAAAGGGGGCTGAAGGGGCGCGCCGGTTTAAGGGAGTTCAAGGGGGGGCGCGCCGGTTAAAGTCCAGGAAGGGGGGCGCGCCGGTTAAATGGACTAGTACAAGGGGGCGCGCCGGATTGCTGCAAGGAAAAAAAAATGGGTTTTGAGTGTGGGGTTAAACCGGCGCGGGGGGGGGGGGGGGGGTACCGCGCCGGATTAACCCGCGCCGGATTAGGGGGCGCCGGATTAAGCATTGTATAGCTTCTTTCAACCCGTTTGTGCTCTGTTTCTTCTTTCCTTCAACTGTAAGTTGATTTATTGATTGGTTTGTTCATCTTATTGATGAATTATGTTTGTGGAAAGAAGATTTAAGTGTTTTAAGTGTTTGTTCAGGTGGATTAGCGTGGATGCTTAAGTGTTCGTTCAGGGGAGTTCAGTTCACAGAGTTTTACTGTGTGTTTCTTTTCTTTCACCCGTGGGCAAATTCTATGATACATTTACTCATTGTTCTTGGTGTTCTTGACCCTGACGAAAATCGGGCAGCACCTCCCCTAGATCGGAAGGGTCTGGGGAAAAATATGGGGCGCGCCATGCGGAGAGAACTCCGACGGCCCCAAAACATCCCGGTGTGTGCTAAGCAACGACACCAGTAAAATTACCCCATCAGGGGCCGGAGATCCCGAGGGCTAGCCTACAAGGGAAACCGGTGACCCATGGGTTGTTGCGATCGTATCGACTCCCCCCGTTTGGGGCCGGAGGTCCTGAGGGCCAGCCTACAAAGGAACTCCGACGACCCGAGGGTTGCCGTGATCGCGTGGCTGAAGATCGCATGAGAGCCGAAGTCGACACAAGAACAAGGCGGAAGGGAGATCCAAGGGACAGCAGTAAAATGAAGTTAACACATGCATGCGTATATATCTATCTACAGATACATATGTACATATCTATGCATATATGATCCGACGGAAACATATGGACTTGCAAAAGGGAAGGGATGAGCGAGCATCAAAATCGAGTTTCATGAGGGAGATAAGTGAGGATCGGGGTTGAAGGCCCCATGCTTCATTTCCATTTGAACAGAAGAGCTACATCGGGGCTGGACGTCGCCGAGCAGAATACAAGGGAAGAGGGGAAAGACAATGACCCACCCTCACACAGCTGGCTCTCACTCTTCCTCCCCTTTCTCTCCCACTCTTTCTCTCTTCTTCTTCGCACAGGCTTCGGGCTTCAAGGGGTTTCTCTCAGAAGGAAAGCTTCTGCCTTTCAAGCTTCCAAGAGTTGTCCCTTCTCTCCAACCGATCAAAGTTCCCCGTGGTGGGCTTTTTATAGGGGCCAGTGGCCCTGTCGAAGGGAGAGGCCCCCCCCCTTATTTCTTTTTATTTCCTCTTCTTTCCATCTTGCTTCGCCTGCAACGCCTCTGCCGTGTCGCCGTGTCGAGTGCCGTTGCCGTGGACGTCACCTCCGCCGCGGCTACAGTGTGATCGGGAGAGGGGCAGAGGCATGGCCTCCTCCTCTGCTGGCATATCCACCGCAAGACACGCGGCTTTCATCATTTGCAGGAGCATGGACGGCCGACGGACGAAGTGGGCGTTCGACGGTGCAGGGCTCGAGGGTTTCCATTTGAAGAACATGCTTGGATGCCCAATGGGTCGAAGCATACCTTTTGCCATTTTAAGAAGTTCGTCGACGTGCTGTTCGCAGGAAACAGGGGACCGCATTGATGATGGGATGGCTTCACTGCACGCCGGATAAAGTCCTCAGAGAAAGGCTTGTTTCTAAACTAAGCGCGCCGTATTAGCACTCCAAGATGGGCGCGCCGGTTTAGTGCATTCAAAGGGGTGACCCTTCAACGGGAGCATGCCGTTTTAACATAAAGCAAGGGAGTTCACGGGGCGCGCCGGACTAGCATCTTGTAAAGGGCGCGCCGGTTTAAGGCCCCCTTAGGGGCGCGCCGGTTTAAGGACCATATAAGGGCGCGCCGGTTTAAGGCCCCCTTAGGGGCGCGCCGGTTTAAGGCTATTGGAAGGGGCGCGCCAGTTTAAAGACCATATAAGGGCGCGCCGGTTTAGACTTCGTCTCGGCTTCGCGGCTATTCGGATGGATGCTTATCCTCCTGTATTGCTTTAGTCGTAATGCACCGCCGTCGGGGTGTTTAGTTCAGGGCCTCTGCATCCCGATTTGGAACTTCGAGTGATCCCCGGCACGTGCCGAACACGTGTTCGAATTCCTGAGTTTCTTTTGATTCAGCCTTTGGCAATGCCGACTGGAGAGCCGGGGCTGTCTCTTTAACACGAGGGGATTCTTTGTCGGGTGGCGGAGCACCGGGTAGGTATTCGTCCTGCTTGGAGGAGGCACAGGGTTTATTCAGCCTTTCCGTCTTCGACTCGCTCTCGAGTGCTGAGACGTGCATGTCGTATGATCATCATCATTTTTTGACGTCCACAGGTGTGTGTGTTCATATCTGTCTACTTGTCTTTGAAGCGATGGTTGTTGTTTAGGACTGTGTGCATTTAACTACAGCTATCCTACGCAATTGCTTCTATATATTTAAGTTTGAAAGTTTTAAAAGGGGGTAGATCTATTCAACCCCTCTTCTAGATCAGCCTCTCCGCACCTAACACGTGGTATCAGATAAGGTTCTCCTTTGTATGGTTTAACAACCCGGAGAGACTAGGTGCAATGGAGGCTAAAGGTTATATGGCTGATGGACACTCGGTAAACCGTCGCCCATTCTTTGATGGCACTAACTATACATATTGTAAAACACGTATGCAGGTCTTCCTGAGAGCCCAGGATCATGAGATCTGGAAGGTGGTGAGCTGTGGACCATATGAGCTACCAGCTGATGAGGATACAAGGACTAGAGAGCAGATACGAAGGTCCAACCTCAACTAGGGAGCTATGAACATCATGCAATGCTCTCTCCATCTGACAGAATTCTCTAGAGTCTCCTCATGCACTACTACTAAGGAAATGTGGAAAAGACTAGAGGTAATTTATGAAGGTACCTCTGAGGTAAGGGAAACCAAAGCAAATATGCTAATCTCTGAGTATGAAATGTTTAAAATGAAATCTGATGAATCAATTTTAGAGATGTATGCCAGACTGACACAGCAGACCAATAGTTTAAAAATCTTGGCAAAGACTTATTCTGAACAAGAACTGGTGAGAAAAATCTTAAGGTCTCTGACATCAGTATGGTATACAAAAGCAACAGTTATTGAAGATTCGCATCATCTGTCCACCATGACTGTTGATGAACTCATAGGGTCTTTAATGACATATGAGTTAAATCTCAAAAGGAAGGAAGAAGAAGTTAAGAAGAAGAAACCAGTGGCATTGAAGGCAAGCCCTGGTGATCAAGAATCATCTAATGACAGTGAGTCCTCTAGGACATAAGAAGAGTCTGGTGAGTTTGCCATGCTTACTAGAAAATTCAGAAAGTTCCTAAGAAGAGAAGGTAAGGGTCTGGATAAAAGAAGGCCGTAGGTAAGTAGAAATTCCAAGTTTAAATCAAATCCTATTAAAAAGTCTAACAAAATTGTGTGTTATAATTACAGGAAGCTTGGACATGTCAAGTCTGAATGTCCAAACGTAGTAAGGAAAACAAACTCCAAATGGAAGGGAAAGCATGCCAAAGACATGATTAGCACTTGGAGTGATGAGGAAGAAGAGGAAGAGGAAGCAACTTCTGCGGAAGAAAGTGAAGGCAAGATCTGTCTCATGGCAGAAGGAAGCCATGAGGGTGATGAGGTAACCTCTCCTTTTGAAGACTTTACTATGAGTGATTGGGAGGAAGTATATTCAGAATTGCTTCATAAATGTGATCACTTCAGAAAAGAAAATAAAGCCCTAAAGAAAAAGATAAACAATTTTGTGCATGACACCACCCTGAAAGATAAAAATGCTTCTCTAGAAACAGAAATTTCTGATCTAAAAAGGTTGGTGGATGAGTTAGAAAACAATAGAAAAGATTCAAAAATTGTGATGGAAGAAAATGATTTTTTGAAAAACACAATTGATAAACTAAAAACAAGAATGCAGAAGTATGAAGATGAATGTAAATTGGCATGTGAGAGGTATGAGGGTATAAAAGGAGCAAATGAAGAATTGCAAAAAGAACTTGAAAAATTGAGGAAAGAAAATGAGGATAAACAGACCTCTTTAGAAAAATTTGTAAGTGGCAGAGATAACCTAGATGCCCTTCTAGGAACTAAAATGAATTTCAACAAAGAAGGTCTAGGGTTTCAACCAACTAAGAAGAAGAAAATTGGCCTAAAAATAATCACATTTGTCGCTGACTCATCTTCTAAGACTTCAACCTCTCAATCTAACTCAACTGAAAATCCACCTATCATCATCAAACAAAAGTGCAATTCTAAAAATTTAGAAGATCAAAGGGCTAAGGGCAAAGAGAAGGTTGACTACTGTAGCACCCCGTATAAATAATAGGAATAACATTTTCTAAATAAATAAATAAATCCAACAAAGGCCCAAATCAAACAAACTATAATATCAAAACCATCACCATTGAAGCCCAACCGCAAACAATACATAAGCCCAACACTTAGAGACTCAAATGGGCTTCCGTGAGACTCTTAGGTATAAGGGGCCTTATTGGTTTGGGAATCTATGTATATACATATGGGCCTTACGGGCTCTGTATATATAATAAATCCTCAAATGATTAAAAACCCACATTTGTCCTACAAACCAGTAACCGAGGAGAGGCCTTAATGGGCCGCACGAATGGGGCTTTGGGATGATAGATTTAAAGGGCTCTTTTACCCTTCCCACGTTAAAAGGATAGAAGGGAGATATATATATATATATATATCCTAATAGGCCTTTTTCAACCCAAGTCACGTTCGAGCTTTACATGAGGTTTTAGGGTTTCATTCTGACTAGGAAAGACGGCTGAGGATAGAGCAATGAAGGGACTTGCATGGGAAAGCTTGAACCTGTTAGGATTAGTACATGGGAAACTTAAATCCCACTAGGATTCCAAAGCCAAAGCCCTACAAATAAAGCCCATGATCGATCGACAGAAGCTGTTGTTGATGCTGCTGTTGTTCATCGTCCTGCTACCGTGCGAAGAGAAGTCCTACTTCCTCTTCTTCCTCTTGTTGCTTCCAGCGACGTCCTCCTACTGCTGCAGTTACTACTATTGCTGCTGCCGTGAGGAAGCCCTTCTTCTTCTTCTTCCGTCGAGCTACAGTGCTTCGTCCCTTGCTACAGTTGCTATTGATTCTGCCATCGCGCGTGAAGAAGAAGCTTGCCATGTTCTTCTTCCTACATTGAAGTTGCTGCTGCATAGTATTGTCTCATCTCTTTTCCATTCGTCATTCCGTCAAACCCACACAAGGTATGTTTTATCAAGATCTGAAGCACAAATCTATAGTATAAGTGTATAGCATGCATATAGTGTTAGCGCAGCGAAGAGTGATATAGAAGGGGGGGGATGAATAGATCACTCCCAATTTGCAAAACTTCAGCGGAAACTCACCACTTCGAAATACAACCCTTCAGATGAGGCTAAACAATGCAGCTAACGCAGTGAGAAACTAAGACAGGATAATAAGGTGCGATTGGAAGAGGCCGTCCACACACAAACACAATGCCGAACAGAAGGAAAGCACAAACGATAATACCAAGCCACAGAGGAGACAAGAGATTTTAAGGTGATTCGATTGTAGTCCACAATCTACATCCACCCCTCACTCCAATTAGAGTGAGGATTCCACTAGCCACTGCTAGAAAAATTGCAGACTCAGTCTGCGAACAAAATGCTGCCACACAGCTTAAACAACCAAGGGAAACAAATCCCTTAACCAAACTCTGCTACCCACAGAGCTTGACACCTGGACCTGCTACCAGCAAGACCAGAACCGGAGATGGCTCTCCCTTCCTCCAACCCGGAGGGAACCTGCTAATGACAACCCGTCACTGGCAAAACCAGAGATCACAGATCTCTCTTCCTCTGCAGCCCAGAGGGGAACCGGAGTAACTCTCCCTTCCTCCAAACACTGGAGGGTAACAACTCGAAATCAGAGATATGAAGAAATGAAAGGAAAAACAGAAATGTAAACAAGACCAACGATGAACAATAATCATTTCAGAAAAACCAAAATCAAATGTAGCTTCCGAAGAAGCAAATTGGACTCTTCTCTCTCACTCAGACTTTTCTCTCACAGCAATACTCTCAAATCTTTTCTCTCTATCTTCTTTCTGGAACGTGGAGGCTCTCTCTCTTTTCTTCTTCTGCTCAGGGATTTTGCTCTTCAACTTTTTCTCCAGTTCTATCCATCTAATCGCAGAAGGCACCTTTTATATGGCATTCGACTTGAGTTTCAGGCCTTCACACGAGGGAGTCTCGTACCCTCAATTTCTAGAGCATTCTTGGATCACGTGCCAGGTATCATCCTCGGTTCACGTGCCCAATCATTAACCTGAATCATCTGTAGGCAGAAATAAGGAAATGTGATTAGTTAGTTCAGTCAGATACGAATGTATATACTTTAGAATAGCAGATGAGTAAGTGTGTACACTGAAGGAGTGTATAGACTTGTGAGTCCTCATGCGACCTCAGTGTATAGACTAGCTGAATAATGCATTAGCACAACAGAGGAAATGTGTGGACTTCTGTGAAGTGTATGAAGCCCTCGAGTGTATAGACTCAGGGATGTCAAATAGGCAAGTGTGTCAAGTGTGAGAGTGTGTAGAGTTGAAGTTCTTCATGTGAGCTTAGTGTATGGACTTGTAAGTGTTCATGCGATCTCAGTGTGTAGACTTCATTCAGCAGGCAAGACAATGGATGTATAGAGTTGATCGTGTGAAGGAGGACGAGTGTAAAGACTTGTAATGAAGAGCAGCAATGTGTAGACTTGTGAAGCACAACTGTATGCAATGTATGGACTTCAATGTATAGACGTCGATGTATAGACTTCGAAGAGAACAATGCATGAATGCATCGAATGTGTAGACTTAGAAACAGCAATTAAGCAAGTGTGTCAAGTGAGAGAGTGTATACACTTGAAAATAGCATATAGGCAAGTATGAACAACTTGAGAGTGTATACACTTGAAGGTGATATCGAGTGTATATGGTTGAAGGATAACTGAGTGTATAGACTTAGAGATGTGTAGACTTGCCAAAGAGCTGGACGATGTACAGACTTGAACAAGTAAAGTCTGTACAGACTTGAAGGTTCACAGTGTGTAGACTTTGGCAAGGCAACGTCAGTAAAGTTCCCAGTGTACAGACTAACTGAGCTGAGCGTAGGTAAAAGATATGAGGAATGTATAGACTTACTCAGTTCAGTTCAAAACGTAGGTAAAAGTCCCAATGTATAGACTTTACCTGAGAATGCAACCGCTGTACAGACTTGCTCAAGCAGTCGGATGTACAGACTTGGAATTTCAACAGAAGGATGTACAGACTTGGAAATCTAATGCCAATGTACAGACTTCACCTCGTGCAAGCTACAGTGAATGAGTGTATAGACTTAATGGTCTCCCTGGCTGTACAGACTTGATCACAGGTTGAACAGTCGAATGTATAGACTTACTTCCACCGACCAGTGTATAGACTTCAAGTCCAAGTGAGACAGTGGTTGTACAGACTTGGGAGGCTTGACACAGTGATGTACAGACATGGAATCAATGAAGGCGTTGGCTGTACAGACTTTGATGAACGCCGCTCGCTGTACAGACTTCGAATCAAGGCATGAATAGTGAATCAATGTCTAGACTTGGATGCCCAAGCCAATGTATAGACTTGTGCAGTGCAGCCAGTGTATGGACTTGTACAGTGACTAGAGGCTGTACAGACTTTGGGTCATGATGTGTGAGACGAGGGATAGTGTATTGACTTTCAAATGGCAGACGATGTATAGACTTGGGGTTCAACAGAGTGTGTATAGACTTGGAGTTCAACTGGATGTATGGACTTGGAAGATGAAGGGCGATGTGCATACTTTGAATATGAACGGGAGAATGTATAGACTTGACCCCTTGAAAGGATGTATACACTTCAGATGCAAGCTATAGTGTCGTTGTATGGACTTGAACTCAAGGAATGGCTGTACAGGCTCTGAAGGCTTAGCGGAGGGTGTACAGACTTTGAATATTAAGTTCAATGTATGGACTTCAGGTGAAGACCAATGTACATACTTTGAATATGAAATTCAATGTATGGACTTGGAAAGTAAAGAAGGCGTCGACCCACCAGAGGTGGAGCGTCGACCCATCAGAGGTGGAGCATCGACCCATCAGAGGTGGAGTGACAACCCATCAGTGTCCAGACTATGCAAGCAGTGTGTAGACATGATCAAGTAGTGCATATTTATCTAACAACCATATGAACTGCACTGTCCTACATGATGAAGCATGACTTATTCTAGAGATAGAAGATTGATTTATAGTGTGAGACATCATCAAAACCGTAGGGATGCAACAATCTCCCCCTTTTTGATGATGTCAACACTATGAATCAAGCAATATCAAAGCTTAACAAGAATTAACTGTAGTTTCAACAATTAAAGCAAATTCAAGGCAAGTGAAAGCACAGCCAAATTAAGCACTACTGCAGAATCACTTCTTTCTCCAAAACCACTCCCTCTCAGCTCCCCTATAACCCATTCTCAGATAAAGCCATCACATGACTAGGTAATCTCCCCCTTAGCTCATGAACAATACTCCCCCAAAACTCATGACAATACATGATCTACTGATATTGCAAAAACCTCTCTCCCCCTTTGACATCAGCAAAAGGAAATGCAGAGTATATGAAAGTGCTGGAGACATGAAGAAGAAGTACAGTAACTTCTTAGTGTAGAAAGACACAAGCAAGTCTTAAGAAAATAAGTGAGGTGCTAAACTCAAGTGAAGATTCTTGAACTCCAGTACACACTAGAGAAATAGAATGATAGAAAAGTTTATCAGCATACATAGAGTATAATTTAGAGCAAGAGTTAACAAGTATGGTCAGATATAGCTGAACTGTCAACAATCCAAAAAGACAACAAGAGACAAAGTCAAAGAGGTGTTCTCAAGGTATTGAAGACAAGCAATCCATTAGTTGCATAACAATAGAGAATTTTTTGAGATGATTTTCAAGAAGATCAATGAGTAAGTTAGTAATTCACTCTTTTGACATTAGGGAGACACCTTGATTAGAGGCCTGAATCCCCAGTTACTCAGAGTGAGTACCTCATTACTTCCCCCCTTTTTTTTTATTAAAGGAGCAGAGTTAGTAACTGTGACTTTTGACATGAGGAAACACCTTGATTAGAGGCTAGAGTCCCTAGTTACTCACCAGCAAGTCACCATTCCTCTGTCATGTCTTTTTCATTCATTTTAAGCATTTGACACCTCATGACATAGGAGAAATATTCATTTCATTGATGAAGCTCCCAGTTTCTCAGTGAACAAAACAAGACATGTTTGTTTAATTAAGCCCTTGTGTTGAAGAGATGGAATGATTGAAAACAATACTAGAAGGACTATTACTTGAAGTGAATCTTGAAGTCTAGATTTCAAGCTGATTGGGTCAGATATCAAGACATACATGTTTTGGCCTGAACCAGAATCATTGACAATGTAGGAAGATATACTTTTTACAATTAATCCAGATCTCTGAAGGAATACCAGAGGAAAGATTCTAACTGGACTTTAGTATCACTGACTTATAGACTTAAGAATTAAGTGACATTCTACTATCTGAGAGAACCACACTAGATCTGTCATGAAAATCAACCAATACACACATCTGGTCAATCTTTTTGAATATGTCAAAGAACACTTCTTCTCACAGCTCAACCAGCTCCCCCTCACTCACAGCATTTCTGAAAGCTAACCAACTGTCATACAGAACTCCCCCTCACAAAAAGAACAGACTACACAATTAAGACAATTTGTATAAGCCTAATTCTCTTCTCAGAGTTGTGAATTTTTCATTATCCAAAGGTTTAGTGAAGATGTCAGCAATCTGATTATTTGTGCCTACATGAATCAGTTCAAAATTGTTTTTAGAAACCTCATCTCTTATGAAATGATGCCTTATCTCTATGTGTTTGGCGCGTGAATGCAAAACAGGATTTTTGGCAAGATTAATGGCACTGGTATTATCACAATAGATAGGTGTGCACCCCAGGTCTACTTGGTAGTCCTGAAGCTGGTGTTTAATCCAAATGACTTGTGTTTCACAACTCCCTGCAACCACATATTCAACTTCTGCAGTGGAGAGGGCCACAGAATGTTATTTCTTGGAACCCCAAGACACTAAACACCCACCAAAAAATTCACAATGACCACTAGTGCTTTTCCTGTCTAGTTTACATCCTGCATAATCAGCATCTGTGTATGCAACTAAGTCAAATGTGTGTGATGTAGGAAACCATAAACCAAGAGAATGAGTAGCTAACAAATATCTGAAAATTCTTTTCACTGCATCTAAATGTAACTCAGTAGGTCTAGACTGATACCTTGCACACATTCCTACACTGAATTGTATATCAGGTCCGGAAGCTGTTAGATAAAGAAGAGATCCAATCATACCTCGATAGAGCTTGGCATTTACTTCTTTACATGTCTCATCTGCATCCAGTGAGGTATTGGTACCCATGGGTGTTGTAATGTGCTTCAGGTTTTCCATACCAAACCTCTTGAACAGTTCCATTGTGTATTTGGTCTGGTTGATGAAGCACCCATCCTCTAGCTGTTGTACCTGCAAGCCAAGGAAGTACTTTAGTTCACCAACCAAACTCATCTCAAATTCAGCAGACATCATTTTAGAGAATTCAACACATAGTTCATGCTTAGTTGATCCAAACACAATGTCGCCTACATATACCTGAACTATGAGGAGATCTTTATTTGTACCCTTGGTAAATAAAGTTTGATCTACTTTACCTCTTTTGTAGCCCTTGCTGATCAGAAATTCAGTCAATCTTTCATACCATGCTCTTGGAGCCTGCTTTAGACCGTACAAGACTTTGTTTAACCTGAAAACTTGGTCAGGTTGAGGAGAAAATTGAAATCCAAGGGGTTGTTCAACAAAAACCTCTTCTTTAATGACTCCATTTAAAAAGGCACTTTCAACATCCATTTGTTGGAGTTTTGTGTTCTTTGAACATGCAAAAGCAAGCAACAATCTTATAGCTTCCATCCTAGCAACAGGTGCATAGGATTCATCGAAATCTACACCAAATTCCTGACAGTAGCCCTTGGCTACTAATCTGGGCTTATTCCTAGAAATGATTCCATCTTCATTCATTTTATTTTTGAGCACCCACTTAGTTCCTATGATATTAACATTATCTGGTCTTGGAACAAGTTCCCAGACATTATTTCTTTCGAACTGGCCTAATTCCTCACTCATGGCATTGACCCAAGCTTGATCAGCCAAGGCCTCTTCTATTGATTTGGGTTCAATTTGTGAGACTAAAGCAATTAAGTCTTCATTATTTACATTCCTAAAGTGAGACCTAGTCCGAAGAGGATCTTCAGGATTGCCTATGACATTATTTATCGGATGATCTTTAAGAAATCTAACATTTATTAAAGACTCACCTGCTTCTCTTGGCTTTTCCTGGTTGGGAGGATTTGCTGTTCCACTTGGCTGAGTGTTCTCTTCTTCTTGGTCTTCTAGGAATTCCCCATCATGATTGGAATCCCTGTCAAAATTTTCATTGTTAGAAACACCATTCTTTTCACTAAAAATAATGTGTGGAGACTCTTCAACCTTTTTGTCTGTTATGTTAAAGACCCTATATGCCCTAGACACTTCTGAATATCCCAAAAATAGTCTAGGGGAGCTTTTAGCTTCAAACTTGTCTAAATCTTTCTTGTCATTGTTGTGAATAAAATATTTTGCTCCAAAAATTCTGAAATGAAACAAGTTTGGTTTCTTACCTTTTAGAAGCTCATAGGGTGTTTTCTTGTGAATGGGTCTTACCATGGAGTTGCTATATTGGCCGCCTCTGCCCAAAACCTCCCTGGTAATTGACTTTCAATTAGCATGGTTCGGGCCATCTCCACCACAGTTCTATTTCTTCTCTCCACAATTCCATTCTGTTCAGGTGTCTTGGGAGAAGAAAATCTGTGTGTTAGTCCCTCTCTTTCACAAAGATCAGAAAACATGGAGTTTTCAAACTCACCTCCATGGTCAGATTGAATAGAACAGATCTTGTGTTTTTCTTCTTGTTTGACCTTATTGAAAAACAGATTAAACTTTTGAAATGCATCACTTTTATTTGCTAAGAAAAAGATCCATGAATATCTAGAGAAGTCATCTATGATGACATAGCCAAACCTGTTCCCATTAAGACTCTGAGTTCTAGTAGGACCGAAGAGGTCCATATAGAGGAGTTCCATTGGTCTAGAGGACAATGGCTCAGATCTTAATTTGAAAGAATTCCTGGTCTATTTGCCTAGAGCACATGCATCACATGATTTTGAAATAGAATTGAATTTTATTCTAGGCATGCCTCTCACTAAATCATGCTTGACCAATTTATTTAAAGTAGTAAAGCTAGCATGACCTAGACGTCTATGCCATTCAAAAGCATCATTTTCAGAATTAGCAGATAAACAAATATTAGATTCAGATTCCTCATCTAGGTCTACCATGTAGACATTATTAATCCTGTTGGCTACAAATTTAACCACATCAGAATTTATTTCAAAGATTTTGCATGAGTTATCATCAAACACAACCCTGTGACCCTTGTCACATAACTGACTAATGCTAATCAGGTTGTGTTGAAGACCTTCCACAAGTAGAACTTTTCAATGGAGTTTGTGGAAGACTTACCTACTGTACCAACTCCAATAATCTTACCTTTGTTCTTTCCTCCAAACTTGACCAGACCCCCTACCTTCATCTCTATCTTGCTGAACTTGGATCGGTCACCTGTCATGTGCCTGGAGCAGCCACTGTCGAGGTACCACTTGTTGTCTTCAGTTGCCAGGCCGACCTACACAAATAACATCAAGCAGACTGATTTGGAACCCAAGATGAATTGGGTCCAAGGACATTATTCAAATCTCTAATCAAATGTTTAGGAATCCAAATTTGCTTCAGCATGGATTTCCCTGGCACCTTTACTTCTGGTTTATTGAAACTAAGTCCAGCTGGTCTAGAGAAGTAAGTTCTATTCCATTCATTAGGCTTGCCACTCCTAGGATATCTCCTGTAAGTTGTTGATCAACAGATTTTTGAAGATGATGATCATTTCTCCAGTAGGTCCTCTTTGGACCCATCTGATTGTAGTAATTCCAACTTTTCTTCTGATCCACTTGCTTGGTCCATTTACCATTTATGTTCTGATTAGTAGGCTTAGTGAAGTTCTTCACAGAATTCATTCCCATTTTAAATGGTTGACCATCACTGTTTTTAGAACTTTCCTTCTGACATTGAGCTTCCTTACTGCTGTTTGAGCTGGATGGTGTGTCCAGCTTTTCTTTTCCCTTCTCTGGGCAGAAGGTAATGGTTTTGAATTGTAAGGGTCTTTTGTTAGTTGGGTCGTGGCCTAGACCCTCCTTATTGAAGTTAACCCTAGCCCCCAGTATAGCATCCAGACTAGATTTTCCTTGGACAAAGTTTTCCAAAACTTTCTGTTTGTCTTCTAGCTCCTTTTGAAGGGACTCAAAATTTTTTAGAAGTTCACCATTGACTTTCTTAACAGCTTCATATTTTTCTGAGTTCACTCTACTTTCATTCAAGCTTTCTTCAATTCTTATTTTGAATTCATTGAGCTGATTTTGACTTTCTTGGTTTTCTCCCTTGAACTTATCATTTTCTCTTCTTAGTGAGGTCATTTCTTCTAGTTGCTCTTTTAATTTCTGATTTTCCTCACAGACCTGGGTTTGTTCTTCAACATTAGTATTAAATTTTATTTTCAGAACCCTATGCTCTTTACTAAGAGAATTGAATTTATCTAATAACTCAGCATAAGCATCTTCCCAGTCATCAATCGTAAAATTTTCAAAAACATTGGTTACCTCCTCTTCACTGTTTGCCATAAGGCAAATTTCTTCTTCATGCTCCTCTGAGGAAGTATCTTCAGGATCTTCTTCCTCCTCGCTCCATGTGCAGACCATCGCATGTGGCTTCTTCTTCTTCTGCACTTTTGTGTTCTTCTTCTGGAAGTAGGGACCCTTCTTCTGAAGATCTGGGCATTCGCCTTTCATGTGTCCCTGTTTGTTACAATGATAACAAGTCAGTCTCTTAGGATTTCTATCCCTATAATTGGTAGATTCAACATTCTTGTAAAAGGAGTATGGCTTTTTCCTCTTAAAGGTCTTCCCCTTTCTCCTTAAAAATTTACTGAACTGACGAGTGAGCATTGCCTGCTCCTTCTGGTCGAGATCTGAGAAGCCATCAGACTCACCGCTACTGCTGCTGTTGCTGCTGCTACTGCTACTCTTGTTGCGGGATGTCTTGAGAGCTACATTCTTAGCCTTCCTATCACTTCCTTCACCACCTCCTTTGAAATTCATCTCATAGGTCATGAGGGATCCTATGAGTTCATTCACTGTCAAGGTCGTTAGATCTTTTGAATCTTCAATCACAATGGCCTTAGTGTGCCATGCTGGGGATAAGGATCTAAGAATTTTCCTGACTATGTCTGCCTCAGCTAGATCCTTCCCTAGCCCCTTAAGTGTGTTCGTGATCAAGGACAACCTGGCATACATTTCAATAATATTCTCCTCTGCATTCATCCTAAACAGTTCATACTTAGAGGTGTAGAGGTTTACCTTCGAGGCTTTCACTTGAGCTATACCTTCGTAGATTAATTGCAGCTCATCCCACATTCGCTTGGCAGTCCTGTAGGCAGATATACGGGCATATTCCTCAGGGTGAACAGCACACTGGATGATGTTCAGCGCCGTCCAGTTGAGTGAAGATAGCTTGACATGGTCATCTGTCCACGCGTCCTCGTTCGGTGGCAGATCATACGGGCCAACCGTGATTACCCTCCACAGCTTGTGGCTCTGTGCTCTGATAAACACTTCCATCCTGTTCTTCCAAAAGAGATAATTATTACCATCAAAAAATGGAGGGCGACTAATGGATTGACCTTCAGCCATGAAGCTTCTAGGACCATTAGTATTTCCCTGACCGTTCGTCCACATGATGCAAACCTACTCTGATACCAAATGTTAGCACAGCGAAGAGTGATATAGAAGGGGGGGGGATGAATAGATCACTCCCAATTTGCAAAACTTCAGCGGAAACTCACTACTTTGAAATACAACCCTTCAGATATCGCTAAACAATGCACCTAACGCAGTGAGAAACTAAGACAGGATAATAAGGTGCGATTGGAAGAGGCTGTCTACACATAAACACAATACCGAACAGAAGGAAAGCACAAACGATAATACCAAGCCACAGAGGAGACAAGAGATTTTAAGGTGGTTCGATTGTAGTCCACAATCTACATCCACACCTCACTCCAACTAGAGTGAGGATTCCACTAGCCACTACTAGAAAAACTGCAGACTTAGTCTGTGAACAAAATGCTGCCACACAGCTTAAACAACCAAGGGAAACAAATCCCTTAACCAAACTCTGCTACCCACAGAGCTTGACACCTGGACCTGCTACCAGCAAGACCAGAACCGGAGATGGCTCTCCCTTCCTCCAACCCGGAGAGAACCTGCTAATGACAACCCGTCACTGGCAAAACCAGAGATCACAGATCTCTCTTCCTCTGCAGCCCAGAGGGGAACCGGAGTAACTCTCCCTTCCTCCAAACACTGGAGGGTAACAACTCGAAATCAGAGATATGAACAAATGAAAGGAAAAACAGAAATGTAAACAAGACCAACGATGAACAACAATCATTTCAGAAAAACCAAAATCAAATGTAGCTTCCGAAGAAGCAAATTGGACTCTTCTCTCTCACTCAGACTTTTCTCTCACAGCAATACTCTCAAATCTTTTCTCTCTATCTTCTTTCTGGAACGTGGAGGCTCTCTCTCTTTTCTTCTTCTGCTCAGGGATTTTGCTCTTCAACTTTTTCTCCAGTTCTATCCATCTAATCGCAGAAGGCACCTTTTATATGGCATTCGACCTGAGTTTCAGGCCTTCACACGAGGGAGTCTCGTACCCTCCTTTTCCAGAGCATTCTCGGATCATGTGCTAGGTATCATCCTCGGTTCATGTGCCCAATCATTAATTTGAATCATCTGCAGGTAGAAACAAGGAAATGTGATTAGTTAGTTTAGTCAGATACGAATGTATATACTTTAGAATAGCAGATGAGTAAGTGTGTACACTGAGAGAGTGTATAGACTTGTGAGTTCTCATGCGACCTCAGTGTATAGACTAGCTGAATAATGCATTAGCACAACAGAGGAAATGTGTGGACTTTTGTGAAGTGTATGAAGCCCTCGAGTGTATAGACTCAGGGATGTCAAATAGGCAAGTGTGTCAAGTGTGAGAGTGTGTAGAGTTGAAGTTCTTCATGCGAGCTTAGTGTATGGACTTGTAAGTGTTCATGCGATCTCAGTGTGTAGACTTCATTCAGCAGGCAAGACAATGGATGTATAGAGTTGATCGTGTGAAGGAGGACAAGTGTAAAGACTTGTAATGAAGAGCAGCAATGTGTAGACTTGTGAAGCACAACTGTATGCAATGTATGGACTTCAATGTATAGACGTCGATGTATAGACTTCGAAGAGAATAATGCATGAAGGCATCGAATGTGTAGACTTAGAAACAGTAATTAAGCAAGTGTGTCAAGTGAGAGAGTGTATACACTTGAAAACAGCATATAGGCAAGTATGAACAACTTGAGAGTGTATACACTTGAAGGTGATATCGAGTGTATAGGGTTGAAGGATAACTGAGTGTATAGACTTAGAGATGTGTAGACTTGCCAAAGAGCTGGACGATGTACAGACTTGAACAAGTAAAGTCTGTACAGACTTGAAGGTTCACAGTGTGTAGACTTTGGCAAGGCAACATCAGTAAAGTTCCCAGTGTACAGACTTACTGAGCTGAGCGTAGGTAAAAGATATGAGGATTGTATAGACTTACTCAGTTCAGTTCAGAACGTAGGTAAAAGTCCCAATGTATAGACTTTACCTGAGAATGCAACCGCTGTACAGACTTGCTCAAGCAGTCCGATGTACAGACATGGAATTTCAACAGAAGGATGTACAGACTTGGAAAACTAATGCCAATGTACAAACTTCACCTCATGCAAGCTACAGTGAATGAGTGTATAGATTTAATGGTCTCCCTGGCTGTACAGACTTGATCACAGGCTGAACAGTCGAATGTATAGACTTGCTTCCACCGACCAGTGTATAGACTTCAAGTCCAAGTGAGACAGTGGTTGTACAGACTTGGGAGGCTTGACACAGTGATGTACAGACATGGAATCAATGAAGGCGTTGGCTGTACAGACTTTGATGAACGCCGCTCGCTGTACAGACTTCGAATCAAGGCATGAATAGTGAATCAATGTCTAGACTTGGATGCCCAAGCCAATGTATAGACTTATGCAGTGCAGCCAGTGTATGGACTTGTACAGTGACTAGAGGCTGTACAGACTTTGGGTCATGATGTGTGAGACGAGGGACAGTGTATTGACTTTCAAATGGCAGACGATGTATAGACTTGGGGTTCAACAGAGTGTGTATAGACTTGGAGTTCAACTGGATGTATGGACTTGGAAGATGAAGGGCTATGTGCATACTTTGAATATGAACGGGAGAATGTATAGACTTGACCCCTTGAAAGGATGTATACACTTCAGATGCAAGCTACAGTGCCGTTGTATGGACTTGAACTCAAGGAATGGCTGTACAGACTCTGAAGGCTTAGCGGAGGGTGTACAGACTTTGCATATTAAGTTCAATGTATGGACTTCAGGTGAAGACCAATGTACATACTTTGAATATGAAATTCAATGTATGGACTTGGAAAGCAAAGAAGGCGTCGACCCACCAAAGGTAGAGCGTCGACCCATCAGAGGTGGAGCGTCGACCCATCAGAGGTGGAGCGACGACCCATCAGTGTCCAGACTATACAGACAGTGTGTAGACATGATCAAGTAGTGCATATTTATCTGACAACCATATGAACTGCACAGTCCTACATGATGAAACATGACTTATTCTAGAGATAGAAGATTAATTTATAGTGTGAGACATCATCAAAACCATAGGGATGCAACATATAGAACAAACTATCATGATTTCATGTCTTCTGCTATTCAGTTTTCATTATCCCTGTTGAGCATGAAAATAGCGACTAAGTATAGGCCGCCTATTAATGAACGACCGTGCAGAAGGTCGCAAATTAAAAATCTGCGACAGTCTTCAGGTCGCCCATTAATGAGCGACCCTACCCCTGCCGCTATTTACTGTAAATAGAATTAATAATTACCCATGTTTAAAATTTCAATATCTATGAAACCTTACGCTAAAATTTTTGCATGAGAAGGTTTCTAGATTCCTTATATTTTTCTCTAGCTATCCATGTCTCTAGTTTCTAGAAATTTCATGTAAATAGTGAAGTGCGATTGTTCATGTATCAATGAATAGTAAATTGTGTTTGTGAATGTGCCTGCCCGATGCGTAGCATCAAAAAGAATGAGCGACTATCCCACAATCGTTAATTAAAGAATGAACGCCTCTGTAAGGAGGCGATGTTTTGTAAGAATTTTAGAAAAATAGAAAATTTATGAAAATCATGAATCTGCGACACAATAAGTGGGCGTTATTTAAAGATTGGGCGCCGTTGCGAACGGTCGCTAATTAAAAATTAAATTATCTTGATTTTTTGAAATTTCAAGAATTAGTGCCCGTGCATAGTGTCACTAATTATTCTTATTTTATTAAGTATAAGAATGAGCGACCCTCCAGAGAGCCGCTATTTATGGATATAGCGACTTTTGAATGGACGCCAATTCTTGTCTCTCAGTTTCATCAGTTTTTTGGCCCACATCGTGGGTTTACTTGGCACTCCCATCTCACATCCTTAGATGGAGTCCCTATTTTATTTCTATCGATTACACACTCAACTCTTGGTGATGATTGGACCCTCCGTGGAATATTCCTTCCTTCGATTGGTACTTTCTTCATTGAGACCTCCGTAAGTCTACGCTAGCCTTGGATTCCCTTAAGGCAGTCGAGCATGTTGTACCCTAAAAACCCTAGAACCTTACTGGTCACGTCACTCTGAAGAAACGTGATACTTTATCCCTCATAGAGTCCTATTACTGGCCTATTTTGAGAAGTCTGTCTCTGTCAGCAATTAGCGACCATGACGTGGACGCCAGAAGGAATTCGCGACCAGGACAGTGGCGCTATATCACTAATTTAGTGACCGGAGTATGGACGCTATTTCATCATGCCTGTACTGTTAACAGGAATTAGCGACCACACCGTGGGTGCTGTTTCTGTAATTGATGGCGACTGAGTGGACGCCAATTACCCAGTTTCACGATATGTCTTGATTTTTCATGTGATCTATCGGTATGTCATACTCGTTCAAGTTCTATCCTTGAACTCCTAATTCCGTGAAATCTACCTTATCATCCTACAATGGTTTATTCCTTTGGAACTCTATATTGGTTATAAACTATAGTGGATGTCTAAAAATATACATGACTCAATGTTTGTTCATATAGGGCTCGATCTAGTACTAGGAGGAGCACCCGAAAGTACTTGTGTCTATGGGAGCTATATTGATCACGGTGTGGCAATGCACCGAAGTGCATGACTTGTTTGATTGTTGACATTCCACGACTCGTACTTGACTTGACTTGACATGACTTGCGTGGCCTGGAATGTGTATTTAGCTGCTTGATTTATAATAGCCAATTCACATGACATGACTTGATATTTACATGCTTGACAATCTTGATATATTTCACATGACTATCATTAAATCTTGCTAGTTCATATATATTACCTCTTGATACTCTACTCTCGTCTTTATCTTGCGTACATGCATCGCTATACTATCATAGCTCATGTAACATGTAATTTACTTAAAGCAAGCTTGACCATGAGATATAATTCCTACTGAGCGTTCGCTCACCCTAGTTTTTCCCCTATTTTTTAGGTAACTCTGATGACGAAGCTCATTCGGATGGGAACGGACATGAGTGAAGAGTGTAGAGCTGTTCCAACCATTGGAGATGTTATCTAGTCATGTCTTTTCTATTTCTTGAGTCAATTATTGTATTTTCCCCTTTATTGAGTCTAGTCATCAATTGATTATGTAATGGTTATACTTTTGGATATTGGTGTTATTAAGAAATAAAGGATTTGGTTTATTATCTTTACTTTTGCGCACTTTGTCTATAAGGTCAAATTCCTTATGCTCTGATTGACATGAATGATATAAACTCGTCACGCGTACCGGGTTCCTTCCGGGCTCGGGGCGTGACAACTACTCTCCTATTCAAAACAAACACAAACCACCCAGTAAGTCAACTAGCAGACCACCTACAAACAGCCCAAAGCAGGATAGACCCTGGATAGGTCAACATAACTTCAACAGTAGGTCGACACCAAGGCCAACCAGAAATCGTGCATGGACTGGACAGCCATGGTGGGGCCGCAGCTATCCCAACAGGTCCACACATTTCCCTCATCAGACCTATCCCGCTCAGTCCTATGATAGAAAAGTTCAGCCCCATTTTCCTAACATGCTCAACCATCGAAATGTTCCTTGGACCCAGCAATGGAAAGTAAAGCAGCCAGTAAGAAAATGGACTCATACCCCAAGAAATCCCATGAATGCAAGATATCATGCAACTAAAAATGTGGGCAATCTAAAAAATGATTTTAAGGAAACCAACAAACCCACACACAGAAACCAAATATGGATACCTGTTGACACCTGGAAAATCGTTTTATGCAGAAAAGGAAGATAAATCCGAAGCCCGTGAAACCTCTACCTATGTTGCTCGAAGTTCAAAAGGGCTTCATGAAAATCAGTTCTGTCAATCACGGTATTATTGTACATCGGGAGGAGCTAGATACATCACAATATATATCACCCGGCTGCCCCTCTTCGGTAAAGCTGCTGCCTGGCAAGCCATCGTCCGCCACTAGGATGATTGAAGCCGACCAAATGATTGAATTGTCCATCAAACATCCCCGGGCAACCATCTGCCTGCTTAAGTTCCCCAACAACATCCCGATCGTCAAAAATAGTCGAGATACAGTTGGAATTATCTTCGAGAATGTGGCTCTCGAAGGAAAGCATCGCTACGCTCCGGACAGTATGGATGAATCACTCTAAAGGGGCCAAGTGCTACTAATACATGTGAAGCACATGCTGAATGAAGAAGAAAAGATATCTAGCTGAAATAGAACGACTTAGGTGGGCCAAAAGAAGCAAATGGGCCATGGTGGGTCATCGCGCACAAGCTACCCGGCGGCCCAATACCATCCGGCGGCCTAGCCTGATCCGGCGGCCAGCCCAACCGCCGCTCCCCTAGCCACCGTATCTCCTCTAGCCACCGCATCAGAAGACAAGAAGTCTCTATAAAATCTCCAATTTTGAAGACTTGGAAAAAAGGGGGTTCTTAGAGAAAAAAAAAGACAGAAGACAAGAGACCAGAAGAAAAAGAGAGAATAGAGAGCAGAGAGAGAAGCGAAGAAGAGAGGGAGGGTTTGCTAAGGTGGGTTCGGTCTCCATGGAGGGCCTCAACCTGGCTTGCATCCTCTTCTTCCCTCATCCCTCATTCTCCTGTTTATTTACTGTATTGCCTTTTCTTTGTTGCGTTTGATTGCTTCTTTCTTAGAAATTTAGCCTTTGTAATACTCCATGGAGGAATAAACGTTGTGGGTTGTTGGATCCGCTAATTGATCGTCTCATTTCTTCTCCCTCTTCTGTGAGATTGGATCCTAGACCGAATATCTAGAGTCCGGTGCAAGCTTTACACCAAATCTATTTCCTGTAATTTCTTTCCAAAGTTTTCTCGATGGCATGGCTTTCAGTAGGTTATGAAGCCTCGAAGGGACGCCAGTGATTGTGAACCCATCACATGGCCTCTGGTCTCGCCTAGGTGAACAAGGACTAGCTCTCAGCCTGTCCCTCTGCTATGGCTTAGTCTGTAGCTCTGTGGGTGTTAGCCGCCATGTTAGCTAGTGAGTTCTTTAGACGACTGCTTCCTGAACCTACCTGGCTCGCCTGATTCCCTCATAACACACCCCTCAGGAGAAACCAGGGACTTGTGAAGTCATCACATGGCCCCTGGGTCTCTTGCTCGCCAGCTTGAGGAATAAGATGGCACTGTGTCCCTTTTGCGGCCCGGCAGGCTCTGTTCATGATCTTAGAGGGATCCATAACCTCTGCCACCCCAAATCTAAACCATTCGCACGTTTTCCTATTCCCTGGCTTTCATATCTTGTCCTCAGGAACAATCAGACCACCTACTTGGCTGAAAACCCTTGGATGTTATCCTCTCTATCCCTTTCTGCTGCATAAAGCCTATGATACGGAGGCCAAGCACTATAGCTACAGCCCCAGCCGCCGGCTCCCTCTCACGTGGCACTGTAGCCACAATTCTCATGCCGCCGGAGCTCTCTCACATTTCACTCACACCCAGCCGCCGACTCCCTCTCACGTGGCACTGCAGCCACAATGCTCGTGCTGCCAAAGCTCTCTCACATTTCACTCTCACCCAGTCGCCGATTGGCACCCCCCTGGCCGCCGGGTCATGCTAGCCGCCACCCCATTTCCCTTGGCCGTCAAATAGAGCCCCTTTTCCTTGGCCGCCGTTTTAGAAGAACATGCGCCCTTAGCCGCCAGTTCAACCCGGGCTGCCATATGCCCCCCCTTTTTGTTACTCCAGCTGCCGGTTGGCACGCCCTTGGCCACCACCTCATTTCCCAGCCGCCGTATACCTCCTCCTTGCTGCTTCAACCGTCGGATCAACTATGCCACAGTATCAAAACAGCTAGCAGCCGAGCCAAACACAGCACAAGAGCTACATCAATGGAATTCATACCCTTGCAGTACGAATACCTTTCTAAATTACCATGTTAAGTTAAAGAGATCCACTACTTACTATAGTGTGTTCTTCTTTGATTTTGCATAAGGGAAAAGGAATAAGATGCCTCAATGATAGGTGATGTCCCGTAGTCGATTCCCAGGCTTCTATATGCCTGCGTCATATGGACTCCGTCTCGACACTCCGTGGATGGATATCCTATGTGTATCTTGGCATATCCCGCGATGATGTGATACACCCTATGGAATGCAGCAACTAGACAAATAACCCCTTGGACTTATCCATAGCAAGCACAATGCACAACTTAGAGACTATCAAAGACGGTCGCTCACCGGTGCGCACGCTCAACCCAAGGGTGACTCTATGATGCCGAGTCGAGGGTGGTGGGACTAGGCCCTTGCTGGTAGAGGGACAACAAAGTAATGAATGTGCTCCCCCCCAAAGATATGGAAACCCAAATTTGAAGGGCGGACCGAGTGCCACAAGGGACTCGGATCACTCGCTTCCTCCACAGTGGTCACTCGAAAGCAAGGGTGGTTTAAGGACCGGGTGCTCTCTAACACTCCAGCGGAGTGTTGACGGATATTAATTGAACAAGCACTAAAATATGAGCAAGGGTTGACAGATTATCTGGCCGGTTTGATGAAATCGACCCCAGTCGGAGACGTGGGCGAGCGGGGAAGTGTGGTTTCCCCGCACACTGCATCGGTGAAGCTTCTCCTTGTTTAATTATTACATGAACTACTCCTCACGCAGGAGGGATGGACTAGGGGCGGGGAAATTAAGGTTACATTCAAACACTACCTCCATGTAGGGAGGGGCGCTAAACCGGCCAGGCGGAATAGGGAAGAAAGCTAAGAGAGCGTCGAATGATTACTCCACCGATTCTGTCCACTTCTGGAACTGCTGGATAGGTAATCGCTGTTGACACCGCCACGAGCTCTACCGGACCTTGAAGTCACCGAGACCAGCGCCAAACCTTCGCTGATTGGCCTGGGAGGGCTCCTGAATTTCTATGGAATTTCCGAACATCATCGTAGGGCCGGGCAATATCTGGGACTGGACCTCTTTGTTGTGGCTCAGACTGATTCCAGAGCACTACAACAGGAAGACGAAGTCGCCACGAACACTCCCAAGATCCGAATGACGCGGGACCAAAACGGATGCGAGCGGGGCCAAGTCTTCTTTGAGAAGCAACCAGGAAGGTCACCATGGGAAGTCGGAATAGAGAGAAAGAGCCCATAGAGTCGAGGGGTGTCGGGGCTGGCTCTGACTTGATTGACCTGCGCACATGGGCGAGATTAAATGGAACGGGGAGCTCCGAACTCCGAACGATGCTCCGCTTGCTGCGTTGGACAGAGGACTGGTAGTATCTCGTCTCGGTCAAATGGCGCACCAAGAGTAGTAGGGATGTGGTCGCAGTGGCTTCTACACTGTAGTTCTGGTCTCTGCTCGGATGCCAGATGTGTAGTCTGACGAGAATGATCCTCCTGGACGGGTCCAAACTTGGATTGAGGCGGGATCACCTTGCCTACGAAGCTGACTTGAAGGGCTTTCCAGAAATATATGGTATGTCTCCAGGAGATGCTAGGTTAAGACGTGGCAGCCTCTGAAATTTTGTAGTATTCTGCTGCTGTAGGATCCAGACTGGTAGTGGAAAGTAGAGGGGAAGAATGGAGGGTGTAGGAGGAGCAACTGGTAAGAGAGGGTCTTGGGAGGCTTCTTGGTTGAGAGAGGGGCCAGGGGGGGATGTCTCAGGGTGTGGGAGAGAGTGTAGGGGCTGCTGGGTCGAAGCTAGCAGGAGGAGAGGGGAGAGCTGCGGCCAGAGTTGGAGGGTAGAGTGGGGGAGGGAGCAGATTAGCTAGTGGAGGGAGATGAGAGTTTGAAATTGGGATTAATGGTGGGGGGTTAATGCTGGTCTTGGGGTTGGGAAGAGGTGCCTTGGGAAGGTGGAGGGTTGCTTGGTTAGAGGTGTTCTACCTTGGGAGATGGAGGAGGTGCATGGGGAGTGCCAAGGGTCACCTTGGAAGAGGGTGGGAATTGAATGGAGGAGTTATGGTGATCTAGGGATATGAAGAGGTGGGTGAGGTGGCAAGTGGAGAGTGGAGGAGGTGGTGCCTAGGTGGATGAGAGTGGAGAGAGAGGGAAATTTGAAATTTGGGGAGGGGGGAAGAGAGAGAGAGGGGGTCGCCCCCTAGAGAGAGAAGGAGAGGAGAGAGAGGGTATCTCACCCTAGAAGAAGAAATCACACAAATTCTTTTGTGAAAACTCAAACTCAATTTTTCATTCAACTATTCATTAGTTTTCACAATGGGGTTGGGGTCCTATTTATAGGAGCCCAACATTCTACATGACTATAATACCCTTGACATTTACAACAAAGACCAAGCATGTCCAAGGGTGGCTCAATGGGCCCAATTGATGGATTAGAGGCCCATTTGACTCTAAACATAAGTAAATAACTTGCTAACATAGGCACACGACTCAAATACAAAGTGAAATTACATGACAAGACTCATATAAGGGTAAAAAAATACATCATATGACTTGAAATAAAGAAACGAATCAAGACCATACGCCATCAACGATCATCGGGGCCTGGAAAAGATGAAGTGGAGGAGATGTCCCCATCATACTCCCGGGGTGTGAAGAACTCGACTCTGTCGAGTAAGAGTCCTCCCTGCTCTGAGAGTACTGCAGTAGGGCCTCCCATGAATCTGCCGATTGAGGCCGGCCCTTCCACCTAACAAGGTAGCGCTCATACGCCTTGCTCCTGGTGGTAGTGACATGTTCATCCAATATCCGCTCAACCTGCTCATGCTAGTCTCTCTTGGGTGGTGGCTTTCTCTCAAGGGTGGGTGCTCTCTCAAAGGAGGGAACGGGCTCAACATCCTCACTGGGTACCACTGTGGGGCCCCTAAATGGCACCAGGTCAGCCAGATTAAATGTGGGACTTACTCCGTAATCCTTGGGGAGGTCTAACTCATAACCATTCGTGCCAATGCGCCTCAGAACTTGGAAGGGACCAGCCCCACGAGGCCTCAGTTCCGAGATAGCTCCCAGGGAGAGCCTCTCAATCCTCACCATCACAAAATCACCCACGTGGAATTTTTGGTGGCGTCAGTGAGAGTCGGCCTATCTTTCATAAATCTCATTGTTCTTGCTGATGTGCTTGTGAAGGTTTTAATGCAATTTTGTGAATGCTGACATTCTAAGGGTGATGGGTGGACCTGGGCAACCAAAAGTAGAGCTATGATGCAATGCCATCATGTAGACTTTGATGGAGCTTGGTGGGTCGGGGCACCCGCAGGTGAACCTATCATACAAAGTGGTGATGAATGCCGGGGGACCCGGACATCCATAGATGCTCCTAACATGCGTATGATCAACGATGAATGAGGGAGGGCCGTTATACCCAAATATGGACCAATCATGCATCCGACTTGACATGTGGGTGTCATGAATGAAAGGACCCAACTTACTATTCCTGCCAAGTGGTGTGATGTGCCAAGACATAGGAATTCCTTTCCCATAGATGACTTCCTTGTGTGGGGTGGTGGGGTGGCCTTCGAGCTTCCATTCAAAAGGGTCGTAGGGATCTAGGAAGGTGGACATCTTGGAGAGAGGGTCCTCCTTAATCCCTATGTGTGTTTTACCTAGAGTCACGGCTCCCATGGTGTAACCCGAGTCTAGGAAGGTATGGATTGAGTCAAACATGGTGGGTTGGGGTAGGGAAAGGTGGGTGGTGGGTAAGGTGGTTGGGTCCCATGGGTTCCTTGGCTTCCATTGGAAGGGATTAAAGGGGTCATGGAATGGGTTGCCAAGGAAGAGGTATTCTATGTCCTCAAGGTCCTCAAATGTTGGTGGGTCATCCTCCTCTAATGAAACAATTGGGTCAAGGTCTCTAGTGGGTTGGCCAATCAAATCAATTGGAACCTCATTGGGTGGGGAGTGAGCCAAGATGGGTTTCTCATCCTTGGGGAGAAAGAGGAGGATTTCACTCGTATAATGGCCACTAGTGTAGATGGAGGTGATGGAACCGGTGGCAGGGTAAGCTAGGAAGATGGTGCTAGACTCCAATGGTCCTATGGCTAGCATATTGGTCAGGTGGACTTGCCATTGTAAGCAGTCCACTAGGTCCCCTAAGTCTTCAAAAAGATAGGAGGTTTGAAGTGTGACATGGGAAGACCAGGTGGGCACAATGTGGGCTTGATATCCCAAGGGTGAGAGGTAGGGTGGTGAGCTAGGAACGGTGGGGCCCCGCTTGAGCCATTGGAGTATGGACTCATTCATGGCGAGAGTGTGCGGCTCATGAGGACCCAGACTAGGAGAGGTGGGTGGAAGTGGGGGGTCTTGGATGTTCTCTATGGTGGGAGGTAGATCCGGATTGGCATCCATCTCCACTTGGGTATGTGTGTGGGCCACAACTTCCAAGGATAATGGGGTAGGAAAGTCTATGGTGGGTGGTGTGATAATGGTCAGTGCATGGTACTCCCGGGGTGGTGAACAAGGGTGGACTTGAGTTGGGCTTGGTCGGGGAAGTTCTTGGGTTGGAGTTGGGGTCGGGGGTGGAAGATCGATTGGTTGAAGAGGTTTGGATTGGGGTGCGTAGATCTTTCTAAGATTGGCCCTCATTTCGTCCCAAGATTCAATGGGTGCTTCCCGTTAGGCTTCTCTCAAACCTACAATGTTCTCCCATTCTTTCCTAGCTTGGCGCCAGAGCAAACTCTTGGCATAGTTGACTTGCATAGGCCCTGATAGAGTGAACCTCCCAAAGTGTCGATCTATGGAGTCCTCCCACTCTAGATATATATTAGGGTGGGTTCCGTCAAACACAAAAGCCGCTAATCGGTCTAGGGATGGCGAATAGGCTAAGTAGGAAGTGGTCATGATGAACGGGTGATGAATGCAATGGCCCTAGGACAAGACTTAGTAGAGACAAGTGTAGAACTTGCTCTGATACCAAATTGATGTGATACATCCTATGGAATGCAGCAACTAGACAAAGAACCCCTTGGACTTATCTATAGCAAGCACAATGCACAACTTAGAGACTATCAAAGACGGTTGCTCACCGGTGCGCACGCTCAACCCAAGGGTGACTCGATGATGCCGAGTCGAGGGTGGTGGGACTAGGTCCTTGCTGGTAGAGGGCCAGAAAGGTTATGAATGTGCTCCCCCCCAAAGATATGGAAACCCGAATTTGATGGGCTGACCGAGTGCCACAAGGGACTCGGATCACTCGCTTCCTCCACAGTGGTCACTCGAAAGCAAGGGTGGTTTAAGGACCGGGCGCTCTCTAACACTCCAGCGGAGCGTTGACGGATATTAATTGAACAAGCACTAAAATATGAGCAAGGGTTGACAGATTATCTGGCCGGTTTGATGAAATCGACCCCGGTCGGAGACGTGGGCGAGCGGGGAAGTGTGGTTTCCCCGCACACTGCGTCGGTGAAGCTTCTCCTTGTTTAATTATTACATGAACTACACCTCACGCAGGAGAGATGGACTAGGGGCGGAGAAATTAAGGTTACATTCAAACACTACCTCCACGTAGGGAGGGGCGCTACGCCGGCCAGGCGGAATAGGGAAGAAAGCTAAGAGAGCGTCGAATGATTACTCCACCGATTCTGTCCACTTCTGGAACTGCTGGATAGGTAGTCGCTGTTGACACTGCCACAAGCTCTACCAGGCCTTGAAGTCACCGAGACAAGCGCCAAATCTTCGCTGATTGGCCCGAGAGGGCTCCTGAATTTCTTTGGAATTTTCGGACATCGTCGTAGGGCGGGGCAAACTCTGGGACTGGACCTCTTTGTTGTGGCTCGGACTGATTCCAGAGCACTACAACAGGAAGACGAAGTTGCCACGAACACTCCCAAGATCCGAATGATGCGGGACCAAAATGGATGCAAGCATGGCCGAGTCTTCTTCGAGCAGCAACTAGGAAGGTCACCAGGGGAGGTCGGAGTAGAGAGAAAGAGCCCGTAGAGTGCAGGGGTATCGAGGCTGGCTCTGACTGGACTGACCTGTGCACCTAGGGTAGATTAAATGGAATGGGGAGCTCCGAACTCCGAATGATGCTCCGCTTGCTGCGTTGGATAGAGGATTGGTAGTATCTCATCGGTCAAGCAGCGCACTAAGAGGAGTAGGGATGTGGTCGCAGTGGCTTCTGCACTGTGGTTCTGGTCTCTCCTCGGATGCCAGATGCGCGGTCTGACGAGAACGATCCTCCTGGACGGCTCCGAACTTGGATTGAGGCGGGATTACCTTGTCTACAATGTTGACTTGAAGGTCTTTCTAGCAATATATGGTATGCTTCCAGGAGATGCTCGGTTAAGACGTGGCAGCCTCTGAAAGTTCATAGTATTCTGCTACTGTAGGATCCAGATTGGTAGTGGGAAGTAGAGGGGAAGAATGGAGGGTGTAGGAGGAGCAATTGGTGGGAGAGGGTCCTGGGAGGCTTCTTGGTTGAGAGAGGGGCCAGGGGGGATGTCCCAGGGTGTGGGAGAGGGTGTAGGGGCTGCTGGGTTAAAGCTAGCAAGAGGAGAGGGGAGAGCTATGGCCAGAGATGGAGGGTAGAGTGGGGGAGGGAGCAGATTAGCTAGTGGAGGGAGATGAGAGTTTGAAATTGGGATTAATGGTGGGGGGGTTAATGCTGGTCTTGGGGATGGGAAGAGGTGCCTTGGGAAGGTGGAGGGTTACTTGGGGAGAGGTGTTCTACCTTGGGAGATGGAGGAGGTGCATGGGGAGTGCCAAGGGTCACCTTGGAAGAGGGTGGGAATTGAATGGAGGAGTTATGGTGATCTAGGGATATGAAGAGGTGGGTGAGGTGGCAAGTGGAGAGTGGAGGAGGTGGTGCCTAGGTGGATGAGAGAGGAGAGAGAGGGAAATTTGAAATTTGGGGAGGGGGGAAGAGAGAGAGAGGGGGTCGCCCCCTAGAGAGAGAAGGAGAGGAGAGAGAGGGTATCTCACCCTAGAAGAAGAAATCACACAAATTCTTTTGTGAAAACTCAAACTCAATTTTTCATTCAACTATTCATTAGTTTTCACAATGGGGTTGAGGTCCTATTTATAGGAGCCCAACATTCTACATGACTATAATACCCTTGATATTTCCACCAAAGACCAAGCATGTCCAAGGGTGGCTCAATGGGCCCAATTGATGGATTAGAGGCCCATTTGACTCTAAACATAGGTAAATAACTTGCTAACCTAGGCACATGACTCAAATACAAAGAGAAATTACATGACAAGACTCACATAAGGGAAAAAAATACATCATATGACTCGAAAAAAAGAGACGAATAAAGACCATACGCCATCGACGATCATCGGGGCTTGGAAAAGATGAAGTGGCGAGAGATGTCCCCATCACGTGATGAGGGGAGATGCTGCCGCAATTTGTCCAAGAGGCTGGTCCGTCATACCAAGTTTCTTCTCCTAAATTTACCCCTTCTAGGCTACGGAAGTCCACCAACTCTTATGGCGTGTTCTTCGATAGCTCTATCAAGGGGGAAAGTAAATAAATCACCTTTATGGCGAACAATGTCTCACGGTTCTTTCGGCCCTCTTGACCTTCGGGCTCTGGTATGCCCATGAATAATGGATTCCGTCTCGGCTCTCTGTGGATGGGTATCCTATATGTCCCATGGCATATCCAGCAATAAAGGGGAGATGCTGCCAAAATTAAACCAGGAAGAATGCATCATGTCATGCTATTCTCGGTATTCCAACGATCCCACTAGGTCACGGGACTGCATGATATATCATGATGTGAGCTCCAATGACGTCGATGGGAATATAAAATGTTAATCGCCCTAGAGTGAATAGTGCCTCCTGATCTTTTATGTCTCTTGACCTGCGATCGCACTAACTCCTCTTAAAACCCTTATGTACACCCCTGTGGCGCTGATGAGTCAAGAGCAATCGGCCAAATTCACTCGGGCTATCAACTTTCATTTGTCCCTTTGTTTTGGAACTCGTCTCGGCACTCCGTTAACGGGTCTCCTATACATCTCCCTCGATATATTCCGGGGCAGGGGGAGATGCTGCCAAAATTTCATTAGGAATCTTTGGTTTGATTTCATGGCGTGTTTCTCAGGTTTTCCGCTAAGTTTATTTGCCCTATGGTGGTAACGGCTTCGCAGCTACTCATGTCGAACCATAAAGACCACCAAAAGGGAACAAATCATTAATAAATGCCACCTCTTGGCATACATTGTCCCGATGACGTACGAACCCTTCAAAGTGTGGCCATGCCGGCTTTCACAAGTGATGGGAATCCACACCGGGCACTAACATTTTATTTTTACATTTGTGTCCTTTTGTTTGCATTTATATCCTTGGGTTAATTGGGTTGCAATTGTATGGCAACTATAAGCCAAAGTGTTAGTCCCTAAAAGTCTTTGGGTTTCTTTGCAAAAAGGCCGTGTTGACCCGGCGGGACCCCCACCTTTTTGCGCCCAACGGTTTCTTTGCAAAAAGGCCATTTTGTGAAGAGCCCAAGGGCACCCCTTGTCTCTCTCCTCTCTCGCCCCTTGCAGCTGTGAAAGCTAGCCATTTCAGAGGTGAGATACCTCCCTATCAACCCCTCTCTGAGTGAGAAGCTCAGCACCATCGCCACTGCCGCCGCCGCCTCCGTTCGTGCCGCCGTCGAGCCGCCACAACAACATCTCCGAGCTGCTATCTTGAACCATAAAATCAAGAACAGCAACCTGAAGATCTGGTTGGTCCTGCAAATCCGTGAGTCTGATGATCTTGAATATTTGAGAGATCATTCCCCTCCTTGTTAGCCATCCCCAATTTAAATTTCGTGTCAATCCGCCACCGTTTGATATTTTCCCCAATATTTTAGTTCCACCCCTGACAGTCTGCCCATCAGCAGATCTGCGGGATAGTGTGTTGTTGTTGTATTTTTCCCGCCCACTTATTCTTCTCTAAAAATTCCCAAAACAATCATATGTGTTCCTCACATCCCCCTCTTCCACCCATAATTTTCGGAGTCTAGATCTACCATCACCCTATTGGTCAAAATTCATTTTCAGGCAGAACCTGTTCTGTCCTGACTGTCTGTAATCCGAGTCAGTAAAAAAACCTTGGGAATGGTCATTTTCATTTCTAATCCATCTACTAGATGGATCTGAAATAATTATATGTCGTAGCCCTTTGAGTCCTCTATCCATCGGTACCAATTTTGCCTCGATTTGACACCGGATCTGGGCATGCATTTCTGATCCGAGAATAGGCCAGCAAAGGCAACAACAAGTTAATTCTTGCAAAATTACTTCAGCGTCGATTCAGCCGCCGCCGATCTCCGGGATCGACGAGGAGTCTTCCAACGACGTCCCAGCCAGCCGCCGTGACCAGAAGGTGATCGGAAGCCGCCGTCACAGCAGCCGAGTTCGCTTGTTGTCCAGCGGGCTGAACTGAGTTGCTGAACCGAGTTGGAATAGTACTGAGTCGGACCAGCAGCCTGTCTCCTGCTCGGAAGCCTTTCCAGCTTGCTACCCGTCAACCCGAGTTCGCTACTCTTGGGTCCCATTGTAGCCCTTTACCTCCCAGCGTGGAGTGGGCATAGAAATTCACTTCTGTAATTAATTACATTTACTGTACCGGGAGTTACGGTCTTGGCCGGGGTCATCTTCTCTACGCCCGGAGCGTGGAGGTATCGTATCCGCTCCTCACTTGGCATTTGCTTTACTCGTATATATTTTCATATGCTGCTGGATACTAGTTGAGTCTAGGTTTATAGTCGAGTCTGCATTCCAACTTATCATTGTTGTTTAGGGTCGTGTCTAGTGTCTTGTCACCAAGTGTCGGCATGGCCATCCTATAGCTCCCCGTGTCCCATAGATCCTCAAAAGCCCACGTCATATGAATGGTGGCGACACACCCAAGGATGGGGAATCCAACCCCACCACCTCCGTAGGCCCGAAGCCCCAGACTTCTATGGCTCCAAAGTCCCGAGCGACTACCTAGAGTGGGAAGCCGCTATGGACAAATAATTTGAGTGTTACATTATGTCCGATGCCATGCAAATCGACTTTGCCACAAGGTGACTTTTTTACAAAGCTACCGAAACATGGAGGGACATAGAATACTTGAGAGAAATTAGGAGGTAATGGCCTATAGAGTCGTGGCGAGAGATGAAGGGCGAGCTTAGAAGGGTCTACCTACCTGGCCCAGTCACCTCCAACCGACCCCACCCAATCACCTCCAACCAAGTGGATCATAGTCGGAGGCAAAGAGCCCCGCATGTCGATGAGCCTAAACCCACGACTAGGCCGAGAGACCATGATCGAGTCAACCATGATGCCTCTACGCAAACCCCCACCATTGCCGAACTCTTCAAAATCATGTCGGATCATTTGGATAGGATGTGTACTCAAATTGACAGACTCCTGCCCGAGCCTCCCAACCCAGTGCCACCCCAAGGACCTCTTCCCCTCATGGAGGACATTCCTTCCCCACCCATGAGAGCTCCATTGCCATCACTCTCACCTTCTGATCTTTATTCGGAGCCACCTTATTTGGAGCCACCGGTGTTTCTAACGGGAAAGCTATTCATCGTCGAGCCACTACTTAGTTGGCTCAAGATAGGCTTGATCCCTAGACCGCCTTGCTACCCATCCATGGACCCTACACTACCATTAGTGGCGGTCAACTCATTCCATACCACATTCTGGTCTAGTCACCATGTTGATACATTGGATGACCTTATTATGGGATTAGACTCGCAAATGAAGTTGACGTATATGTTGGCCCGAGGCTTTGACCAACCCACAAGTCGTAGCGTCACCCACCCCGCCTTAGGGTCCATTACCTCCATGTGCACCATGGGTCATGTCACCAAAGAGGTTCTTTTATTCCTCCCCATGCCAGCCGAGCCAGATTTCATTCCACTTTTCCCGAGGGAGGAACCTTATTTTCTACATATCACCGTCGTCCCACCGATCACAACGAATGAAGGTGGCCATTTACACCTTCACGTATTCCACCCATGGGACCGTGTCATGTGGGAACCCAGTTCAAGGGGTCATTCTTTCCTTGATCCCTTCGACCCCTTCCCTAGTGAACCCCTTGACCCACCACATCTACTCCACTTCTCCGAGGGAGTCCACTATCACACCCCTTCCCCACGGGCCGGGCCATCTACACCCATCAAGCCCGTTCACTAGCGAGAGATACATACTTATAGGGGTGATGAGAAAGGTGCATTCAACTCCCCTGGCCCACCCAAACCTCCCAAATCCAAAGGGCCATCAGTGCATGAATGGTGCATTTTGGGATATCTAGGAGTCCATGATTCTACCGACATTTGGTTGCGTCTTGTGTATGCATGGCACACATTCGGATGTCCTAGTCCACCATTGCATATGCATGTGTCGGTCTAATAGTAGGTTTGTCTAGGGTCATGTGTGAGTCCGTATTTTTCCTTATTGTCTAGTTTGTCAAGATTGTCGAGTGCATTATTGAGTCCACATGTGTCGAGCATATTAGGAGTTGCATAGTCGGTCTATTGTAAGCTCGCGGTGTTAGTCCCTTTCGAGTGTGAGGCAAGTCGGGTCTAATGCGTCCGTTGTAGCCTTGCCGGAATTTGGGATCGGCTCTATCTCAATATCTCGGATCCAGTCATATAAAGGGACCCAACAATGATTACTATTGAGTCTTTGAGCCGTCTCCTCCCTTTGAGAGTGACCCCACCCCGGAGTGTCCACCACTAGCCTCATTCCCACAGCAGCATGTGCATATCAACTATATACGGGATGAGCAGGTGACGATTACTTGGAGTGGAGCGTACTCCGCACTACCAGGTACGGTGATAGATCCGCAGGAGTCACACGAGCAGCTGCACCCCTTACTCGACGGGGTCGAGTTCTTCCCACCCGAGGAGAATTGATGGGAATCCACACCGGGCACTAACATTTTATTTTTACATTTATGTCCTTTTATTTGCATTTATATCCTTGGGTTAATTGGGTTGCAATTGTATGGCAACTATAAGCCAAAGTGTTAGTCCCTAGAAGTCTTTGGGTTTCTTTGCAAAAAGGCCATGTTGGCCCGGCGGGACCCCCACCTTATTTCCCATTGGTCCACCTAGGCACTAGGGCCCATGTGGGGCTGGTTCAAAGTCCAAGGTGGGCTTAGACCAAGACTTTCAAACTTAGACCAAGCAAAGTCCAAGATGCTCCCCCCTTAGTCAAGGGGGCGCCCCCCTTTAACATATTTAATTCTTGTTGTATTTTTTTTTTAATTTTTGCCATGTGACCGCATGAGGGATTAATTATCCCATCCCTTATTTGCCCCTCCCTAACCCTAGATCTAAGGGTAGTTTATGTCTCTTTTCCATTTCTATATAACCCATGTATTTTATGAATTCCTTAGCAAATTAATCAAGAAGAAAATCCGAAATTTTGTGAAGAGCCCAAGGGCGCCCCTTGTCTCTCTCCTCTCCCACCCCTTGCAGCTGTGAGAGATAGCCATTTCAGAGGTGAGATACCTCCTTATCAACCCCTCTCTGAGTGAGAAGCTCAGCACCACAGTCGCCGCCGCCTCTGTTCGTGTTGCCGTCGAGCCGCCACAACAACATCTCCGAGCTGCTGTCCTGAACCACGAAATCCAGAACAGGAACCTGAAGATCTGGTTGGTCCTCCAAATCCGTGAATCTGATGATCTTTAAATTTTGAGAGATCATTTCCCTCCTTGTTAGCCATCCCCAATTTAAATTTCGTGTCAATCCGCCACCGTTTGATATTTTTCCCAATATTTTAGTTCCACCCCTGACAGTCTACCCATCAGCAGATCTGCGGGATAGTGTGTTGTTGTTGTATGTTTCCCGCCCACTTAGTCTTCTCTAAAAATTCTCAAAAAAACCAAACGTGTTCCTCACATCCCCCTCTTCCACCCATAATTTTCTGAGAGTCTAGATCTACCATCACCCTATCGGTCAGAATTCATTTTTAGGCAGAACATGTTCTGTCTTGACTATCTGTAATATGAGCTAGTAAAAAAACCTTGGGAACAATCATTTTCATTTCTAATCCATCTACTGGATGGATCTGAAATAATTATATATTGTAGCCCTTTGAGTCCTCTATTCATCGGTACCAATTTTGCATCGATCCGACACCGAATCTGGGCCCAAAAGTTCTTTTTGTGGAGGCGCGCATTTCTGATCCGAGAACAGGCCAGCAAAGGTAGCAACAAGATAATTCTTACAAATTTACTTCAGCGTCGATTCAGCCGTCGCCGATCTCGGGGATCGACGAGGAGTCTTCCACCGACGTCCCAGCCAGCCGCCGTGACCAGAAGGTGACCGAAAGCCGCCGTCACAGTAGCCGAGTTCGCTTGCTGTCCAGTGGGCTGAACTGAGTTACTGAATCGAGTTGGAATAGTACCGAGTCAGACCAGCAACCCGTCTCCGGCCCGAAAGCCCTTCCGGCTTGCTGCTCATCAACCCGAGTTCGCTACTCCCGGGTCCCATTGTAGCCCTTTACCTACCTACGTGGAGTGGGCATAGAAATTCACTTCTGTAATTAATTACATTTACTGTACCGGGAGTTACGGTCTTGGCCGGGGTCGCCTTCCCCACGCCCGGAGCGTGGAGGTATCGTGTCCGCTCCCCACTTGGCATTTGCTTTACTCGTATATATATTCATATGCCGCTGCATGAGTGATAGGTTAATTAGCTCATCATATTATTTCAATCACCGTTGTGAGAGAGTGAGCGTGACCTGTCCTGTGACTCGATCCGAGCACGCGGAAAAGCTGATACTCGAGACTCATTGCCGGTTCCTGAACCGCGCAGATCCACGCGTTTCCTTGGCTTAGGGACGTCCGCGAGCTAGAGTCCCAGGTTTGCGTCCCGTCCCGCATCATCAAGCCTGTATGCATGTGCCGTAATAATGAAGGTGGTTCAACAAATAAAATGAAAAATATTGATCGACAACTTTACAGGTAGTGGGGATCATTCGAAAGGCTAGTCCTCGGCTTTCCCCATTCATCGCACGGTGCATGATTGCCGTCTGGGCATAACCATCTCTCAGAGTTCGTCTCGACTCTTCGTGGATGAACCTCCTATCGCCTCCCCAATATTCTTCAGGACAAGGGAGGTGCTGCCAAAATATCGTTTAGATGTGTTTCCATCAAAAATATATGTGAATGAACGTTCGAATAAAGCAATGAATAAGTAGAGCGACGTCGAAAGCCAAATTCTATCCTTAATCCTCGAATAAGAGGAATAAACCACTTAGCGCTCTATACTCATCTGTATGAACCCATGCATGAGCATCCACATCTACCCGGCTCTTCGATATATCAAATGGTGACTTGTCGAAAGTCAGGTTAGGCCCGACCGGAAGCCATCACCAAGTGTGAGGTGGTCTTATGACCTAAGTTCTCCGCCATGTACCGAAGTTGATCTAATAAACCCTACCACACTACCTGCTTGCATGTGCTATGTCTTGATTTATGAACAGACATTGCTTTACGTATTTCTTCCCGGCCCCAAGGGCTCTTCAACTTTGGCGATTAATCAGGGGCTTTCCTTCTTTCGAAGGGATGTAATTAACGCCATAGCCTTTATGGTATGGCGGACTTCTAATCTCGACACGATCACCCAAAATTGTTTGATTAGTCAGACGAGCGTATAATAAAATTTTTTGTCACACACGTGACTGGCACGGCCCGCGTTAATAAAATAAACCAATAAAAATAAAATAAATCAGAAGAGACCATTTTTCATCCCCACAAAGCTGGCACGCCCGGTAGGACTATGTCTCCCTTCATCTTTTTTCCAAAGCAGATGGCCCTGGGACCTTCCCCAAAAATACTGATTGTTTGTTCATTCTATTTTGCAGAAATTGCAATGGCTTCTGGATTTTATGGTCTGACCTTTGGCCCTCAAGTGGTCGCGTCGCATGCTGCACATGGGTACCTGGCAGTACCCACAACCTTCAGGACTCTGCCTCCTGTGGTAGGGTTCCCGAACTTCCTCGGAGTTGCCTTCATCGGCCTGCTACGGGTTGAGAAGGCGGACGAAGAAGCTGTCACTGTCAAAGCCGTGACCCCTCTGAAGACTGGTGCGCAGACCAGGTCTACCTCACCTCGTTCCACTGGTACCTGCTTCATCCACCACGTGGAATACCGAGCTACCCCTGCTTGCAACAAGGCAGTTGGAGGGAGGAAGAAGAATTATAGAAGAGGAAGAATGGCTGCTCCCCAGGGCCAGCTTTCCATTTTCGGGAAGTCTTTGTTGATCGGCGGCGTTTGGGTGTACCTGAACGGTCGCACTGCCAAAGCCCTACCAGACCGCATTGTCCCAACGGTTCCTACTTGCAACACTTTCAAAATGCTGGCAAGCCGGAAGGCGAACCAAGAACAAAACAACCAGGGGAGGCTGGCCCCTAAGCCATCAAGGTTCAAGTAGATTTGGGTTCCCAAGAGAACCCGGGGTCCGGCTCTGACCCCACAAGATACAGGACTGACTGTCAAGGGCCCCAGGAGAAGGGGCATGATGATTGTGCCAGAAGAATAAGAGGTTATGCCAATGGCTCCACCGCCTGCCCACAGGTTCTGTGCCAGACTGGGTGATGTTTTTCGACACTCAAGAAAGTTGAATGAAGCTGCCAACTTATCACGGCTAGCCTATATGCCGGTGACACAAGATCGATTATTGCCCCGTATTCTATCTCCGGGGCGCAGTCGAGAAGAAATGACCAAAGTGGTCTAGGACTACTTCCACGGCTTGGGGAGTTCATCCTTGGGCCAACAAAGACTACTCCCCGTCATGGGCGCTGAAGAAGAAAAAGAAAGAGAAGAAGAAGCAAGAGAGGGGGTCTCCTCCATAGATTCCAATGAATATGAAGATGGCCAAAAGGTCAAAGGTCTCGAAGACTCCCCGCAAGGGAGAGAAGAAAAAAGAACATCCGTATTTGACCGGCTAACCTTCCCCAGCCAAGCCAGGAGGCGAGTCTGGAAGCAGAGAGGCAAGATGCAAGTCTTTTCTTGCAACATGACAGGGGTAACCGACAAATATGATACCCTGCTCGAAGAATTAGAAGAACTTGCCAAATTAGCACATAGACCTGGGGCTGTGGCAAGAACAGGCCAGGCCGCCAAGGAGGTGCTTGGAATGGCTGAAGACATACCAGTGGTCACCACCTTAACTGCTAACGTGGTGACATCAGAAGAAGAAGACATCCCCCCGCCAGTCCCATCTTAGGGGACTTCAAGTAAAATGATGGAAGAGATGCCCATGGCCACGGCTTTGGACCCGGCTATCCTGATGATACTCCATAGATATCAACAAGAAATTGAATCACTAAAGAGACAGCTGAGAATCTGAACAAACTTCTATCTCCAAACACCAAGATATGCACGCTGAGTCATCCCGAGGGATCTCCAACTCGGGAGAGACTGCACCACCCTCTTCTCCTCAGCTGATGAATCATGAGAAGGTACCCTTACACCAATTCCTGCAATCACCACTAGCGCAGCCACAAATTCCTCAAGTGCAACAGTTGCCACCAGTAGCACAATCTATGCCACATGCTACTACTATGACAACTCCTTTCACACACCAATCTGCGCATTTCTATCTAGAGCCGGTAGACCCTGCTATGATGAATAAACTGATGGTGGAAAGAATGATTGAAATGAAGCTGTCAGAGAGAGCTGATGGTGACTTCAACACCTTTGATGCATACCGAGTACCTTACCCACCGCAGAATGCTGAAAAAAGGTTGCCGCCTGGCATTAATAAATCACCCAAGTTTGAAAAGATTAATGGGCAGGGCTCCCCCATGGAACACATAGCTTATTACATGACAGTGATGGCCGACCTGGCAGTAGATGAAGCCTATTTACTAAAATTCTTTGAGTCATCTCTCACCGGATTAGCCTTTGAATGGTATTCAGGCTTATCGGCCAGGTAAATCCTAGACTGGCCCAATATGCAGCTAAAGTTTCGTTAAAGATTTCACGTCACTGAGAGGGAAGTCACAGTGGCAGAACTATACTCCACCAAGCAGAAGCAAGACGAAACCGCCTTGGAGTATATTAAGAGGTGGAGGAATCACAGCATGAGATGTAAACGGCCTCCGCACCAAGAAGATGCTGTTCAGATTTGCAAACAAAATCTGAGAAGGGAGGTGCTAGAAAAGATGATCGGCATTGATGTCAGGTCGTTTGACCGTCTTAACAATGTGGCGGCAGAAGTTGAGTCCTTTCTTGCAAAGCATTCTTCAGCCAGCTTCCCTACAGCTCAAAAAGGCAAGACTATCGATCGAAGACCAGCCCCGAAAGAAGCAAATACTATTGATTTCAAGACATTTGAGCAACAAAGAGAAAAGACTAAAATAGCTATTGTTGTGTCCCCTGGTTTTCATGATAACAGATCATAAATCATTAATAGATAATTGAGGAATATCTAACATATTTTGACTTGATGAATTGACTAAACTAGTGCATGAAAACTTCTCTAAGTGATGTCTCGACATGGCCTAATGATGTCCCGACACATCTAGAAGAAAATGTGTTGAATCTCTAACGTTTGAGCTCCGGCATAAAAAGAATGTGTCGACACATCTGACCCATGTCTAGACACCTCCATAAGAAATCAAGCTGAAGCCGTTATGTCTGGCCTCTGGACTCACCGATGTCTTGACACACTGAGTGAAAAGTGTCGACAGATTCGTGTGATAATCTCTGCACATGGCCCTCCTGTGTTGACACCTTCATGCGACAATTCTGCACATGGCTCACATGTCTCGACACCATTTGGTGCTGTCTCGACACAGTCATGGTGTCATCACGGAGCCAAGCACATGTCCCGACACATCATTATGGATGTCTCGACACATCTGCCATGGGTCTTCAAGACATTCACTGGATGTCCCGACACACTGGGTGTAAAGTGTCGACACATCAATGTTCAACCAGAACGATTTTGAAACCGACAGAAGTTGTCTTCAAGGTTTTCAATGGGATGTCTCGACACACTGAGAGGAAAGTGTCGACACATTTGGTTCGACTAGAACGGATCTGAATCTGACGGAAGCTATGATGGGGACATCGAGGCAAGACCGTCCGCATTTTGTTTGCATTTATGTCCTTTCATATTTGTCTGTATACCCTTGTGTTATATGGGTATGCAATTGTAAGTCTTAGTGGGTTTATATGTAAAATTCCCGTAGGCCCAAGCAAGGGGACCCTCACCCCTTTCCCATTGGTCCACCTAGACCATGTGGGGCTGGTCAACCATCCTAGGTGGCCATCTAGAAGGTTGGAATGCCAATTGACCACATGGGAGACAAGTGGTTAATTTTCCAAGGTAGGCTACCTACCTTTCAACCCCTTTCATTTAGTCAAGGGGGCGCCCCATTCCACTTGGATTATTTTATTTTTGTGTGTGTTGATCACACTTAATCTCAGCCATCTATTCCCCATCCCTAGATCCAATGGTGGAGATTGGATTTGAAGAGTAGCATATAAATACTTGTATTTTCCATTTGAAAATTAGTGAAAATAAGAAAATTCATTGTGTGCATTGGAGCTTCTTGCGCCCCTCTCCTTCTCCCCTGGTGTTCTTCCCTCCCCAACCCCAATTCTAGAGTGGATCTATCTTCTATCTCCCCCCCTCAATCTCTGAGTTCATCTAGTGCCGCCGCCGCCGCCGTTCGTGCCGCCATCGAGCCACCGCGAAGTCGTCTTCGGTATTCTGCCCATCCAGAACAGGAGCATCTTCCCTGAATTTCTGCTCCCACCTCTCATGTCACGCCCCGAGCGCGGAAGATACCCGGAGATGCGCGACGTGTCTATATCAATCATGTCAATCAGAGTGGTCGTGTATTCGACACAAAGACAGAGATGCGCAAAATAGCAAGATAACCCAATCCTTTATTTCATAATGGATAGACTATTACAAATCCAATACTCTGTTTAATAAAAAGAAAAGTACATAGTTGACTCGAGAAAACTATAGAAACAACTAGACGACACTTGTAGAAGCTCTATCACTTTCACTCTTGACCATTCCCATCCGATTGACTTCCATCGTCGTCAGACTTACCTGAAAAGTACAAGGGACAAACGGAATGAGCGAACGCTCAGTAGGAAATTATATCTCAAGTACTAGCAAGGGGTTTAAGTAATTACATTTTCATGAATGCAATAAAGCTATGCATGCTCGCATAAAACGACATGATAGATAGAATGTAGTATCAAGGAAATAAGATGAACTTATCATGAACTTTCAACAAGATAACAAGTTTATTCGAGATATTCGAGCAAGTACATTTAACAAGTCATGTCAAGAACTTTGGCTATCATGTATCAAGCAAGTAAATTACCCTTTTTCGGGCCACGCATTTCATTTCATGTCAAGTACGAGTCAAGTACAAGATGTGTGTGGAATGTCCAATCAAGCAAGTCAAGTACTCGGTATAATGCCAGATACCTTATCATTTTAACTCCCATGGGCACAAGTACTTTCGGGTGCTCCTCCCAGGACCAGATCGGGCCCTATATGCGCAGGCATTTATCATGTGTTTTGACATCCACTCTTATTTATATAGCCAATATAGAATTTCAATCATCAAGCTTGTAGACACGTATGACAACTTTGACAGAATAGAGTCCAAAAATATGACAAGGACATAGAATGGCGATCATAACGGTATAATCACGATATCGATAAAACTAGGTAGAATATGGTTCCTTTAACTTAGGTACCATGATAAATCAATATGGACATTCTTTATATAGAATTGAGGTCCACATAAACATAAGATCAAGCAAGATACCCTCATTCTTATCATAGAATTGGGGTTTACAAGAATGACATGATATGAAATGATATCATCATCCCATCAAGAATTTCTTATGATATACTCTTTGTATAATCATAAGGGCCGGTATACCATGTTTCTTTTAGATTGACATGGCAAGGATCGTGTAATGGGTTTTTAGGGTACAACCAGCTCAGTCGGCCTTGAGGGAATCCAAGGCTACGAGGAGTCTTACGGAGGTCTCTATGACTAACTCGCTAGTCCAAAGGAACGGAATGTCCAATGGAGAGCTTGTATGTCAATGAGAGTTGAGTGTGATCGATAAATCAACATGAAACGTGGGACTATACTCACGGAGTGGAGAATAGTGCCGATATATATATATATATATGTATAATATGAAACCATCGGTAATAGAATCAGAATAAAATCAGTTTACAGTAAAATAACGACTTAAGTAAAGTCGTGTATTGAATAATTAACGCCTAACAGAAGGGCGTTTACATATATTACCAATTTGCAGAATTTCTATTATTTCATTAATTTATCAAAAACACGCCTTTCCTGGGGGCGTTTCTTCAAAGTTGACGACTGCAGAGGCAGGCGTCTCATCATTTACATATTCGACAGGATATAATTATTCTCAGAAATTTATCAAAAACGCGCCCTTGGAAGGGGCGTTACTTTCTAATTCCATTTTACAGAATATGTGAATTTCAGGATTTTAACAGATACACGCCCTAGGAAGGGGCGTTACTTTTCAGATTCACGCCTTGTTCTGGGGCGTTAGAACATGGAAAACGACTTTGTCCAAGTCGTGAATTTCAAGGAATTTATGATATTTTAATAAATAATATTTCGAGAGACAGGAGACAAGTCATGGCAGTAAAATTTAACAGGAATTCACAGGGTCATGCAAGATATTAAAAATCATTATTTCATATGTATTGTAATTTTTAAACATGATCAATTATTAATCACATGCGATTCTTATGAAATTAACGCCTGCGTAGAGGGCATCAAATATTAAATTGACGACCACTACCATGGTCGTTTCTTTTAAATTAGCGCCCTAATCAAGGGCGTTTCTTTCAAAATTTTGCAGAAAACGTAATAAAACCTTATAAACAGTATGCATGCCATGCTCATATACGTATGTATAGATATCTTGCATTAATTCTTTTTTTTTTGGGCTACAATAACTTGAGAAAATCCTACCTTTTGATTCGAAGACAATCGTGAGGGGTTTTGACTAGAAGAAGATGATGCTTTGCTACGCTCCTGAAGACAACGGCTACTGGATGATGGAAGAAGATGTTGGCTTCGATTGTAGAAGAAGAACTCTGAAGGTTATAGATGAGTCCCGATTGCAAAACCTATAGCGGGCACGTCAAAGGTATCAACATCTTTGTACTTAGTCATTGGAGGCGAAGGAAGAATACTTACTGTTGTTCTTCACGACGTCCAAGCCTCTTAAACTGTAGAAAAGAAGAAGAAGAATAATCAATATTCTTCATGCATCATGGAAGAAGATTATCAGAAAAAAACTCACTGTTCGTCAACTTACCGTAGCAGGCGAATGATCAAATAGGTTTAGGGTTGGATCGAACAGGCTTATTTATAGGATATTGAAGTCCTAACAAGAGTAGGGTTTGATTGAGGGTAGTATATCCCTAATAGAGTCCTTACTCTAATAGACACTTACTAGATTAGGTTGATCTTCCCTGGATAAGCTCTGGGTTCGAACGGTTCACGAACTGAATTAACGCCTTAGGTCAGGGCGTGTATTCTTTAATTGACGCCTTACTTTAGGGCGTTTCTTAAAAAGCACCTTGAAGAAGGGCATTTCGTGTTTTAAAACACGCCCAAGATAGGGGCGTTTCTTTTACTTACCCATTTGGTCGCATGAGAACTGACGACCGCATGTGTGGGCGTCCTTTCTTTAGTCACGCCATGGATAGAGGCGTTTCTTTATAAATTAACGCCTTAATAAGAGGCGTTATTTTTAATTTGTTTTATTTCGTCCAATTAACCCTATTCCTTTTATATATATATTACTTCTGTAATATATATGTTTTAATTCATTTCAATTATTCATTTATTAGGGTTGCTACACCCTCCCCCACTTAAAAAGAATTTGGTCCCCCAAATTCAATATATATATATAATTATACGTGGAGAGTGTAGGACATATACCTCTTAGAATAACTCGGGAAATCGTTTCTTCATAGATTCCTCGGTCTCCCATGTCGCTTCGTGTTCAGGATTCTTATTCCATTGCACCTTAAGCATGGGAATAACCTTATTCCTTAGAGCTCGTATTTCTCGATCTAATATCTTTAAAGGCCTCTGTTCATATGTGAGATCTTTCTGGATCACCAGATCTCCATGCTCAATAATATGTGACGGATCGTGCACATACTTCTTCAACATAGATATGTGAAATACATTGTGTACCTCGGACAACTGAGGAGGCAACGCGATGCGATAAGCAACCTCGCCAACTCTTTCGAGTACCTCAAATGGTCCGATGAATCTTGGCGTAAGCTTGCCCTTAACACCAAATCTTCGTATGCCACGTCCAGGCGATATCTTGAGAAATACATGATCTCCGATTTGGAATTCAAGATCTCTCCTTCTTGTATCAGCATAAGCTTTTTGTCTCGTCTGAGCAACTTGCAATCTTTCTCTGATTACTTGTATCTTCTCAGTTGTATCCCTTACCATGTCTGGACCTAATAGTTGTTTCTCTCCAACTTCGTTCCAACATATGGGAGATCGGCAACTTCTTCCGTATAAGGCTTCGAAAGGTGCCATTTGGATACTAGCTTGGTAGCTATTATTATATGTAAATTCAACTAAAGGTAAGTGGTCATGCCAGCTTCCTCCAAAGTCAATAATGCATGCTCTCAGCATATCTTCAACAACTTGATTAGTTCGCTCGGTCTGACCATCCGTTTGTGGGTGAAAAGCAGTACTAAAGTTGAGCCTTGTTCCCAATGAATGTTGTAATCCCTTCCAAAAATGAGAAGTAAAACGGGGATCTCTGTCAGACACGATTGAGACAGGAATTCCATGTATCCTGACTATTTCCTTGATGTACAGTGCAGCTAGCACATCAATTGACCATCGACTTTTTATTGGCAAGAAATGTGCCGATTTAGTTAATCGGTCAATGATAACCCAGATTCCATCATGTCCTCCTTTAGATTTATACAAACCCATGATGAAGTCCATACCAATATCCTCCCATTTCCACTTAGGAATATCTAGAGGATGTAGTTTTCCCGCAGGCTTTTGGTGTTCCGCCTTGACCTGTTGGCATGTGAGACAGCGCGATACATAGTCCGCTATTTCTCTTTTCATATTAGGCCACCAAAAGTTCCTCTTTACATCTTGGTACATTTTGGTTGATCCAGGATGAATAGTGTATGTTGATCTGTGAGCTTCATCTAAGATCTTCTTCTTTAATTCCGGACAATCAGGTATACAAGTTCTATCTTTGAATAATAATCTTCCCTCGGAAGTTAGTTGAAAATCAGATTGTCCTTCTAATCTGCCTTTGATTTCCACTAACATAGGATCATAATCCTGAAGTGCTTGTATCTCAGATAATAAGTCTGACTGTATGCTTACATGAGATAGTGTGACAAATTTGGATTCCGTGTCCAAGCTTATATTGAGCTCGGAGAATTGTTCAAGTAACCTCCATTCTTGCATCATACAATTTGCTATCATTGCTCTCGGCTTTCGACTAAGGGCGTCAGCAACATAATTACCCTTTCCGGGATGGTATTGTATATTGAAGTCGAAGTCCTTGAGATATTCTAGCCAGCGTCTTTGTCTCATGTTTAGCTCCTTTTGTGAAAATAGATATTTGAGACTTTTGTGATCGGAGTATACAGTAAACTGTACTCCATATAAGTAGTGTTTCCATATCTTTAGGGCAAATACTACCGCGGCCAGTTCTAAGTCATGGACGGGGTAATTCTCCTCATGCTTCTTCAGCTGACGTGAAGAGTATGCTATGACCTTTCCTTGTTGCATTAGGACACATCCGAGGCCAATGCCAGAAGCATCAGTGTAGACCTCGAATTTCTCTCCTTCTATCGGTAGAGCTAAGACCGGAGCTGTGGTGAGATGATTTTTGAGAGTTTGAAAACTTCTTTCACATTCCTCACTCCATTCGTATCGGATCTCCTTGCGAGTTAACCTTGTAAGGGGCATGGCGATCTTAGAGAAATCTTTGATGAATCGCCGATAATAGCCTGCAAGACCTAAGAAACTTCTGATCTCGCTTGCATTAGTGGGTCTTTCCCAGTTTCTTACAGCTTCAACCTTTGACGGATCTACAGATAAACCGTCCTTGGATATGACATGTCCGAGAAAAGCCACTTCTTCAAGCCAGAACTCGCATTTGCTGAGTTTAGCATATAATTGATTTGTCCTTAAGATTTGTAATGAAATCCTCAAATGCTCTTCATGTTCTTCCTTAGTCTTGGAATATATCAATATATCATCAATGAAAACCACCACAAATTGATCTAGATAAGGCCTGAATATGCTATTCATCAACTGCATAAAGGCAGCAGGGGCATTTGTTAGTCCAAAAGGCATAACAACAAATTCATAGTGGCCATACCTACTTCTGAACGCAGTTTTATGAATATCTTCATCTTTAATCCTCAATTGATGATAACCAGACCTGAGATCAATCTTGGAGAAATATTTGGATCCAGAAATCTGCTCAAATAATTCATCGATTCTCGGCAGTGGATACTTGTTCTTGATAGTAAGATGATTCAACTGTCGATAGTCGATACACAATCTCATGGATCCATCCTTCTTCCTTACAAATAGGACTGGGGCTCCCCACGGGGAAGTACTTGGTCTAATGAACCCTTTCTGAATCAATTCCATCAATTGCTTCTTCAATTCTTTTAGTTCTGCAGGGGACATTCTATAGGGTGCCTTTGAAACAGGACCAGCACCAGGGACTAAGTCAATGGTGAAGGCCACTTCTCTTTGAGGGGGTAATCCCGGCAATTATTCCGGAAATACGTCTGGAAATTCTCGCACTACCTGAATGTCCTCTATCTTGGTTTCTTTAGCTTCTTTAATAGTGACAAAAGCAAGGAAGGATACACATCCTTTCTTGACGAGCTTGCTTGCTCGAAGAGCCGAAATAAGAGGGGATTTGCTTCGACTCTTAGGACTAGTATAAGTCAGTTCCAGAAATTCCTTGAAAACAATCTTGCTATCACGGCAATCAACCGTTGCCTGGTATTTGGATAACCAATCTGCTCCTAGTATAACATCATATGCTTTTAGATCTAAGCAGATAAGATCAATAGGAAAATTCTTTCCTCGAACCAATACCTCACAGTTTTGGTAATGATGTGTGATATCCGTCTCGTTTCCGAGAGGAGTAGACAATATTAACTTCATCCATTCTGGTTCTAGAGGTAATGGGTCAACAAACTTCTTGGAAATAATGGAATGCGATGCACCCGTATCAAATAAGACATGTGCATATTTGGAACAAATTTTTAATGTACCTTCCACCAATCCGCCTTCTTCTTCTGGTTCGGTCTCTTGGATCGCATGAAGACGCGCGTTCCTTGTCCCTGGGCGTTTACCCTCACCGTCTTGGTCATTCATTAATGGACAATCGGGAATCCGATGTTCACGGCTCCCACAACGGAGACATGCTCCTAATTTCCTCCAGCATTCTTCTGTTTTGTGACCAGCCTTGTCACAATGCTTGCATACTACGTTTGAAGGTGTAGTGGTGATAGAGAAAGGCTTGGATTTCTTGAACTTCTGATCTTGAGAGGAAGAACCTCCATTATTGGGCCTCTTCTTAAAGTTGGGTTTAAAAGAACCCGAACTTGTGACTTGCTCCTTTTTATCTTTCCCACGGATCCTATCAGATAGTTCCGTGGCATCTTCAAGCAACTGAGCTCGGCGCACTATTTCAGTATAAACTTGAATATCCATAGGCGCCAGTTGAGTAATGTAGTGGGGCCTAAGCCCATTAAGAAATCTACGGGCTTTCATCTTTTCCGTGCTAATTAAATGCTTAGCATATCTAGACAGTCTAGAAAACTGTGCTTCATAATCAGCCACCGATAAAGATCTTTGCTTTAATGCGGCAAATTCGGCGGCCTTCTTTTCCTGGACCCTATCAGAGAAATATTTGGCGTTGAAATATTCAACGAATTCACCCCATATAACTTGAGTTGGGTCAATAGTAGCTTCAATCGACTCCCACCAGCATCTATCATCCTTTTCTAACTGGAAAGTAGCTAATAAGACTTTGTCCTGATCCGTGCATTGCATAACACGGAATATACGTTCAATCTCCCGAACCCAATGCTCGGCATCGTCTGGATCGGTCGATCCCATGAACTTCGGGGGATTCATATTCTTGAATGCTTGGTGTAAGCTTCCAGCTCGTGGAGCACCACCTTGTGCTACCTGTTGTAGCACTTGGGTCATCCCTTGAAGGGTACGCTGCATGTTGCGCCATTGAGCACGTTCGGCAGCCATTATCCTACAATTACAATAGCTATGTTAGTATTATATCACTATGATCTTATAAAGGACTCATTGATCATTTAACCCTTGGTTCTACCCACTCTCACTTGGTTAAAGGTTTTGAAACCTATCCTTGGACTTGGGTTTCCTAGGAATCGAATAACCTTAGGCTCTGATACCATAAAGACGGTCACGCCCCGAGCGCGGAAGATACCCGGAGATGCGCGACGTGTCTATATCAATCATGTCAATCAGAGTGGTCGTGTATTCGACACAAAGACAGAGATGCGCAAAATAGCAAGATAACCCAATCCTTTATTTCATAATGGATAGACTATTACAAATCCAATACTCTGTTTAATAAAAAGAAAAGTACATAGTTGACTCGAGAAAACTATAGAAACAACTAGACGACACTTGTAGAAGCTCTATCACTTTCACTCTTGACCATTCCCATCCGATTGACTTCCATCGTCGTCGGACTTACCTGAAAAGTACAAGGGACAAACGGAATGAGCGAACGCTCAGTAGGAAATTATATCTCAAGTACTAGCAAGGGGTTTAAGTAATTACATTTTCATGAATGCAATAAAGCTATGCATGCTCGCATAAAACGACATGATAGATAGAATGTAGTATCAAGGAAATAAGATGAACTTATCATGAACTTTCAACAAGATAACAAGTTTATTCGAGATATTCGAGCAAGTACATTTAACAAGTCATGTCAAGAACTTTGGCTATCATGTATCAAGCAAGTAAATTACCCTTTTTCGGGCCACGCATTTCATTTCATGTCAAGTACGAGTCAAGTACAAGATGTGTGTGGAATGTCCAATCAAGCAAGTCAAGTACTCGGTATAATGCCAGATACCTTATCATTTTAACTCCCATGGGCACAAGTACTTTCGGGTGCTCCTCCCAGGACCAGATCGGGCCCTATATGCGCAGGCATTTATCATGTGTTTTGACATCCACTCTTATTTATATAGCCAATATAGAATTTCAATCATCAAGCTTGTAGACACGTATGACAACTTTGACAGAATAGAGTCCAAAAATATGACAAGGACATAGAATGGCGATCATAACGGTATAATCACGATATCGATAAAACTAGGTAGAATATGGTTCCTTTAACTTAGGTACCATGATAAATCAATATGGACATTCTTTATATAGAATTGAGGTCCACATAAACATAAGATCAAGCAAGATACCCTCATTCTTATCATAGAATTGGGGTTTACAAGAACGACATGATATGGCATGATATCATCATCCCATCAAGAATTTCTTATGATATACTCTTTGTATAATCATAAGGGCCGGTATACCATGTTTCTTTTAGATTGACATGGCAAGGATCGTGTAATGGGTTTTTAGGGTACAACCAGCTCAGTCGGCCTTGAGGGAATCCAAGGCTACGAGGAGTCTTACGGAGGTCTCTATGACTAACTCGCTAGTCCAAAGGAACGGAATGTCCAATGGAGAGCTTGTATGTCAATGAGAGTTGAGTGTGATCGATAAATCAACATGAAACGTGGGACTATACTCACGGAGTGGAGAATAGTGCCGATATATATATATATATATATGTATAATATGAAACCATCGGTAATAGAATCAGGATAAAATCAGTTTACAGTAAAATAACGACTTAAGTAAAGTCGTGTATTGAATAATTAACGCCTAACAGAAGGGCGTTTACATATATTGCCAATTTGCAGAATTTCCATTATTTCATTAATTTATCAAAAACACGCCTTTCCTGGGGGCGTTTCTTCAAAGTTGACGACTGCAGAGGCAGGCGTCTCATCATTTACATATTCGACAGGATATAATTATTCTCAGAAATTTATCAAAAACGCGCCCTTGGAAGGGGCGTTACTTTTTAATTCCATTTTATAGAATATGTGAATTTCAGGATTTTAACAGATACACGCCCTAGGAAGGGGCGTTACTTTTCAGATTCACGCCTTGTTCTGGGGCGTTAGAACATGGAAAACGACTTTGTCCAAGTCGTGAATTTCAAGGAATTTATGATATTTTAATAAATAATATTTCGAGAGACAGGAGACAAGTCATGGCAGTAAAATTTAACAGGAACTCACAGGGTCATGCAAGATATTAAAACTCATTATTTCATATGTATTGTAATTTTTAAACAGGATCAATTATTAATCACATGCGATTCTTATGAAATTAACGCCTGCGTAGAGGGCGTCAAATATTAAATTGACGACCACTACCATGGTCGTTTCTTTTAAATTAGCGCCCTAATCAAGGGCGTTTCTTTCAAAATTTTGCAGAAAACGTAATAAAACCTTATAAACAGTATGCATGCCATGCTCATATACGTATGTATAGATATCTTGCATTAATTCTTTTTTTTTTTTGGGCTACAATAACTTGAGAAAATCCTACCTTTTGATTCAAAGACAATCGTGAGGGGTTTTGACTAGAAGAAGATGATGCTTTGCTACGCTCCTGAAGACAACGGCTACTGGATGATGGAAGAAGATGTTGGCTTCGATTGTAGAAGAAGAACTCTGAAGGTTATAGATGAGTCCCGATTGCAAAACCTATAGCGGGCACGTCAAAGGTATCAACATCTTTGTACTTAGTCGTTGGAGGCGAAGGAAGAATACTTACTGTTGTTCTTCACGACGTCCAAGCCTCTTAAACTGTAGAAAAGAAGAAGAAGAATAATCAATATTCTTCATGCATCATGGAAGAAGATTATCAGAAAAAAACTCACTGTTCGTCAACTTACCGTAGCAGGCGAATGATCAAATAGGTTTAGGGTTGGATCGAACAGGCTTATTTATAGGATATTGAAGTCCTAACAAGAGTAGGGTTTGATTGAGGGTAGTATATCCCTAATAGAGTCCTTACTCTAATAGACACTTACTAGATTAGGTTGATCTTCCCTGGATAAACTCTGGGTTCGAACGGTTCACGAACTGAATTAACGCCTTAGGTCAGGGCGTGTATTCTTTAATTGACGCCTTACTTTAGGGCGTTTCTTAAAAAGCGCCTTGAAGAAGGGCGTTTCGTGTTTTAAAACACGCCCAAGATAGGGGCGTTTCTTTTACTTACCCATTTGGTCGCATGAGAACTGACGACCGCATGTGTGGGCGTCCTTTCTTTAGTCACGCCATGGATAGAGGCGTTTCTTTATAAATTAACGCCTTAATAAGAGGCGTTATTTTTAATTTGTTTTATTTCATCCAATTAACCCTATTCCTTTTATATATATATTACTTCTGTAATATATATGTTTTAATTCATTTCAATTATTCATTTATTAGGGTTGCTACATCTCACCTCCTATGGAGCTTAAATTTTCAGGAGTGGTTCCCCTATCGAACCCCTATTTTCACAAAAAATTTCAAGCCCAAATTCCTTCTTTTCTCATTTTCCCATTTTCGGTCTTAAGGTCATCCCAGATCTGCCAGGTTTCTGTCTACAGTGACAGAAATCTTGAGTTTTCTAGATCCGGACCACTTTTTGATTTTTCCAAGATCTCCCAATTTTATTGAAAGTTTTGTCCACCTTCCTCTCTCCCCACGAATTTTCTTGATTTTTTGTTTATCCTCCACATATTTTCTAAAATTCTTCCAAGTTCCCAAATCTGTTCTGTCTGCTTCAGTCCAGATCCGACCCACCGCCAGTATAAAATTTCTAGAAAATTTAATTCTCTACAAAACCTTTCACAAAAAATATCCCCGGTTTTCTCTCTTGAACCTCCACAACGTTTCTGAAGAACCCAACTTCAGATTCGGAGGTCTACCTATCAGTCAATGCCAACTCTCAGGAAAGTTCCCTGCTGATCTGAGATTTCGGCCACTGTGCAACAGCAGCTTGGAAATTTGGTCAAGGCCAGATCTGGAGCACTCCATTTTTTCTCTCTGGTCTTAGATCAAAGTATTTTGAGTTAGCTTTCCAACGGCGCCAGTTTCGTGTCGATCCGATATCGGGGCTGATCACAGCGTCCGTCCTCGCCGGAGCGCGCGCCTAAAAACAGAACCGGCAGATCCGTAGCCGGTTATGCCGACCGGTGCCGAACGGAGCCGCCCGGCCTCCGGTCGACGTTCCAGCGTGCCGCCATCCTAGGGAGCGCTTCCCTAAGCATCCCCACTACAGCAGTGCCACCGGGTCCCACACGGCCCCTCCGGCCAACACGCGGGCCCCACGGTCGCGAGTACGTGTGCTGCCGAAGAGACGCGAGAAGCCGCCCGTCAACCCGAAATCGGTCCTCCCGGACCCACTTGTGTAGCCCTTTACCTCCCTGCGTGGAGTGGGCAGTGATTTATTGCTGTAATATTCATGCATTAACTGTCCCGGGAGTACGAGTTCGGCTGGTCCGTCTTCCCCACGTCGAGAGCGTGGAGGTATCGTGTCCGCTCCTTCACTTGACATTTTGCTTTATTTCATATATACTTTATATGCCGCTGCTAGAGAGCATGTTTTAGGATCTAGCTCGTTATATTATTCATATCACCGCTGCTACGAGAGAGAGCGTGACCGTCCCGTGACCCGATCCGGGCACGAGAGAGAGCCGACCACCCTAGCTCATTACCGGTTTCTCAACCGCGCACGTCCGACGCTTCCCTCGTTAAGGGACAATCACGAGCTTGTCGTGTCCATGGTCCGTCCTGCATCAATTTGGTATCAGAGCGAGTTTGAGTCTAGGGTGTCTAAAATCAAAAAAAAAGGTGTCATTTAAGTCTAAGTGTCTAAGTCGGTCTTAGGAGTTGCATTTGCATACCATTAATCGGTATATAAAAAGGTGTTGTCCGAACGTTAGACTACGCCTATCGGGAAGGCCGCACACTTGCGCGAGTGATCTTGGGATTGGTTATCTCCGCCACGTACCGAGTCTTGGTTGCGTCTAGGTTGTAGTCGAGTCACATTCCAACTTGCATCGCATTTTAAGTCGTGTCTAGGTGCTTGCATTAGTTTGCATAAAATTTGCTTATAAAACAAAAACAAAAAATGGCCTTTCATATTCATTCCTAGGGGACCCGACCCCCTCTTGGCCACCATGGCCACACCCCGAGCCTATAGTCCCGATGAAGTGGTCGCAATGTTCCAAGCCTTGATGGGACAAGTGCAAGGGTTGAATACAAGCCTAGATCGATTTAGTACTAGCCTAGATCGATTTTCCACTGGGGTAGATCGGATGTTCTTGGAGCCACCCCACGGACCCCTTCTCCACGAGGTGGACATCTCTTCCTTACCTATGAGGGCTCCATTCCCACCCCCTACTCCAACCTGCGCCTCCTTCGAGGAATTCGATGAAATGATTTCGGATTGGTTGGAAAGGACACGTGCTCCTTCACCACCCGTGGATGCTCCATTTCTATCTACTTCCGATCTTCATCCAGAGCAGTCAAACTTTGGGCCACCACATCCCGAGCCTCCCGTGTTTCTAACGGGTATGCTATACATAGCCGAGCCACTTCTTAGATGGCTCAAAGAAGGCCTGGTCCCACCTCCCTTCCCATCCATGGACTCCATCCTACCTCTAGTGCCGGTCAATTCCTTCCATACCACATTTCGATCTAGTCACCATGTTGACACGTTGGACGATCTTGTTATGGGACTAGACACGCAATGGAAGTTGACACATATGTTGGCCCGAGGCTTCGACCAACCCACGAGTCATAGCTTCACCCATCCGGCCTTCGGGTCCATTACCTCCGAGTGCACCGTGGGTTGTGTCACCACGGAGGTTCTTCTACTTCTCTCCCTATCGGATGAGCCCGACTTCATGACTTTGCTTCCGAGGGAGGAGTCATATTTCCTATACACGGTCCCATCTACCATGACGGAGGAAGGTGACCACCCGCACCTTCAAGAATTTCACGATTGGGACCATGTCATGTTGGAATCCATCTCACGGGGTCATACCTTCTTCGACCCTTTTGACCCCTTCACTAGTGAATCTCCCGAGTCTCCATCTTCACTTCACTTCCTCTGCGGAGTTCACTATCATGCCTTTTCCACTCGGGCCAAGCAACCTTTACATAGCCATAGGTTCGAACCATCATTTGGGGGTAATGGAGATTTTGGTTTCTCTGACCCACCTAAACCCATCTCCGATACACCCACATCCGGCCCTTCCACACCCGGCTTCCCTAGCCCTCTCAAGTCTCCCAAATCTAAAGGGGCGTCCATGCATGACTGGGTCATACTTGGCCATTTAGGTGTTCTCCATGCCACCCATCTCCGATTACATAACATACATGCATGGCACACGTTCGGGTGTCCTGGTCCGCCGTCATCCATGTACGGGTCAGACTAACATTAGGTGTGTCTAGGGTCATAGTTGAGTCAATGTGCTTTTCTTTGTGTGGTTTGTTTTGTGTGGTTTTGCATGGTTTGTGTGTCGTTTGTTTGTCTGCATGTGTCTTGTGCAAGCTCGTCGATGTCAGTCTCTTATGAGTGAGAGGCGAGTAGACTCGCTCGATGAGTATGGGATCGGTTCTACATTTATACCCGGATCAGTCACCTACAGGGACTCAGTGGTGATTCCTAGTGAGTCTTCAAGCCGCCTCCTCCCATTTTGAGAGTGCCCCACCTGGAGTGTCCACCTCTAGCCCACATCAGGTTGTGCATATCGAGTATATATGGAATGAGCAGGTGACGGTCACTTGGAGTGGAGCATACCCGCGTTACTTGGCACGGTGACGGATCCGCCGGAGTACTCGAGCATCCATACCCCTACTCGACGGGGTCGAGTTCCTCCCACCCGGAGAGAATTGATGGGGACATCAAGGCAAGACCGTCCGTATTTTGTTTGCATTTATGTCCTTTCATATTTGTATGTATACCCTTGTGTTATATGGATACGCAATTGTAAGTCTTAGTGGGTTTATATGTAAAATTCCCGTAGGCCCAAGCAAGGGGACCCTCACCCCTTTCCCATTGGTCCACCTAGACCATGTGGGGTTGGTCAACCATCCTAGGTGGCCATCTAGAAGGTTGGAATGCCAATTGACCACATGGGAGACAAGTGGTTAAATTTTTCCAAGGTAGGCTACCTACCTTTCAACCCCTTTCATTTAGTCAAGGGGGCGCCCCATTCCACTTGGATTATTTTATTTTTGTGTGTGTTGATCACACTTAATCCCAGCCATCTATTCCCCAACCCTAGATCCAATGGTGGAGATTGGATTTGAAGAGTAGCATATAAATACTTGTATTTTCCATTTGAAAATTAGTGAAAAGAAGAAAATTCATTGTGTGCATTGGAGCTTCTTGCGCCCCTCTCCTTCTCCCCTGGTGTTCTTCCCTCCCCAACCCCAATTCTAGAGTGGATCTATCTTCTATCTCCCCCCCTCAATCTCTGAGTTCATCTAGTGCCGCCGCCACCGCCGTTCGTGCCGCCATCGAGCCGCCGCGAAGTCGTCTTCGGTATTCTATCTATCTAGGATAGGAGCATCTTCCCCGAATTTTTGCTCCCACCTCCCACCTCTTCTGGAGCTACAATTTTTAGAAGTGGTTCCCCTCTCGAACCCCTATCTTCACAAGTCATCAGGTCTTCAGGTCATCCCAGATCGGTCTTCAGGTATACCCTTCTGGAACATTCCTTCTTTTGCTATTTTCCCATTTTCGGTCTTCAGGTCATCCCAGATCTGCCAGGTTTCTATCTACAGTGAAAGCAACCCTGAGTTTTTCAGATCCGAACCACTTTTTGATTTTCTCAGGAGCTCCCAATTTTATTGGAAGTTCTGTCCACATTCCTCTCTCACCACGAATTTTCTTGATTTTTGGTTTGCCCTCCAAATATTTTCTAAAATTCGTCCAATTTCCCAAATCTGTTCTGTCTGCTTCAGTCCAGATCCGATGCATCGCCAGTATAAAATTTCTAAAAAAATCAATTCTCCACAAAACCTTTCACAAAAAATATCCCCGGTTTCCTCTCTTGAACTTCCACAACTTTTCTGAAGAACCCAACTTTAGATTCGGAGGTCTACCTATCAGTCAACGCCAACTCTCAGGAAAGTTCCCTGCTGATCTGAGATTTCAGCCACTGTGCAACAGCAGCTTGGAAATTCGGTCAAGGCCAGATCTAGAGAACTCCAATTTTACTTTCTGATCCTAGATCGACGTATTTTGAGTTAGCTTTCCAACGGCACCAGTTTCGTGTCGATCCGACATCGGGGCTGATCGCAGAGTCCGTTGTCGCCGGAGCGCGCGCCTGAAAACAGAACCGGCAGATCCGTAGCCGGTTATGCCGACCGGTGCCGAACGGAGCCGCCCGACCTCCGGTCGACGTTCCAGCGTGCCGCCATCCTAGGGAGCGCTTCCCTAAGCATCCCCACTATAGCGGTGCCACTGGGTCCCACACGGCCCCTCCGACCAGCACGCGGGCCCCACGGTCGCGAGTACGTGTGCTGCCGAAGAGACGCGAGAAGCCGCCCGTCAACCCGAAATCGGTCCTCCCGGACCCACTTGTGTAGCCCTTTACCTCCCTGCGTAGAGTGGGCAGTGATTTATTGCTGTAATATTCATGTATTAACTATCCCGGGAGTACGAGTTCGGCCGGGTCCGTCTTCCCCACGCCGAGAGCGTTGAGGTATCGTGTCCGCTCCTTCACTTGGCATTTTACTTTATTTCATATATGCTTTATATGCCGCTGCTAGAGAGCATGTTTTAGGATCTAGCTCGCTATATTATTCAAATCACCGCTGCTGCGAGAGAGAACGTGACCGTCCCGTGACCCGATCCGGGCACGAGAGAGAGCCGACCACCCTAGCTCATTGCCGGTTTCTCAACCGCGCACGTCCGACGCTTCCCTCGTTAAGGGACAATCGCGAACTTGTCGTGTCCGTGGTCCGTCCCGCATCAAGCTGTCTTCAGGATCCGGAACTTAACCTAGAGGATCCGTTTGCTCTGGAAAGAGCCGTCAAAGTACTACCTCGTTAGAGGACTGTGCCTTGGCAGAGATATCGTCTGAAGAAGATCGTACCTTTACTGCTATGGTCTCCTACCTACCCACATATCTGCAGTCTTGACAGAAAAGGAGTCAACTATCCAAATGGAAGCAAATCAAATAATGTGGATATGACATTCTGAGTGTTGCCTAATAAGTGGACAACGTTGGTGTCGCCCTAGGACACCAATATATGAAGAGCATGGCTCCAGTTCGAGGGAGAGCATCCAAACAAGCAAGAGAAAAATGAAAAGCTGGAAGACTTGCTGATGAAGCTACACTCCTTCTTGATGCTGCGAGTGTGAGTGCAACAAGAAGAAGACGATCCTCTTCCTCACAAGGAGAGATCTTTTTTGCAAGCAGAAAGGTTTCGTAAAGCTCCGTCCAGAACCCTTGAAAGCTTAACGCTTGATCATCTTCCTTCTCAAGGGTTGTGGTGAAGATCCAGGAAGAAGAATAAGAAAGGCAAGGACCCCTCAAGCTCTTTCCCAGAAAGGAGACTTCTTTCTCATTGTGCTTCTTACGATACACTATCTGGCTGGTTTTTTTTCAGTTTACTTTTCTTAAAAATAAACTCCATATCATTCGTTCCCCACCAGCGTGTAGGAAGATAGATGGTGTGGACACCGGTCTGTGTGTTTTCGGTTGTGATCCCACAAGTTGTGTGGCAGCGGAGTGTGAGAGTGTATCTATCAGTTAGAAGCTGTGAATCAGTGGTTGTGCGTTGGCACCAATGAAGCCTCACCTTGTTGTGTGAGGGGTGGACGTAGGTCTCTAGATTGAGACCGAACCACCTTAAAGATCTTGTCTTGTGGTTTGCTTTCCCTCTTGTTCCAACAATAGAAGCTCGATAGGACCGTCTTCAGATATCATGTGTGTATCTAGCTTCTTAGATATTAACTAATATCTGTCTTATTATCTGTTGTGGTTGACTTAATTTTTATTTCCGCAAAGAAGGGCAAAAAGGGGCTGATCTATTCACTCCTCCCCTCTAGATCTGCCTATCACCACTCTACACGTGGTATCAGAGCTAGTCTCTCTATATGTAGTCTAATGACCTTGAGATAACTGGTGATATGGCAACTAAAGGTCCTATGGCCGAAGGACATTCCGTAAATAGGCCTCCCTTTTTCACTGGGACAAATTGTCCTTACTGGAAAAACCGCATGCAGGTCTTCATTAGAGCCCAGGATCATGAAGTCTGGCGAGTGATCAGCAAGGGACCATTTGAGCTGCCTCCGGACGAAGATACATGGACTAAAGAACAGATTAGGCAATCAACTCTGAACTGGGGTGCCAAGCACATTATGCAGTGCTCCCTTCATCCAACTAAATACTCAAGGGTGTCAACTTGCGCCACTGTAAAAGAAATGTGAGATTATCTTGAGGTAATATATGAAGGGACACAGCAGGTACATACAACCAAAGCTAACATGTTGGTATCTGAATATGAGAAGTTTAGAATGAAATCTGATGAGTCCATTTCGGACATGTACGCTAGGCTAACCGTGCTCACTAATGGCTTGACTGAGCTAGGTAAGACCTACTGAGTAGGAAATAGTAAGGAAGATTCTGAGATCACTAACTCCTATTTGGCATACAAAGGCCACAGTGGTTGAAGAATCAAAAGACTTAACTACCATCAAAGTAGAAGAACTCATAGGGTCCTTTATGACCTATGAGATGAATCTAAAGAACAAAGAGGCAAAGGTAAGTAAAAAGAAGCCTCTAGCTCTTAAAGCTAGAGACTGTGGGCATCCCTCTGTGCTCCAAATGCCACTGTTGCCAGGTCTCTCAAGAAGAAGACATAAATCACCTTTTCACTACCAGTGAACTAGCTTTTTTCAATTGGTCTTCAGTCTGTGCTACAGGTCTGCAGATTGAGGGTACGCAAACCAAATCCTTGATACTAAATTCCTTATCACAGGTTCAACCCAAATCCCTTTTTGGTCTGCTTATTCTGGCTGTCATTGGTTTTGCGATGTGGGAAATTTGGAATGCTAGAAATGCAGCAAAATATGAAGGGAAATCTCTTTCCTACCGGAGTATTCTTCATAAAATTCAAGTGCATGCTAAACAGATTTGTTTGATTGCTGATCTACAGGAAAGAAATCTTAACAGGAAGAAAATTTTGACAAATTTTGGCATTGATATTCTTATGAAAAATAGACCGAACATCAAGATCATCAAATGGATGCCTCCTCCGTGGCCTTTCATAAAAATGAATACTGATGGAGCTTGTAAATGGTCAGGTATTTCAGGCGGTGGTGGGGTCATCAGAGATGCTGCAGGGCATGTTATTCTTGCATTCTCTCATTTTTATGGATACTCCAATAGTATAATAGCTGAAGCTAGAGCACTGCTTGATGGCATTAAATATCTCCGTACCGTTAGTTGCAGTCCAGTCCTCATTGAATGCGACTCCAAAATCATTGTGCAGATTGTCAATAGAAAAGCTCAATGTCCTTGGGTGATCCTCAGCTATATTAGAGAAATATGGAATCTGCTCTCTCAAATGAATTCCATTTCTCACATCTTCAGGGAAGCAAATTGGGTTGCTGATTCTTTAGCCTCTCTAGCATGCTCCAAGTAATGTAATTCCTTTTATTCAAATAATGAGCTGCCTAGATATACAAAGGGAGCTGCTCGTCTGGATAAGCTGGGTATGCCCAGCATTCGGGTCATGTAATTGTACATTCTTCATTTTATATCTATAATATTCACCCCCTAGTGCTGAGTTAGTGGAGTGGCTTTCTTCTTACCTCTGGTAAGGGGTGCACTCTCCTACCTCACTCTAGGAAGGGCTTTCCAAAAAAAAAAGCTCTTAAAGCTAGACCAAGCTCCAAGGAGTTATCTGAAGATGAAGAGCCTTCAAGCAGCAACACTGAAGAAGATGAAGTTGCTCTATTGACAAGAATGTTCAGAAGATTTCTAATAAAGGAAGGTACATGCTTCACTAAGAAGAAGCCCCATGTAAAAAGAGGTTTTAGGCCAAGACTTGAAAATGTTAAAAAGTCTGAAAAGCTTGTCTGCTACTCTTGCAGGAAACCAGGACACATCAAGTCTGAGTGTCCAGAAGAAGCTAAGAAAGCTATGCCCAGGTGGAAGAGCAAGAAGAAGTAGGCCATGGTGTGTAATTGGAGTGATGAAGAAGAGGAAGAGACTGAAGACAACTCCTCTGGGGAAGAAAAAGATGATTTCTGTCTAATGGCCAAAGGAGAAAAAGACAGTGAGGTGAGCTCTCCCTTTGAACATTTCTCTACTGATGATTGGGAAGAAGCTTACTTCGAATTGATGGATAAGTATGAAGTGTACAGAAAAGAAAACAAAACCTTAAAGAAGAAGGTTGACTCCTTTGGCCAAGATAAAACTCTAAATGAAAAGATAATTTCTCTAGAAACTGAAATTGAAGATCTCAGAAAATGAATGAAAATCTTGAAGAAGGAAGAAAAGAGATGAGAGACTTGGAAGATGAAAATGAAACAATAAGAGATGAAATTGATGAATTGAAACTAAAAATGCAAAGCTATGTGAAGGACAACAATCTGTGCAATGAGAAGTTAGAAGCCCTTAAACAAGTCAATTCACAACTGTTAAAAGAAAATGAAAAACTTCAGAAGGACCTAGCAGATAAACAAACTGCTCTTGAAAAATTTGTTGATGGAAGTGAGAACTTGAACGACCTGCTAGGAACCAAAATGAACTTCAACAGAGAAGGGCAAGGGTATGAGCAAACCAAAAAGAAAACTTTTGAGTTAAAAACTACAACCTTTGTTTCATCCTCCGAAGCATCAACCTCCAAAACAATACACCAAGAAAATGTTGAAAACAAGGGAAAAGAAAAAATAGGAGAACCAATCAACAAAACTCCCCAACAACCCAAAAAGGTTCACCAACAATCCCAAACAGGCCGACACCCGTCCAAGCCTCAGCTTGCACATCACAAAGGAAGAGACAGTTACAATGCTAGAATAGGTCAGGACACTCCCTGGAATAGGTCGACACCCACTTGGTCAAACTCCCAACAATGCTCCAAGTTTGCACCAACAGGTCGATAGTTTTCAAACAAGAGGTCGACGCATCCCTTATCCAGAGACAATTATAGATGGACTGAACATTGGACAGGTCGAGACTTTACCTCCTATAGGCCGACACCTTCTTGGGTTAGGAACAGTTATGCTCCCTACGGTCACAGGCGCACTCAACCTCAACAACCTAGGCACTATGACACCTCCTATTCATCTAGACCAACCAACTGGAACAGATGGTCTAATTAACAATCCTTCTCCACCACTTCCAAAACTCATAAAGTCCAAAAGACTAAAGAGAAGAAAAACCAGAACTCTCAACAAAGCAAAGATGCTAAGAAAGTTTGGATTTCAAAATCAGTGTTATCCTGCTTTACAGAAATGAAGAAATTATTAGGACCCAACCGTCCTTGGGTTCCAAACATTGTCACTTAATTCCTTGTATAGGAGTGTCTTGTATCCGTACACAGCCGTTGGTATGTTGACAGTGGCTGCTCAAGATACATGACTGGAAACAAAATCAAATTCTATCTCCTGGTTGAAAATTAAGCTGGACATGTCACATTTGGAGGAAACAACAAAGGAAAAGTCATCGGTACAGGTAAAGTTGGTAAGAACCCCTCCAACTCAATTGATAATGTACTACTTGTTGATGGTCTGGACTATATTTTGCTGAGCATTAGTCAACTATGTGATAAAGGTCATACTGTAGTTTTTGACTCTAATGAATGTAGGATCTTGCAACCTAATTCAAAAGAAACCAAGTTTTCTAGTAAAAGAGTCAACAACGTGTACATGATTGACTTAGATGACCTTGCTCACATAAATCTTTGTCTTGTAGCACCCAAATCTGAATTAGCTTGTTGTGGCATCGCAGACTAGGTCATGTTAGTTACAATACTCTTCATAAATTGGTGAAGCATTCCATTGTCAAAGGTCTGCCTGAAATTAAATTCAAATTGAACACTAAGATTTGTGATGCATGTGCTCAAGGAAAATAGACTAGAAAGTCATTTAAAAGCAGAACTGAAAACTCATCACCTAAACCACTTGAACTAATCCATATGGACTTATTTGGTCCAACCAAAACAACTAGCTTAAGTGATAAAAGATATGGTTACGTCTTAGTAGATGACTTTACTAGATTCACTTGGGTATTTTATCTTGCACATAAAAATAATGCCTTTGATGAGTTTCAGGCACTGTATATGCAAGTAAAGCAAGATGGTAAGTTTAAGATCTCCAACATTATTTCAGATCATGGTGGTGAATTCGACAATGCTGACTTTGAAAATTTATGTAGGACTGAAGGAATCATTCACAAGTTTTCATCACCACGGACTCCAGAACAAAATGGGGTTGTTGAGAGGAAGAACAGAACTCTCATAGAAATGGCATGCACAATGCTTGCTGAAAGGCATCTACCAAGGAGATTTTGGGCAGAAGCGGTAAACATTGCATGTTATATCATCAACCGCTCAATGGTAAGGCCACTCACCAAAATGACTCCATATGAGCTATTGAAAGGTAAGAAGCCATCTCTCTTTCACATGAAAGTTTTTGGGTCAAAGTGCTTTGTTCATAATAATGATAAAAGAGTTCTGGACAAGTTTGAGCCCAAGAGTGAAGAAGAAATATTTCTTGGGTATTCTGACAAGTCTAGAGCTTATAGAGTCTATAATCTTAAGACCCTTTGTATGGAAGAATCCCCTCACATCACCTTTGATGAGATTGATCATAACAACACTTGCAGGGAAGATGATGATGGGGAATTCCTGAATGTAAAAGGAAAAGAGAAACTTCCACAAGAGGAGACACAAGCAAATGAGGACCAAGGAGAACCAAGTAATACTCCAGTCACTGAAGCAGATGAAGGTAATACTCAACATGATCTAAGAGTATTGAAAGACCATCAGTTGGAAAACATCTTAGGTAATCTGCATGACCGAACCAAAACTAGGTCTCATTTCAAAATTATGGATGAAATTGAACAACTTGCTCTTGTGTCTCAAACTGAACCCAAAAATATTGTAGAGGCCTTAAAAGATGAAAACTGGATCAATTTCATGCATGATGAATTAAACCAGTTTGAAAGAAATAAGGTATGGCATCTTGTTCCTAGACCTCAAGAGAAATAAGTCATAGGAAGCAAATGGGTTTTCAGAAATAAACTAAGTGAAGATGGAAAGATAGTAAAAAATAAATTCAGATTGGTAGCTCAGGGGTATAATCAGGAATTTGGCATAGATTATGAAGAATCTTTTGCTCCTGTTGCTAGACTTGAAGCCATTAGAATCTTGCTAGCATTTGCATGTTCTCATAAAATCAAACTGTAGCAAATGGATGTTAAGAGTGCTTTTCTAAATGGTCTTATTAAAGAAGAAGTCTATGTAGAGCAACCCCCCAGTTTTAAATGTACATATTTCAAATATCATGTTTATAAGTTGGACAGGGCTTTATATGGCTTGAAGCAGACACCTAGAGCTTGGTATGACAGATTAAGCTCATACCTCACCGAACAAGGATATTCAAGAGGTAATGTAGATCAGACACTATTCACCAAGAAACAAGGTAAGGATATCTTGACAGTTCAGATTTATGTGGATGACATAGTGTTTGGGTCCACTAAACCTCAAATGTGTGAGGAGTTTGCTAAACTCATGACCAATGAATTTGAAATGAGTCTAATGGGTGAGCTTCAATTCTTTCTTGGCTTGCAGATCAATCAAAGAAATGAAGGCTGATTTATCAATCAAGCCAAATATGTGAAGGAGTTGCTGAAAAAGTTTGATCTGACCAACTGTAAACCATTAGGAACTCCTATGGGGACTGCCACTTCATTGGATGCAGATGAACAAGGTATTCTTGTAGATGCAAAGAGGTACAGAGGTATGATAGGATCATTACTCTATCTAACTGCATCTAGACCAGACATTTAATTTAGTGTTTGCCTTTGTGCTAGATTTCAGTCTAGTCTTAGAGAGTCCCACTTGACTACTGCCAAGCGTATTTTTAGATACCTTACTGGCACTCAAGAATTGGGACTATGATATCCTACATCTTGTGAACTTTCACTTATTTCATATTCAGATGCAGATTATGCAGGATGCAAACTGGACCGCAAGAGCACTAGTGGCTATTGCCAATTTCTTAGTGGGTGTTTGGTTTCTTGGGCCTCCAAGAAACAGCACTCGGTTGCCCTCTCAACTACAGAGGCAGGATATGTTGCTGCAGGGAGTTGTGGCACCCAAAAACTGTGGATCAAACACCAACTCCAAGACTATCTAATAGATCTTGGCTGTGTTCCCATTCTGTGTGATAACACCAGTGCTATAAATCTTACAAAAAACCTAGTAATGCACTCTAGGACTAAACACATTGAAATTAGGCATCATTTTATAAGGTATGAAGTCCTCAAAAATCACTTTGAGCTCCATTTTGTAGACTCCAAAAATTAGATTACAGATATCTTCACAAAACCCTTAAGCAATGATAGGTTCACAACATTAAGGAGAGTGCTTGGTCTATGCAAACCTCAATCCACTCAGGTTTGAGCTATCTATTCCTCCTTCGATGCTCTGCTTACTTGTCTTTGCTGTGATTGAAACATGCATATCTGCTTTGATTTAGAGCTTGTCCATTGGCTATATGAACCTTGCTTTGAATGATGGTCACATTCAGGGGAAGCTTGTTTGCATTTCTGATTATTTTTAGTTGAACATCATCCTATGACTGAATGGTATATTAAATGATGAGAAGTGGAAAGACAAGTCACGCCTGTCAGGAAACTCTCTTCATGCGTGAGGACAGGCCTCCGCCAAGGACCATGAGTCAGAAATGCATGTTGACAACTGCACAAATGATTTCTAGTGCAAACGCATATTTAAAGCTTTAGCATCCCATAAAGCACATCTCTGTGGCAGCAAAGAGATAGAACCATGGTTGAATGATTGTCTAAAAGAGGAAAGTTAGAGGCACTGGTAGTAGAAGCAGGCATGTGTATTTCAGAAATGAAGTCTCACAGAAACTAGCTGCGCATAGTTCAATTGAACAGTCATGTGTCAAGACATGAAGGACAAAATTTCTTGAAGAGGTCGACACCCTACTGGTATGTGTCAGGACATGTAGAATAATGTCTGCTGAATAGGTCGACTCCCTCAATTCTTGTGTCGAGACCTGTAGGATAAAGTATACTGCACAGGTCAACACCCTACAGCTATGTGTAGAGACATGAAGGACAAGTCTGTTGAACAAGTTGACACCTTCCAGTAATGTGTCGAGACTGTCTCTCAGCCACACTTAGAATTGAAGATCAAATGGAGAGCCTTTTGATTCTTTCTACACACTGCTTCCTTCATTTCCACCTCAAATCTTCTACCTCTGAACCTTCACTTTTCACCGAGCATTAAGTGAGAGGGAGTTGAGAATGTTTTCATTCATCTATACAACATGGGTGAGTTCATGTGTATTACTCCTGTTAAAGAAATGGTTTCTTGTTTAAAATCCTCATTTTCGTTAATCATTGCGTTGAGTTCAACCAATCTTGCACTCATAATAGGATTAAAATATTAATCAAGTCATTGAAAATGTTCACTACCTAAGTGTCTGAAAATCCTCTGCATATAGGCTTCTTGGTTTGTGAATTGACGAGCATGTATTGTCCTTAAACAAATTACCTAACTTGAAGTCAATTGGAGAATACGCCTCTTAAAAACTATACTACAATAATTTCAGAGCAATGACTTCATCTTCAGAGAAATTAGATCCTCCATCAATGAAATGAAGGTTAATCTAGTCATGATGAAGGCTGTCAACTCTGTTCAGAAAAAATTCAGAAAGATGAGCTACACTGAGTAACCAGGGACTCTGGCGTCTAATCAACGTGTTTCCTTGAGTCAAAAAGTGAATGCTTTATCGGACTGTTTATTAAAATTAAAAAAAATGGTTTGGGGTTGACTCTACACCTTGTTTCAAAACAAAAAGGTTTTTGTTTAATTTCAATACATGCTTATCCTCATTTTCCAATAATGCCTAATGAATGTGATGAGTAAGCCAACTGTGCTTGGTTCCATTTTCTTTAACTTTCTCAAATGTTTTAGTCATATTATTTGTTGCACAAACAGTTTCTCTCAACCCTTCATTTCTCAAAAATGAGCTTATAAGCATTAAACCGTTCTGAACTTAACTTAGGGGTATATACGCCATTTCTTATCTCAGGGGTGTTATTTCAAAAAGTAAAAATCTCAACTTTCCTTATTTAACTCACGGTGAAAATCAAATTCTTACCTTTTCTCATTTCAACCCTATTTCACCGTCACCATCGCTCTCCGGCGACCTGGCACATCCTCACCTGGAGCTCGACGCCCTCGTTCCCTCTCTTTCGCCTGTGAAACCCTCTCCCCAGCTAGCTCCAACTACCCTCCGTCTCCTCATCTCCCTTTCTTCTAACCTCTCCATGGCTCCTCCGGTCACCCGCGGTAAGAAGAAAGACGCGGCTTCATCCAAGAAGGCCGCAGCCTCAAAAGCACACACAGAGGGGCGATCCAAGAGCATTGAGGACTGCCCAGCTACAGAACTAGCTAAGAGACGAGCTGCCGAGGCCCAGGGCTCGAAAAGTCAAAGGGTTTCACTACCGCAACCAAAGCCCAAGAGGCCAAGGCTATCCGCCAAAGAAAAAGGGAAGGCCAAAGCTCTGTCAGTCCCTCCGAAGCCCAGTACTGCTGCCTCTGTCAGGGAAGAAGACAGTGATCCCACTAGGATTCTCTTCCCTAGGTATGTGGATTTTGATGACCACAAGATACTTGAGTCTTTTCCTGAACTACTACCGTTATTTGAGTTCCAAGGATGGTGACGGTTTCTGTCCGATCACAGGGTATACTACCCATTTTTGGTTCAGAAGTTCTACAAGAACTTATTTTTTGATGAAAATAAGAAAGTCCTTCGGACTGAGGTCAAGGGGGTCTCCATCAAGCTTACAACCAAGCTTCTTCATAGGGCTTTACACATACCCCGGGATGAGGAAATAGAATCTGAGGTTCAGATTGACTTGTCAGTCGCCTACACCATTCTGACAGGAAAGCCTCGAGACCCTCAGGATGCTACCCAGCTACTTGTCAAATCCTTTTACACAAACCGGTTTCCCCCTTTATAGCGACTTCTGCATCACATTTTTACTACCATGATTACCCCACAAGGGGGTGGCAAAAGTAGACTTACAGAGACCTAGAGGTTCCTGTTTTACTGCTTGTTCAACAATTACCATGTTTGTTTACCTAAGATCATGCTCCAGATTATGGACAGTTGCACTTACAACCGGCGTAGCCTGCCCTATGCCGAACAGCTAACTGCTATTTTTCAAAAGGTTGGCATCCCTCTTGATAATGAGAAGTCCATATCTATCCCCAGGAGCAATGTCTACAGCATGAGGTTCATAAAAAATTACATGCACTTCAAAAAGGAAGGTGACAAACTTGTAAGGAATCTGCCTAGACATCTACCTGACCCTCTAGAACAGCCAACTCCACAGGCACAGCCTGCACAGGAACATCCTGCACAGGCACAGCCTGCACAGTATCAGCCAGCACAGGACCAGCCAGCCTCAGATGCACAGCTAGATCAGCATGAGGAAATGTTCCATGCAGATATCCACTTTGAGCAGGCTCCTCAATAGCAGCAGTCTGCAGATCCCATGGACCAGCCTGGGATGATGACGGCTTTTGGCATCCAACCCCCTCTGTCTCCGGACAATGAGCCTACAGTGTTCAGTGCAAGAGATGCCCCTCCTAAATTTCATACAGAGGCATCCACCTCACGAGGTCCTGCTTTTGGTGCCACTGGTAGTCTCATGGACATTCGCCATGCACTTATCCAATTTCTCACTACTCAGTTTGGGAGCATTAACTCTTCCTTTCGACAACTCAGCTTGCAAGTGGACATAATAGAAGCCACCCAACTCCACAATGAGCAAGTTCAAACCAGCAGATGGGCGAAACTTGTGCATGACAAACACAAGTCAGATGCAAGGTTGTACAACTTCATGAACTCAATAGTCAATGTGTGCGGAAGAGCTGGGACAATAATGAAGAGGCTCTGGAAAATTCACCTTGAAACCAAGGAGAAAACTGCAGACATGGTGAGGCATGCATATGACATACGAGAAGAGCAAGGTAATATCAACATTAAGTGTGCCAAACTGATGGACTCCTCCAATCAGCTAGCTGACCAAGTGGCTGGCGCCACTACATCTATCCGAGCACAAGCGGCTGGCGCAACTACATCCATCAGAGCACATGTGACCGCAGAGACCAACAGATCCATTGATGCCACCTCCAATATGGATAGAACAGTTAATGCTACTTCTTCCCGACTACTGGATGCCTCCCAACGTCTGAAAGGGAAGATGTACTCTGACTCCAACAAGCTACTGGATGCCTCCTCCAAGCTTGCAGAAACTGTACACATAGACACAGCTCGAGCAGTCAACATCACCACCAAAGCTGAGGCCAAAATGAATGCAGTGTACAAAAAATTGGATATGGTCGGTACTGAAATCTTTGAACTCATTCGACTACATAAAGCTCAACTCCAACTAGCCCTGCAGGACGCAGGTGATGAATGGTGCCCTCCTCCTCAAACAGAAGCCACATCTTCTCGTTTTCCACCATAAGGCTCCCAGCAGAGGGCTGAAACGGAATACATCTGTGAAATGATTCATGGCTAGCTCAAGGACATCAAGGAAAATATCAAGTCTTTGCACCAGTTTGTCAGACAAAGGGATGAGCAGCTAACTCAGAGGGTTGACTCTCTAGTAACATCAATCTCTCACATGCAACACGACTTCCAAGAGGCACAAATCCTTCACTTTGCCAGTTCTAGCTCCATGCCTTCACCGCAGCAGCCTCCTCCTTCACCCCCTCCTTGCTGATGACAAAGGGGGAGAAGTATTGAAGACCTTCTAAGACAAGCATCATCTAGCATCTAGCATGTAGTTAGATTTTTCATCGAGATTTTAGTTTTTACATTTAGATTTGCAATGTAACTACTTGAGCACACATCTTTGCTTGATCTGTACAAAACCATGGTTGATCAATGAAACAAGCTTTTTGTTGTGTTGTTGAAAAATGATATATGTTGAAAAATGCTAACATTCAGTTGTTGTGTGAATGGATGAATCTCACTTGGTTGATGGCTCCTCAAACCAATTTGATTGTAATGCTATATGAATGCTTGGATATAATGATTCATGGTTGTCATCATCAAAAAGGGGGAGAATGTTGTGTCCCCTAGTTTTGATGATAACAGATCATAAATCATTAATATATAATTGAGGAATATCTAACATATTTTGGCTTGATGAATTGACTAAACTAGTGCGGGAAAACTTCTCTAAGTGATGTCTCGACACGGCCTAATGATGTCCCGACACATCTAGAAGAAAATGTGTTGAATCTCCAACGTCTGAGCTTCGGCATAAAAAGAATGTGTCGACACATCTGACCCATGTCTCAACACCTCCAGAAGAAATCAAGCTGAAGCCGTTCTGTCTGGCCTCTGGACTCACCGATGTCTCAACACATTGAGTGAAAAGCGTCGACACATTCGTGTGATAATCTCTGCACATGGCGCTCCTGTGTCGACACCTTCATGCGACAATTCTGCACATGGCTCACATGTTTCGACACTGTTTGGTGCTATCTCGACACAGTCATGGTGTCATCACGGAGCCAAGCACATATGTCCCGACACAAAACTATGGATGTCTCGACACATCTTCCATGGGTCTTCAAGACATTCACTGGATGTCCTGACACACTGGGTGTAAAGTGTCGACACATCAACGTTCAACCAGAACCATTTTGAAACCGGCAGAAGCTGTCTTCAAGGTTTTCAATGGGATGTCTCGACACACTAAGAGGAAAGTGTCGACACATTTGGTTCGACTAGAACGGATCTAAATCTGACGGAAGCTGTCTTCAGGATCCAGAACTTAACCCAGAGGATCCGTTTGCTCTGGAAAGAGCCGTCAAAGTACTACCTCGTCAGAGGACTATGTCTTGACAGAGATATCCTCTAAAAAAGATAGTACCTTTGCTGCTATGGTCTCCTACCTACCCATATATCTGTAGTCTTGACAGAAAAGGAGTCAACTATGCAAATGGAAGCAAATCAAATAATGTGGATATGACATTCTGGGTGTTGCTTGATAAGTGGACAACGTTGGTGTTGCCCCAGGACACCAATATATGAGGAGCATGGCTCCAGTTCGAGGGAGAGCATCCAAGCAAGCAAGAGAAAAATGAAAAGTTGGAAGACTTGCTGATGAAGCTACACTCCTTCCTGATGCTGCGAGTGTGAGTGCAACAAGAAGAAGACGATCCTCTTCCTCACAAGGAGAGATCTTTTTTGCAAGCAAAAAGGTTTCATAAAGCTCTATCCAGAACCCTTGAAAGCTTAACGCTTGATCATCTTCCTTCTCAAGGGTTGTGGTGAAGATCCAGGAAGAAGAAGAAGAAAGGCAAGGACCCCTCAAGCTCTTTCCCAGACAGGAGACTTCTTTCTCATTGTGCTTCTTACGATACACTGTCTGGCTGGTTCTTTTTCAGTTTGCTTTTCTTAAAAACAAACTCCATATCATTCGTTCCCTACCTGCGTGTAGGAAGACAGACGGTGTGGACACCGGTCTGTGTGTTTTGGGTTGTGATCCCACAAGCTATGTGGGAGTGGAGTGTGAGAGTATATCTCTCAGTTAGAAGCTGTGAATCAGCGGTTGTGCGTTGGCACCATTGAAGCCTCACCTTGTTGTGTGAGGGGTGGACGTAGGTGTCTAGATTGAGACCGAACCACCTTAAAGATCCTATCTTGTGATTTGCTTTCTCTCTTGTTCCAACGGTAGAAGCTTGATAGGACCGTCTTCAGATATCATGTGTGTATCTAGATTCTTAGCTATTAACTAATATCTATCTTATTATCTGTTGTGGTTGAATTAATTTTTATTTCTGCAAAGAAGGGCAAAAAGGGGCTGATCTATTCACCCCTCCCCTCTAGATCTGCCTATCACCACTCTACAGTAGTGACTCCTCCACAGGCCAAGCTTGCCAATAAGAAAGAAGGTCCTTCGCTAAGGGACAAGATGAAAAAGCTATATTCATTCCCGAAGGATAAAACTTGGGTCTTGTTTGAATGGGAGTACAAGTATAACAAAATAACACTGCCCGAACCGAACAAGCCTGCTGATGCTAAGAGGAAAGACGATCCCTTGTTTTGCCCATATCACCGAATGCTGAGGCATGCTATTGAAGACGGTTACGTGTTTAAGGACATAATGGAAGGGATGATAAAGAAAGGAGAGGTGCAAATGGGCGAGCACCAGGTTGACCCATCATGCCCCCATGAACCTTTAGTACTAAGACAAACTATCAATATGGTTTCGCTGTACCAGCAGCTACCAGAAGAGGTGTCCGAAGCTACCACTCATCACAGATATGAGGCCTACTTTCTTACACCAATTGTAGAACAGGCGGGATGGTGATCTGTACCTACAAGAGCAATAAGAAAACCACCAACCCACGAAGTTACAGGTTCTCACATTCGTGGTGTCACTGCACGCCACACTCCACCCCCGATCGCTCTTGCATGGCATGTAACAGAATCGCCGGCAGCCATCCGCATCCCAACTTACAACCGAAGGAGACAGGCTCCGCTGCCCTCTTACAAAGAAATAAGCCCGGAATTACGGCGCCTGCAAGCTTACATAACCGGGCTTGATGAATATGAACAGCCTAATTTGACACCTCTGCTAGTGAGGGAGCATGTACCATGGGAACAGCTAGAAGGTCTGACCATCGAAGAGCAGAATGAAAAGAAGATAGAAGAAGCCAGTGATAACCTATTCTGGGGGCAGATGTTGTGACCCCTCTATGTTGATGATGTTGACACTTGCTTTATTTCATTGGCAACACCATTGTTTTGATTGATTGGCAACTGGTTTTGATTTGATGAAATTGCTCTATCAGATTGACTATGTGTTCTTTGCATTTAATACACTACTGTCTGCATTTCTCACTGTCATGGGTCGACACATCAGAGGATGGGTCGACTCCTCCAGCAGACTTGTTTAGACTGAGTCTATACACTGGAAACTCTCATATCGATTGAGTCTATACATCGTCCATTTCAGATAAAGTCCACACACTGTATTTCATTTGAATTGGTTAAGTGTGTACATCGTCAACGCATCTCACTGGCTCATGTTATAGCGTCAACGCACTTCATTGGATGTGTGTACAGCGTCAACTCGCTAAGTGTGTACAGCATCAACGCACTTCATTGGATGTGTGTACAGCGTCAACTCGGTAGGTGTGTACAGCGTCAACGCATGAAGTCTGTACATCAATCTTAATATTCTAAGTCTGTACAGCCGTTGGCTTTGAACCTCAGAGTCTGTACATCCGAATTACCCTTGATCTGGTCAAGTGTATACACTCTTTCACTGTAGCTTTCACATATTCAAGTCTACACATCGTGAAAGTCTATACACTCATCACTTACCTTCGTTCAAGGCAAAGTCTATACACTGGGGACTTTCCCTACGTTTCTTAGGCGAAGTCTGAACATTCGGTTCTGAAGCCTAAAGTCTATACACTCCAGCCTATTCCTACGTTCAAGGCTTCAGCTACACATTAAGTCTGTACATTGGCTTCGCTTCATCAAGTCTGTACATTGACTCGCCAACTTCTTTGAAGTCTGTACATTGCTTCAGGAGCTTCAAGTCTACACATCGCTTCGCTCCATCAAGTCTGTACATCCACAGTGTAATTTGAAGTCTGCACACTGGTCTTCAAATCCAAAGTCTGCACATTGGTCTTCGAACTCAATGTCTATACATTGGGCTTTTACATGAAGTCTATACATTGTTGTTTGCATTGTAAAGTCCATACATTGGTTATTGTTCTTCAATGTCTATACACTACCTTTAGGATTTAAAGTCTATACAGCCGTTGCCTCCTTTGTTGATGTCAACACATTGGGCAAGTCTGTACGTTGCATTCGCCTTCACAAGTCTATACAACGAAGTATATACACTGCAATGTACATACTTAAATCTTATGACTTCATTCTTGTTGCTGAAGGGAACAGGGTCGACGCTGGGAGCTTAAAGCGTCCACGCATCAGTTGACGAAGCCTTCACGATATCTTCCACTGCGTCAACGCCACAAGCAAGCAGCGTCGACGCAGCAGTTAAAGAAGCAGAGACCTTCACAGGCTATTCCACTACGTCAACGCCACAATTGAGCAGCGTCGACGCAGCAGCTAAAGAGACGAACCTAATGACTTACTGGAATGCCTCACTGCGTTAACGCCAGTGATTGACAGCGTCGACGCAACAAGTCAGATTGCTGTCACTGAGCACGTGAACTGAGAACTCTATACATCGAACTGAAGAGGTTAATGAAGGGCACGTGATCCGAGGTACCTGGCTCGTGATCCGAAAAGGACAAGGTATCCAGATGAGGACATGTGTACTGACACTCCATTGGATGCTGCCACGTGGTCCAAATTGCTGGGCGGGAAACGTGGACAGCACACGCCTGCTGCTGTTGCTGCTATATAAACAAGCCTTCTTCCACAGAAGAAGTCTGATCGAAGGAGAAGAAGAAAAAGTCTATACACTCAGCAGTAGTGAGCCTTCGATCCACAGAGAGAAAAGAGGGAAGAAGAAGATACAGAGAAGAAGAAGAAGAAATAGAGAAGAAGAAGGAAAAGAGAGAGGAAGAGATCGAGAGAGAGTGAGATTGAGAGTGAGCTTGTATCTCAGTCTCGTGGTTCAAAACCAGAGCTGAGCTTTGCTCTTAGAGCTATATTGCTTTTGAGTTTTTCTGTTTTCGTTTTGATTCTGTCTTTCATTTCCGAATACTATTTTTTCAAGCTGTGTGTCAGCAGTCTTGCAGTGGTAGTCTCCACTGGACGGGTTAAGCTGTATTTCCCCAGCGGTTGCAGAGGATCAGATCCTCTGGTCGGCAAGCTGTAGTGCCCAGCGAAGCTGTGTATCAGCAGATTGTTTGGCCAAGCTGTAAAGTCCAGCGGACGCAAGCTGTGCTGCGCAGCAGGAAGCCATACTCGGTTGAGTGTGGGGTGGACGTAGGTCGTTGACCGAACCACCTAAAAATTGTGTGTGCAGTGTGTTTGTGTTTTTGTGTGATCTGTGTGCGATGGGAATTCTTGCTTAGCTTATTTGGTTGCATCGCTTATGCTCATGTCTAGCTTTTGATATATAGATATGGTGAATGGCTTTCATGGGTCGACCTCTTGCTTAGCATTCTTCCTTTAGCTTAACCGATGTTTGCCTAAATTCCGCTTTAAAACTTACAGTAGTTTTAAATTAGGCAAGTTGATCTATTCACCCCCCTCTAGATCCACACTTAGTGGAGATAGACTGCGTCCATCTAACCCAATAGCAGATGCTAGCCAAGCCCGATCAACAAAAGAAGAAAAGGACAAGAAACATGAAAAGGGTGACTACCCTGTACTGCAACACCCTGTCTACCGTGTTTAGATTGCCAGGAGAAGGTGAACCGGAAGAATCAGGCGGTACACCGTCCGAAGCAAATCAGACGGAAGCCTCAACTATGGCCCATGCCACCCGTTTCGGGAAGAAATGGGGGCACCTCCCTCCAGCAAATCATAATATTATCTTCAGGAATGAACAGCCTTACCAGATACCCAAGCCAGAGGTCAAGGGTAATATGATTCCTCCTCCACCCGGCCTGTACCCACAAGAAAAGGCAGACGGAGGTATTCCCTCCTTCACCGAATTTCTGTCCATCCTAGAAGGGAAGCAACCGAGTCAAAGCTCTGATCTCGAGGCCAAAGGTCCTTGCTTTCTACCTCCTCCTGCTTCTTTTATAAAGAATAAGGTGGGCGTTAGTTCGTCTTCAACTGGAAAAGCTCCTCAACACGAGGAATCCTCCCAGCAACCCTCTCAGGAGAACGAAGTTGGTGAAGAACAATCCTCACCAATTGCCCCGCAAGAGCCCCCGAAGCCTCGGTGGATAGAAGAGATGCAGTTGTCCAACGTCAGGGTGGGTAGTCAAATAATGAAGCTATTGAAGAAACTCCCAACCAGGTTTACTATATGGAAGATTTTATCTCTGAGTGAAGAGGCGCGGAAAGTGATGATTGAAGCCTTGTAGACGCCAGCTCAATATGAAGCATGCTTGGCGGAGCATCAGCCCGAGTCGGCAATCCCCTTTATAGAGGATGGCATGCTGATTCCAGTTGCTAGCCACTATAGGCCACTCTACATGAGGGGGCAACTCAACTGCCAACCGCTGAGCTGAATCTTGGTGGATCCAGGGGCCGCGGTCAATATTCTCCCTTCCCGCATATACCAGAAGTACTATTTTGATGTTCACCTTACAAAAGCAAGGGATATAAGAATTGCAGGCTTCAATCATAAGTTTGAAGTTCCCCTCGGCATAGCGGAATTCAACCTCACACTAGGGGATCTCGTCACAAAAGTGCAGTTTCATGTAATTAATTCCAGCCCCTCTTATAAGGCGCTGCTTGGCCAGCCCTGGCTGCACGAGCACCTGATAGGGCCCTCCACACTCCACCAGTGCGTTAAGTACTACCGAAACGGGAAGGAAGAAAGAATATTCGCTGATTTACACCCTTTTGAGGCCTTCGAGTGTCATTTACTCGATGCGCCTCTCTATATGGAAGCATTCCAGAAGCCTACAAAGGAGGGGGCACCCGCAAAGAAAAAGGAGGGAAAGGCTTCATCAGATGATTGGTTCCCACCGCCGCCACCTGGGTATGTTGAGTCTTAGGGGTCTCTCATATCTCCGAGATAGGAGACGTCTCTAGAGCTGCACCACCATCCACCTATCCTCAGGGGGATGAAATTAGTATGACAAAGATATTTGAATGCATTGAGGTGCCGTCAGGGCTCTTTAAACCCATGTTGGACCTCGAACGTCAAACAGTGGAATCATTGAAGACCATGGAAGTCCCATGCTTCTGTGAACCACCCACAATAATTTATGTTTGAGAGCCGGCTGACAAAGAAGATGATGATTGCATCATTCCGGAGGAGTCAACAAGCCGGGTGGTGCCGATAGCGGGTATGGCTTATACGACCAACTGAATCTCCTACCTTTTTACCAAAATGCAAGTCCCCACTCTCCAACCCTTCAGCCAGAGAGAAGCATTCAAAAGGTTGTGGTACCAACCAAACACTGACAATGAACTTCTGAAGATCACCCGAAGCCCAGGCCTGGGATATACCCTCCGGGAATACTATGAAATAGAGGCGGATGTCATTTCTACCATCTTCATAGCTGAAAGCACGCCAGGGGCAGTTTATGATGATTACCCTACTAATAATGAAGAAATGGAGTCCCACCAACAGGAGGGTGCATTATTCCTTGATAACAATCCGAGCTCAGAAGAGAACGATGCTGTCACTGAATGCAGGTGCTAGGAGGAAGTTTTCCTGGAAGAGGCACCATGTCGAGTCGAGATCAGGTTTGATGAAGTCAAAAATAAAGAAATCCAAGACCCCGAAGAAGAGAAGGAGCATCTCGAATTTGAGCGCATCCTCGAAGAATGTCGAGCCCTGCAGCAGCATGAATGGTCTACAGAAGAACATACACTGATATACACCAAGGAGCCGAACTCCCCAATGGGGACAACAGAGCAAAAAGGTTAAGATGATAGAAACATTACAACCAAAGGCCTAGTATTCCATGGCGAAGCTGAAAAGGACAAGGTGACTAGCGGCGCATATCAAGGACTGTTTCCTCATCACCCAGGAAATGAGGCCAATGAGAGCCAGCCACCACCTCCTCCTGTTGGGACCCGTGAGGTGTAAACGGATCTAGAAGGGGGGGTTGAATAGATCCTTTCACAAGCTTTGGCCTATTTAAAAACTCTTAGCTGGCGGAAGCTTAAACCACTCTTATAAAGTGAATGAATCACTTAGACACAATGCACAACGGAATTAAGTAGAGTGACTCAAATGAAAAGACTTGAATTACAAGCTATGAAACGTCCACACTTCTTTAAGCACATTTGTGATCTTGAAAGAAATAAGCCTTGTAGTGCAGGGATCATAAAGCATAACACTAAAACATGCAATAGCTTGCAACAACCGTGCTTGTGTGTGTGTGTGCTATGATGATCACTCAAAGTGCATATGTGTGTGAACAATCTAACCAAGTATGTAAACACATGAACCTGTGAATGGGGTTAGAAGATATAGAGTAATCACACACAATAAACAACCCACAACACAGGGATTTTTAAGGTGGTTCGGTTGCAACCCCGCAACCTACGTCCACCCCTCACCAAAAACCGGTGAGGCTTCCTTGCTGACACACAGCTTGACCCGGGGACACGCCCCAAACCACATAACAGAGAAACCCCTCTTTCTGTCTTCCTACACACAAAGCCGGCAGGGACGGCTACACCGTAAATCGGAGAACTCCCGATTGCCTTCCTACTAACCACCGGTAGGGACGATTCTCAATTCCAAATGTTTGAATGAAATGGAAAACGAACAAATATGAAATCACTCAAATAATATATAGAATATGCTTAAGAGAAAAGATCTTGTCTGAGGTTTGTTGGAGCTTGAATCTCTTGAGAATTTGATGAAGAACTTCTTCCCGGAGTACTGTTCATAGCTACAGTAACTCGAACTCCTCTTCCTTGAACACACCCTTGCAGCCTCCTTTGATTTCCCTTGTTAGCCTTGCTTTCTTCTACTCTTCCTTGGAGGTTGTTGGATTGAGATATGAGCTTGAATCACCTTGAGTTGATGGAGAGATTGTTAGATGTAGCTTTGATCTTCTTTGAATCTCCTTGAGTTGATGAAGAGGTGTATGGATGTAGCTTTGATCACCTTTGCAAGTCTTGAATGCTTCTTGCTTGATTGGAGGTTGCTTGGCTTCAGATCTCACCTTGAATCACCTTGGAATGATGAAGAACTCCTGCCCGAAACACTGTTCACGGAGGTGCTACAGTGCTCTCGAAATGGTCTCCCTTGATTCACTTCATCAACTCCATCAACTAGGGTTTCTAACCCTCTCATGTTGGTTTTATAACCCTTGGAATGGTCCTTGGACACCCTCCAGACCAGATCCACAAATCATGGGAAGTTAGGTAAGGTTTGATTAAACAAATCCATGGAAATGGGCTGGCCACGAGGTGGATTTCGAAGTCAAACAAGGCTGCATCGGGGCTGGCGGTCGACCGGAATTCATGGGCCGGTCGACCGGAACCTGCTGCAAACAGAACTTTTCGGCTCTGGCAAAACCGGTCGACCGGAATGTCACAGACCCCGAACCTTTTGGTTCTAGGAAATTCGGTCGACCTAGCTACAGTGCCGCCGGTCGACCTAAAGCTACAGTAAATTTTAGATTAACACAATTCAACCCCAAATGTCATTGTAACCCTTCCGAACTCTGTGGCATCAAACTCCTTTGATCTTGGGGAATATATATTGAGTGTTTTGGCCTGCAAAATCATATAAAAAGGATTAGAACTTTAGCTCAATAATCCATATAATAAATGTATGAAATACACATATGAAATCTCATGAATTAGTTATATGTGAACACTTTGAATCACAAGTGTTCTGAGCTAAAGATCAAGAAATAAGAGCTCAACCACCCCAAATAAAATATCCATGAAACACACTCATGGAATTTCAATAACAAGAAGGATAAAAAAGCTCATTCCCAAATTAACCATCCATATCAAAAGAGCAAGTTCATATGACAATGAATTTAAACGAATGGATGATCATCAAGTAACCCAAAGTTTCAAGATTGATGTGAGCATTCAAGAACCACATGTTCCTTGGTATTAATGCAATGTGAGAACATATAATGCAAGTTGTGAATGGGCATCATGAAACCAAATACATGGAGAGTGATAAACAACAATGACTAATAGTGTTAAGCCATTATCAAAACCAAGAATACCACAGAACTCATATGACTATAGAATGATGTCGAATGACCCAAGAGACCACAGAATGACTCAAATGACCTCAGAGACACAACATTCTCCCCCTTTTTGATGATGGCAACTATGAGTCATTCTGAACTATGAGTCATTATAAACTCACAGGGCAACTATGAGTCTGAAGAATAAGAAGAGGAATCTTACCACATTCACCACATGCATTGAGGAATGACTTCACATAATCTTACCTTCTTACCTTACCACATCCTTTGATGAATGACTCACATAATCTTCTTTGATGAATGACTCACATAATCTTTTCCCCCTTTGACAACATCAAAAGATCCAGAAAAGAGAAAGAGAGATGCACATTAATGACGCACACAAAATGATGTGGAAATACAGGCCAATGGATGTACACTTATTAAGAATGACAAAATAACCAAAGGGAACAACCAATTGTGGAAAGCCAGTTATAGGACTGAGACCAATGAATGATATGGAGGTATCGAACATGGTGGTGTCCCGTGACTTGACAAAGACAAAGTAAGTGTGAGAGGTGGAGCCACAACAGCACGATTCAATTCCTCAAATAGGAGATGGATAGAGCAGCCAAGGAGCAAATTTTGAATTCAAATTTTGTAGATTTTTAGTGGTTTTCTAGTTTTCAGATTTTTTTAGATTTGCTAAGCAATGCATGGAAATGATAGATGCAAGCTACAATTGTATGAAGTCAATACATGCATGCCACCCTATTGCAGGAAAACATGATGCCAATGATGCTAGGTCTTATGCCACATGCCAATGAATGAGAAAGCAATGTGATATCACTTGACAGAGGACACCAATGATTTTGGATGTGACTTGAAAGGTGCATCAAGATGATACCACTTGTTAGATGATACCACTTGTTTAGTATGATGATGTAATCATGGCAGCCTGAATGATTTATATAGATATGGCAGATGAAGGAAAAATATGTATGCATGGAGAAGTAAAGTGTATGAATGCTATGCATAAACATTCATCATAAATGAAGGTTCTCTCCCCCTTAGATTCTCCCATATCCACAATGCACTCTCCCCCTTTGACAGTGCTCAAAAGTAACATTAGACAACATCTCCCCCTTTCTCCCAAGACCACAGCAAGGATTCACAACAAGACGTTCTCCCCCTTTGCCAATAGCAAAAGGAGGGATACGATACAGTGGCTGACAAAAGTCCTAGAGATCAGAGTGGAATGGTAGTGGAAGAGCAAGCCATTATATGGAAATTAGAAACATGCCGGGAGTAATATATATGGTTCAAAGCTAATGAAAACCAAGATCATCAATAGAGTTTAAAAGGCATCGACATTCATGGTTTAATAGAAATGAACCAGAAGCGCATATCTTGACAGTGTTTAACCTTCCCTTGTCTTATACATCCATATTCAATAACCACAAAGGGAATAACACAAAAAAACTAGTATTGAGGCTAAACAAGCATGACTAAAGCATGGAATTTTATGAGTTTAACAAATTTGATTTTCAATATCGTTTGAATTTGAAGGCACATGACTCATATATTATGAGCAATCAAGTCTAGTAAATGCCTCCTAGCCATAAGAATACACGTTATTTAGACGCTAGTATCCCTAGGTATTTGGCAAGACTGACTGTTATGCTTCAGAATGAACAGAGATAGCAACATCACGTCATGACATGTCCAAACTCATTTCTTTGATGAGAAGATATATTTCTCAGCAATTATGCCATTGCTCTGCCTAGAGTCCAAATGTAATTAAGACAGAGATAACAGAGGCACATCATGACATATCATTCGTCACTTGATTTGATGACGGGACATATTTCTCCGTGCAACACTATCATTGCTCTGTAAATTGATTTTCAAGAATTCCAGCTCATCAAGATGTTTAGAAACAATACTAAGCTCTAGAGTATCACCAAAGTTGTCAAGACATTTGGATTTTCAGATTTCAGAATAGTTATTCAATGCACAACATGCAATCTCTAGTTAAGGTCTATTAAAACCACAAAATATGGATGATTTCAAAAGATATATCAAAACTTCAAGGAAATCATTAAATCTAAACCATTTTCATTGAATGGACAATCATCAGTTCATATAATAGAAAGCTCTTACACTGTAGTGATGTCTATCTCTTGAACTTATTATCACACCGGAGACCATTAAGGTTTAGATGCAAAAAGGACGAATGAACCAAGAAGAACAACATGACTCCCCCTATGAGTATGCAATGAAAGCATGCAAGGAGTGATGTTTGTAGTCACATAGAATGACGAATATCAATGGGAGGTTTACTTGACCCATGCAGGGGTTGACCTGATCAAACATGAAATGCATGAACCAACATAATGCATGATTTTACACTTATGAAATGCAACATAATGAATATGAACCATATGCACGAATGCCTTAAGAAGACAACTCCCCCTAGCTATATGGCCTATATGCGATAGTGACGCATGGTACTTGGCGGAGGTGAAACCTCACGCATGTTGAGTGCTTCGAGACAAGCATAACCTGCCCTTCCATACATCAACATTTGATATACCCTGGCCATGCATGAATGATATGATGTAAAATGATTCAAGCTAGGTTGATGTTGACTCCCCCTGAATACATGCAAGGGTTGGCAATGAACTATGCAGCCTAAGATTTATATGAATGCACAATGCAATTAAGATGCTGCAAAATGATTATGCATTATCATTTGTCTTCTAAACATTATGTGCATTAAGGCATGTGTGATTACAAGATGATGCAAACATAAATCATTCACAATTGATTTTGAACTGAATGCAACATGATGATGCCAATTGCTAGACTCCCCCTTTGAACAATGCTAATATGAATAACGAGTTGAAAATGCAACCATGGTTTGCATCATCAAAACCAAAGTCCAAGTATTTCATGTGGCTGATAGCAAGACTTGTGTAACTCATTATCACATCAACTTCATCAGCATAACAAATTTTTCATGAATTAAATAGCTGAAATCAAGCATGGTGTAAACAAGTTATCAAGCTCAAAAGTTCATCTCACACCTTGGGGGTTTTGTATTTCAAAGAGCAGTTCAGTTTGCAGAATCTAATGACATTGGGCAGACGTATGATGCACTATCTACATGTCAAGACTGAACATGCAAGATGACTAAACTTAAGAGGTTTATGTACATACCTGTGCCTTGAGCTTTTATTTACCTTATGATCCTTTGTTCAGCTCCAAGGTATCCTGCACCCAAAATTCTCATTTGGAATTTTTAGGTACCCAAGATTGCTTGGGTCCTTGTGGGTTAGCAACATGTTTAGCATCTTGGCCCACCTTTTTCAGGGCAATCACATCATCCTCCTTCATTGTGAGGCAATCATATATCTCATGTCCATTTTTCCCACAATAGAAACAACACACAAAAGATTGATTTTTCTTTTTATGTTCATGTGCGTGTGCATGTGGATTATGCTTTTGTGGGTGAGCATGGGATTTACCTTTCATGGCATGAAGGTGATGCTTTCCCTTCAAATGCCAGCACTCTTGGATAGTATGGCCAGACTTACCACAATGAGAGCAACAAAGAGAAGCATTTCTATTAAAGGCCATGGGGAGTGTCGACCTGTCTGGATAGGAATGTCGACACTTCTGATTCTCCATGTGGTTCTGTACAGAATTTTGTTGAGCAAGCCCTCTGCCAGTGTTGACCTGTTTCTTTCCTTGCCCTTTCACTTGCTATCCTGCTCTAAGCTCATCATTTCTTAAGATCAAACAATCATGCATAGTGTGACCATGTTTACCACAATAATAACAATTGACATTCATTTTGTGGAAGGCATGGTATTTGGCATTGGGCATGTTATGGTGCATGTTTGGATGAGCATGCTGAATTTTGCTTTTCTTTCGAGCAGTATGCCCATTTTGGTGACCACAGGAAGTGGTGGCTTCCGGTGATCCAGAATCTTGGATTTGGGCAAACATTGACAGGAAATCATTCAAACCTTGAATTTCATTTTCAAGTGAGAAAATGTGCTGTTTAGATTCAGCAAGGCCCTCTTCGCATGCTGTCAATTGCTCATTGAGCATGGCATTTACTGCTTTAAGATTTTGATTTTATTTTTCTAAAGCATGCAAAGTTTCAGAGTGATCATCAATGACAGATTTGCCTTTTTCATGTGCAGCTAGTTTTTCATGCAACTCTTCTTCAGCTTGTTCAAATTCAATTTTCTTTTCCAACAACTCTCTATTCTCTTCTTTCAGAGAATCAATCAGATTTTGTTGCCATTCAAGATCATCATGAAGACCAACATTTATGTTTCTCAAGAATAAACATTTTTCACATACAAAATTAGCAGAGCATGAAACAGAATTTTTATTTTATTCAATCAACCTCTCATCATGGATTAGCCCATCGATCATAGTTTGATCATTAGAGATTGACTTAGGTTGGTTTTGAAGTTTTATTACCATTTCTTCCAACCTAGTGATTTCATCATGACGATTTTCATTTTCTTCCCTTAGACATGCAATGCTTTGTTTATGCGTATCTAGATCAACTGAGAGTGTATTGTTTAGCTCTTTAACAATAGAACACTTTTTACAAAACAAGCTTTCATTTTGGTTGATTTTCTTGAGATCCTTTTTCAAATTTTTATTTTCTGATTTGACCTTTTTGTATTGAGTAATCAACTCACCATAGGCTTCCATAAGCTCTTCAAAAGTGAATTCCTCAGAGTCAGAGTTTACCTGTGATGAAGATGCATTGCTAGACTGTTCTATATGGTCGGCCATGAAGCATTCTTGTTCTTGTTCCTTCCCTTCATGGATTTTAACCAACTTGTCCAATACTTGCTTGGTTGTGCTGCAAGAGGACACAAGATGAGTTAGTCTTAGATCAACTGCAGCTGTAATTAAGTTATATGCAAGACGATTATCATTATGTTTGGTCTCATGTTCGGCTAACCAATCAATTGAATTTGATGGAAGCTCATGAGGACCATTGTATATAAGAGTCCACAATTGTGGATCTATGGAGCTAACATAAATGAACATTCTTCCAACCCATGTAGAAAAATCTGAACCATCATAAATGGGTGGAGAAGCCATCGAAGCAAGTGTAGCATGTGAATCCATCTAAATAAAAAACACCGGGATCTTTCCCTGCAGATCATTGGATCTGGGAATGACAGAGCCTAGCTCTGATACCACTTGTTGGGTCCCGTGAGGTGTAAACGGATCTAGAAGGGGGGGTTGAATAGATCCTTTCACAAGCTTTGGCCTATTTAAAAACTCTTAGCTGGCGGAAGCTTAAACCACTCTTATAAAGTGAATGAATCACTTAGACACAATGCACAGCAGAATTAAGTAGAGTGACTCAAATGAAAAGACTTGAATTACAAGCTATGAAACGTCCACACTTCTTTAAGCACATTTGTGATCTTGAAAGAAATAAGCCTTGTAGTGCAGGGATCATAAAGCATAACACTAAAACATGCAATAGGTTGCAACAACCGTGCTTGTGTGTGTGTATGCTATGATGATCACTCAAAGTGCATATGTGTGTGAACAATCTAACCAAGTATGTAAACACACGAACCTGTGAATGGGGTTATAAGATATAGAGCAATCACACACAATAAACAACCCACAACACAGGGATTTTTAAGGTGGTTCGGTTGCAACCCCGCAACCTACGTCCACCCCTCACCAAAACCCGGTGAGGCTTCCTTGCTGACACACAGCTTGACCCGGGGACACGCCCCAAACCACAGAACAGAGAAACCCCTCTTTCTATCTTCCTACACACAAAACCGGCAGGGACGGCTACACCGCAAATCGGAGAACTCCCGATTGCCTTCCTACTAACCACCGGTAGGGACGATTCTTAATTCCAAATGTTTGAATAAAATGGAAAACGAACAAATATGAAATCACTCAAACAAGATATAGAATATGCTTAAGAGAAAAGATCTTGTCTGAGGATTGTTGGAGCTTGAATCTCTTGAGGATTTGATGAAGAACTTCTTCCCGGAGTACTGTTCACAGCTACAGTAACTCGAACTCCTCTTCCTTGAACACACCCTTGCAGCCTCCTTTGATTTCCCTTGTTAGCCTTGCTTTCTTCTACTCTTCCTTGGAGGTTGCTGGATTGAGATATGAGCTTGAATCACCTTGAGTTGATGGAGAGATTGTTGGATGTAGCTTTGATCTTCTTTGAATCTCCTTGAGTTGATGAAGAGGTGTATGGATGTAGCTTTGATCACCTTTGCAAGCCTTGAATACTTCTTGCTTGATTGGAGGTTGCTTGGCTTCAGATCTCACCTTGAATCACCTTGGAAGGATGAAGAACTCATGCCCGAAACACTGTTCACGGAGGTGCTACAGTGCTCTCAAAATGGCCTCCCTTGATTCACTTCATCAACTCCATCAACTAGGGTTTCTAACCCTCTCATGTTGGTTTTATAACCCTTGGAATGGTCCTTGGACACCCTCCAGACCAGATCCACAAATCATGGGAAGTTAGGTAAGGTTTGATTAAACAAATCCATGGAAATGGGCTGGCCACGAGGTGGATTTTGAAGTCAAACAAGGCTGCATCGGGGCTGGCGGTCGACCGGAATTCATGGGCCGGTCGACTGGAACCTGCTGCAGCCAGAACTTTTCGGCTCTGGCAAAACCGGTCGACCGGAATTCATGGGGCGGTCGACCGGAATGTCACCCCGAACCTTTTGGTTCTGGGAAATTCGGTCGACCTAGCTACAGTGCCGCCGGTCGACCTAAAGCTACAGTAAATTCCAGATTAACACAATTCAGCCCCAAATGTCATTGTAACCCTTCCAAACTCTGTGGCATCAAACTCCTTTGATCTTGGGGAATATATATTGAGTGTTTTGGCCTGCAAAATCATATAAAAAGGATTAGAACTTTAGCTCAATAATCCATATAATAAATGTATGAAATACACATATGAAATCTCATGAATTAGTTATATGTGAACACTTTGAATCACAAGTGTTCTGAGCTAAAGATCAAGAAATAAGAGCTCAACCACCCCAAATAAAATATCCATGAAACACACTCATGGAATTTCAATAACAAGAAGGATAGAAAAGCTCATTCCCAAATTAACCATCCATATCAAAAGAGCAAGTTCATATGACAATGAATTTAAACGAATGGATGATCATCAAGTAACCCAAAGTTTCAAGATTGATGTGAGCATTCAAGAACCACATGTTCCTTGGTATTAATGCAATGTGAGAACATATAATGCAAGTTGTGAATGGGCATCATGAAACCAAATACATGGAGAGTGATAAACAATAATGACTAATAGTGTTAAGCCATTATCAAAACCAAGAATACCACAGAACTCATATGACTATAGAATGATGTCGAATGACCCAAGAGACCACAGAATGACTCAAATGACCTCAGAGACACAACACCTCCGAGTTGCATAGTTCTTCAAGGAGCTTTACCATCAGGACAGCTTGACGTCTCAACACTAAATTGGGCCTTACATACAGGAGATACAGAAGTCCTGGAGGCTGAGCAAGATGATATTGGGGATTTTGTCGACTTACAATCGGCACTGCCAGAAATTGAAGATGGAGTCCAAGCCACCGTTGATGCACTAATAGAAGTAAACCTAGGGAGTGAGGATGATCCGTGACCCACTTTTCTCAGTGCTCTACTCTCTCAGGAGGAGCAGGGGCAATACCTGCAACTGCTGAAAGAGTTTCAGGATTGGTTTGCCTGGACCTACAAAGAGATGCCTGGGCTAAGTCCCAATGTGGTGCAGCACTTGCTGGCAATAGATCCTGGGGCAGAGCCAGTGAAACAGTCTCCCCGGCGCATGCGACCAGAGCTGATTAACCAGATTAACAAAGAAGTAGACAAGCTCATCATTGTAGGCTTCGTTGAAGAGAATCAGTACACCACATGGTTGGATAACATAGTGTCCATGAAGAAGAAAAATGGGCAGATAAGAATATGTGTCGACTTCCGGGACCTCAATCAGTCGTGCCCGAAATATGACTTCCCGGTGCCAATGACTGAAGTAATGATAGACACCACGACTGGCCATGAAGCTCTGACATTTATGAATGGGTCATCCGGCTACAATCAAATATGGATCGCTGAGTAAGACAAGGTTCACATAGCCTTCTGAACTCCCAAAGGTATCTTCCACTACAATAGAATGCCATTCGGTCTTAAGAACGTCGATGCTACATATCAAAGAGCCGTGACAAAAATCTTTAATGATCTACTCTACAAGAAGGTGGAATGCTATATTGATGATGTTGTGGTCAAGACTAGGAGAAGGGAAGACCTTCTGCAAGACCTATAGGTGATATTTCAAAGGCTTTGGCAGTATGAGTTGAAAATGAATCCAATGAAATGTGCCTTTGGGGTATCTAGCGGAAAATTCCTCCGGTTCATTGTCAGATACAGAGGAATTGAAATAGACCCAGATAAAATAAAAGAAATACAAGAATTATCTCCGTCGAGGAGCCTCACTGAGTTGCGATCTCTGCAAGGCCGGTTGGCTTATATCCGCCAGTTCATCTCCAACTTATCAAGACGGTGTCATCCTTTTCATAGATTAATGATGAAAGATGTGCCCTTTTACTGGGACGAAGAATGCCATATACCCTTTGAAAAGCTGAAGGATTACCAGAAGACCCCTCCTGTGCTCGGGGCACCAATAAAAGGAAGGCCAATAATTCTCTATATAGCAGCTACTCATTATTCACTGGGGGTAATGATGGCCTAGAATAACGAAGAAGGAAAAGAGTAGGCCCTGTATTATCTCAGCGGGAGATTGGTAAGGACTGAAGAAAAGTATACATTCATTGAGAAGATCTGCTTAGCCCTGGTCTTCACTGTTAAGAAGCTCCGGCACTACATGTTGTCGCATGAAATAAAATTAATATCCAAGGCGGATCCACTCAAATACATATTGTCTCAACCAGCACTCAAGGGACATTTAGGCAAATGGGCAGTGATTCTTATGGAGTTTGATATCTCCTATGTGTCGCAAAAAGCCATCAAAGGACAAGCCATCGCAGACTTCTTTGCGGCGCACCTAGTCCCAGAAGACTCTCCCCTGGAGGCAAAAATCCCTAATGATGAAACCCTAGAGGCATGCCAAGCTCAGCAGGTTACATGGCAGCTCTATTTTGATGGAGCCCCAAGAATTGAAAACTCCCTAGTAGGCCCGATCAAGGTCAGAGCAGGGGCAGGCATTGTCCTGAAGTTGCCAGAAGGGGAGGTTATATACACCTCTTGTTCAATAAACAAGCCATGCACTAACAATGAAGCTAAATATGAAGCACTAATAATTGGCCTTCAGATTGCCCTCAATATGGAGATCTGGATGCTGTAAGTATTTGGCGACTCCATGCTAGTTGTCAAGCAAATACAAGGGGAGTTCGATGTTCGAAAGTCAGAGCTTGCTCCTTACCACCGAAAGGCACTGCACCTCATGATGAAGTTTTACTTCATTAAGCTTAATCATATAGGCCGAGGGCAAAATGCTCTAGCCAATGCCCTGAAAAAACTGGACACCTCCCTAGCATTCCCACCGGATGAGACCTTGAATATCATCGTGGTCAACCGACGGCAAGTCCCTAGCATGCTAGATATGCAGCCAGACGAATATGAAGTCTTTATAGCCCAAAAAGCTCCTACGCCTGACTGGAGAGAGACCCTCCTGCAATGGTTCATGCATCAACAGTTGCCGAAGGAAAAAGAACAAAGAATGAAGCTACTCAGGATCAAAGACTCCTATGAATTCAGAAGCGGAACATTGTTTCAAATTGTGGCAGATGCCCGTAAAAAGATCTTGCTCCGCTGCTTATCTATAGAAGAAGCTTGGCAGGTGATGCGAGAAGTACAAGCTGGAATGGTCAGAGCACATCAAGCCGGGCCAAAGATGAAGATTAAAATCAAGAAGCTAGGCTATTATTGGCCCACTATATTCGATGATTGTTGCAAATTCACAAAATCATGCCAAAAATGTCAAGAGCATGCTGTTGTACCCAGAAGGCCTCCGGTGCCGCTTCATCTAACAATACCTAGCTGGCCCATCGCACAATGGGGAAATGATGTGGTTGGTCATTTACCAGCATCCTCTGTCGGGTGCAAGTACATCCTGGCAGCAACAGATTATTTCTCCAGATGGGCAGAAGCTGTAGCACTCAGGGAAGTAACTGGAGAATTGGTGGCTAGGTTTATTAAGCAAAATATCATATTCCAGTTTGGTGTTCCCAGCCGAATCATATCAGACAATGGCAGTCACTTCAAGAACCAGAAGATCTACCGACTGTCCGACAAATACAGAATTGATTGGAGAACCTCCATCCCATACAACCCACAAGAAAATGGGTTGGCAGAAGCTTTTAATAAAACATTGTGCACCCTCCTATCCAAGACAGTCAGTTCTCATAGAAAAGATTGGGAGGAAAAGATGTATGAAGCTTTGTGGTCATAGCGAACCATCTACAAGACTCCTACGAGCTGCTCACCTTTCTCTCTTGTATATGGCTCGGAGGCTGTGGTCCCCATCGAGCTAGAAGTGCCATCATTAAGGGTCACCATTCAACATGGTCTGGTTCTTGATGAACAAACAAATATCGAAAGGAGGCTGGAGGAATTAGTTGACCTAGAAGGAAAGCATCTTCGAGCGTGATAGAATATTCAGATATATCAAGCCCGCATGGCGTGCACCTTCAACAAACTCGTGAAAGAACGAGAATTCAAAAAGGGAGACCTAGTCATGGTGAAGAAAAAAGAAGTCATGGCTTCTAATCCTAAAGGCAAATTTGCCAAAAATTGGCTGGGTCGGTATGTGATTCAATGGGTATATGAGGGCGGGGCCTATGTCGTCGTTAACCACCGGGGAGAGGTGCAGTTCCCACCGCTCAACGGAAGACATCTGAAGCTATACCATGCACCACCACCCCCTTTAGAGGAAATGGTGAATAGTTAAATAAGTCCCCTGGGCTTGTGCCCCACGAAACCACATTCCCTATGAATGGCTCCGTGCCTCAGCCGCTACAACCATACCTTTTATCGGTTTAGACCTTTCGTCTGAATCGATGCTTTAAAACCTCTCTTTTCTTACGATTGACGTCAACCCTGCGTCAACGAAACCACATTTACAGCGAATGGCTTCGGGCCTAAGCCACTACAACTATACCCTTTATCGGTTCAGACCTTCCATTTGAATCGACGCTTTAAACCTCTCTTTTCTTGTGTTAACGTCAACCCCACGCTAACAAAAACACATTTTCGGTAAACAGCCCTAAGCTTAAGCCGCTACATTTATACTCACACACGGATTGGTCCCTCCCTCGGGCTCGAGACACTACACTTCAGCCCGCACAGATTTTGTTCAAAAAAAAATGGGGCTAAATAGAGATGTCCCACCAGACTTGCTCAAGCATCCCGCCGAGCAAAGGCAAAAATGGCTATAACCCGACTGCGGCAAAAACCCGAAAGGGCGCTGCACGCAAAATCGGGTACCCTACAGCGTAAAAACCCACTAGGGCGCATGGGCAAAAGAAAGAAGGGGCTGGCTCTGGCAAAAACCCAAAAGGGCGCTTGAGTCAATAATGTGGTAATCAAAATATATGTATATATATATATATATATATATATATATATATATATATATATATATATATATATATATCTATATATATCTATATCATCATCACTATTCATTTCTCAACCCCCCCGTTGATCCATTGACATCGTCGTCAGGATCGATGCTTAAACCATCCTGTATAGGCCTTACGCCTATACCGCTAAAAACCTTCTTTGCTCCGGCATCCACCCCATGCCGATGAACAAACCGCCATTGATCTGTGGACATCATCGTCAGGATCGATGCTTAAAACATCCGGCATAGGCCTTACACCTATACCGCCAAACCTTTCCTTTGTTCCGGCATCCACCCCATGCCGATAAACTAGCCCCTCGTTGATCCGTTGACATCACCATCAGGATCGATGCTTAAACCTTCCGGCATAGGCCTTACGCCTATACCGCTAAGCCCTTCATTTGCTCTGACATCTACCTAATGCCGATGAACACACTACTATCGACCTAGAGAAAAATGAGGCTTAAAATAGAGATGACCCGCTAGACTTGCTCAAGCATCCCGCCAAGCAAGGGCAAAAATGGCTATGACCCGGCTGTGGCGAAAACCCGAAAGGGCATTGCAGGTAAAATTGGGCACCCTGCCATGTGAAAACCCGCAAGGGCGCGTGGGCAAAGCAAGAAGGGGATGGCTCCGGTGAAAACCCAAAAGGGCACTTGGGTCAGTAATGTGAAAAAAATAGGAAAAGAAAAAGAAAAACTAAAAATGAGCGACGTGTCATTATGTTCATCTCCTCAAACCATGCCATGGGAACACCCGACATTCCTCATATGTTCCACCTGGAAATACAAACTACCGTCGATTCCTCAACATCATCGTCAGGACCGATGCTAAAACTTTCTGATCTAGGCCTTATGCCTATACTGCTAAAACAAAACCTTCTTTGCTTTGGCATTTACCCCATGCTGATGAACGAACTACCATCGATTCCTCGACATCATCGTTAGGACCGATGCTAAAATATTCTGGTGTAGGCCTTAAGCCTATACTGTTAAACAAAACCTTCTTTGCTTCAGCATTTACCGCATGCCGATGAACGAACTACCATCGATTCCTCAACATCATCGTCATGACCGATGCTAAAATCTTCCGGTGTAGGCCTTAAGCATATACTTCTAAAACAAAACCTTCTTTGCTTCGACATTTACCCCATCCCGATGAACGAACTACCGTCGATTCCTCGACATCATCGTTAGGACCGATGCTAAAACCTTCCGGTGTAGGTCTTAAGCCTATACTGGTAAAATAAAACCTTCTTTGCTTCGACATTGACCCCATGCCAATGAACAAACTACCGTCGATTCCTCTACATTATCGTCGGGACCGATGCTAAAACCTTTCGGTGTAGGCCTTACGCCTATACTGCTAAAACAAAACCCTCTTTGCTTCAGCATTTACCCCATGCCGATGAACAAACTACCGTCGATTCCTCGACATCATCGTCAGGATCGAAGCTAAAACCTTCCGGTGTAGGCCTTACGCCTGTACTGCTGAAACAAAACCTTCCTTGCTTCGGCATTTACTCCATGTCGATGAACAAACTACTGTCGATACCTTGACATCATCATCAAGATTGATGCTAAAATCCTCCGGTGTAGGTCTTACGCATACACCGCTAGAACCAAACCCTCTTTGCTCTGGCGTTTACCCCTTGCCAATGAACAAACTATTCTCGATTCCTCGACATCATCATCGGGATCGATGCTAAAATCCTCCGGTGAAAGCCTTACAGCTACACCAATAAAACAAAGCAAAACACCTCTCTGCTAGGCCTCATGCCTATGCTTTCCGCCCATTTTTGGCATCCCTAGTCACTCGAACAAATATTCTCTATCATATCCACATTGTGGACTTCCGAGGTGCTCGCAGGCGCAGTGGAGCGAACCCCTCACCCTTTCTCTGAAAGAATGATCGCTCTCCTACGTTTTACGCATAGCACCCCTCGAAAAGTAGCAGAGTCCTTGGCACTTGGCCGTCAGGGCAAGAAGGCGACAAGACAACACATAAAGAAAGCTCGGAGGCTGCAACAGAATAAAGTTTTGATTTCTATTACGATAAAAGGAAATTACAAAAAGACCTCTCTTTGGAAGAGAGGAACTACATAAAGTATGGCTATTGCCGACGGAAGATGTCTTCAAAATCTAGAAGCCCAACAGAAGGGGCTGCCCCTTGCTCATGAAGATGAATCTATTCCTCCTGAAGTCGAGCCTGCTCGCTGCGCAGTGAAGCCACCCGGCCCTCCAGCACGGCAGTCTCCTCAGCACTTTCAGCATCCATATCTTCTGTAAGACGCAGCTCCGCCTGCTCGGAGACCATCTCCACTTGCAACTCCTCCAGCCTGCCCCGCAATGATTGAATGCATGAAAATAGGGTTGCAACAAGAGCATGACTCTCCTGGAGGTCCAACTCTAGAGGTTCTAGAGCCACCTAGCAATCAGCTTTTTGCATTTTCAATGCGACAAGTCTGTCACTCTTAATGCGCCCCAGGAAGTCTCGACAATTTACAAATTTCAACAAAAGAATCACTCTCTGAGTCCATAGCTCCATGGGGGATCCTAGTGCCTGAACACCAATGGATAGCTGCTTGGCAATTCCCTGCATCCTGGGATAAGTCAGGGCCGGCTGGGATAAGACTACCTACCGCAACATCTCCAGATGGTGACATACCAACTCATCTCAAGAAGTAATGCCGAAAGATGTCGCTGGCGGCAAATGGAACTCAACTTCACTGTCAACATTGGCCCATAGGTCGACATCCATGGCTGAAGAAGAAGGCGGCAGGGCTGGTACAATAGTAGTGCTTGGCGCCTCAATATCTTTGTCCAGTCCCAACAGCTTCCCTCATGTCAAGGCAAGCTCCTTTGATGTCAATATGCCGGGAAGTGCTAGAACTACCTCAGACCTTGGCTCAACACCCCGCTCTTCAGAAATTGGGAGTGCTAGAATAGATACTTGCACCGCCATAGAGGTGAAGGCCGATGCTTGAGTTTCAAGCCTCAATTTAGGGGCAAGGACTGACCTTGAAGTCTCCCCTGATGTGTCCATCTCAATTGGCATTACATCAGACCTAGGCTGAGCTCTGATAGGCACAGGCTGCAATATGGGCACGACTTCTTCAGAGGCTGAAGGCATAATAAATGGAGGACGTAGGGCTTCGACTGGAGGAGTACTACCGATAGTAGGAGCTATGACCTGACATAAGATGATTGGCACCTAAAAAAGGGGAAGCAAGTAAAAGAATGTTAGACGGTCTAAAAAACCAGAGAATGAAAAGAAAGAAGCATCAAGGGCATAGAGCTCACTTCAATTGCCGCGGGTTCAGGAATTGACTCCTCAGCAATGTGCTGAGTAGGTGGTTCTTCCATCGACGATTCAGCTATGGAAGAGGCTAGATACTCCTCTACACCAGTCCCAGCAGCCGTCTACGGCAGGGTCTCTTACGGAGTTCTAACAATGAGCCATGGAGGACTGAAGACAACCAATCCTTCTACTAGCGATTAGGAGGTTGATGTCCCACCTCCACCAGCATTGGTAGCTCCCCCTTCGTTAGTGCAACTGTAGTCCACATGTTCTCTGGACATGGACGGGGAACTTTCAAAAGAACTCTCCACTCCAGCACTTGGCTTCAAGGCTGCTTCTGCCTCTTGGAGGACAGTTGAACGAGTGGCTATGCGTCATACTGGGGCCACCGCATTTTTCAGCGACGCTCGGCATCCTTTTGATGACGCAGAAGGACCCGAAGATGAGACTCCCGTTTCAGGAAAAATCTCAGGGATCCCTAGAGCACGTCAAACAGGGCACAATGAGATAGAGTTATAAACTCTAGAATATAAAGCATTAGAGGCAATTCTGCTTGATCTACCTACTGCCTCACTGGCCGAAGTGGGCGAAGGGAGAGCTACTCTCTCAAGGCTGCCAATAAATACTTCCGCCACTGTCTGAACAACTGCACCGACGTCTACCCCGACAGTCAGAGTCGGTGCATCTTTCGGTGCTGCTACAAGATGGAAGAACACAAGATAAGCTTAGAGATGTTGAGGGGAGTTTGTGGGAAAGAATGTTTTGTCTTCTCTGATTTATGATCCTCTTAATTTAATGTGTTTTGATGCTGTCAATAGTATATACTGTCTTAAATTTTGATATTTGTAACAGTGCATTGCGTTCATAATTTTGATGATTGGCTACAGTGACTTTGCTCAATAATACTGTTTATGGAAACACTCTCATCATTTTATAGTATTTTGCATTAGAATATGTTTTTTCCTTACATAAGGTCGGTGCACATGTCTATCGCTACATTAGGTCGGTGCATATTCAAGCTTTCATTCATATAGGTCAGTGCACATTTTCATCTGGACATAACAAAGGTCGATGCACATCGACTTTGCATAGTAGATAAGGTCGATGCTAGTGTGTACATGTACTCACTAAGGTCGATGATAGTGTGCAGTGTTCACACACAAGGTCGATGCACATTGCTCCTTGTGCAAGACCAAGGTCAATGCACATCTAGTCTGTGCAAGACCAAGGTCGATGCACATCTTGGCATCACAGAACAAAGTCTGTGCACATTTATCATCTCACATGTAAGGTCGATGCACATCGTCCATTAGTCATACTAAGGTCAATGCACATCCTGCCTTAGCCATCATAAGGTCAGAGAATATTTTGCATCCTACATAGAAGGTCGGTGCGCATTTGATTTTGTGCATTCTAAGGACGATGTAAATATTGCATTGTGCATATCAAGGTCGGTGCACATTTGCATCTTGCGTAGGGCAAGGTCTGTGCACATGCAAGGCTCGTGCACATATAGGTCTGTGCACATTGGGTATTAAGGTCTACGCATGTATAAAAGTCCATGCATTATCTGGTGACTAAGGTCTATGCATATGTAGTTTTCAAGTCTATGCATTACCAGCTTGCATGAGGTCCGAGCATGTGCATACACAAGTCTGAGCATATGTATAAATTGCATAATCAAGTTGGTGCACATGCATTGCTTTGCTCAGACAGATCAGTGCATCTCTTACACTTACCTCAAATACATTGAGGCATACTTGTCTGACTTGTTGAGTAGTGGATGGCGGATCTAGAGGGGAGGGGTGAATAGATCTACCCCTCTTTGATGGGGACATCAAGGCAAGACCGCTCACATTTTGTTTGCATTTATATCCTTTTATATTTGTATGTATACCCTTATGATATATGGGTACACAAATGTAAGTCTTCGTGGGTTTTTGTGCAAAATGTCAGTAGGTACAGCAAGGGGGCCCCCAGTCCTTCCCCATTGGTCCACCTAAGCCATGTGGGCTGGTCAAAGTCCTAGGTGGCCTTCTAGATGGATTGACTAGTCAATTGACACATGGGGAGACAAGTGGTTTAAAATTTCAAAGGAGGCTACCTACCTTACCAACCGTGTCCCTTTGGTCAAGGGGGCGCCCCCCCTTTTTGGTCCAATTTTAATTTTTGAAAAAATGCTATTAGAACTAATTAGTTCTATACCTTGTATATCCCTCCCAACCCTAGATATGAGGGTATGAAGAGTCTTTTTTCATTTCATATAAATAGCATGTAATTTCTATTTTATGTGAATTAATGATAAGAAAATATTGCATTGTGTGCATTGGAGCTTGGTGCGCTTCCTCCTCTCTCCCTATGGTTCCTCCCTCCTCCTCCAGTATTTCAGGGTATAGACCCCTTCTATCTTAGCCCCTCTATCTCTGATTTCTATCTCTACTGCCGCCGCCGCCGTTCGTGCAGCCATCGAGCCACCACGAGTATCCTTCTGATGTGCTATCCAAGTTCTGTTTTGCTGGACAGAGGCTTACTCCGGGAATTTTAGCTCCCAACTCCGACATCATCTGAAGCTGAGATTTTCAGGATCCTGTGAACCAGCAGCTTGAATATTCAAAAAATGCCATCAACGGGAAATTCAAATTTCTTTATCCAGCCATAGATCGAAGTATTTTGAGTTAGCTTTCCATCGGTACCTCTTGTGTATTGATACGACGTTGGGAGTGACCGCAGAAGTGGATTTCGTCGGGACGCACGGGTCTGAAACAGCAGTTCAGATCCGTAGGCAGCAACTCCGACGAGTGAAGATCGGAGTCGCCCGGCCTCCGACCAGTGAACCAGCATACTGCCGTCCTAGGGAGCGTCCCCCCTGGCGTCCCCACCATAGTGGTGCCACCCCGGTCCCATGCGGCCCCACGCGGCCCCACTGACCAGCACGTGGTCCCCACGATCGTGCGTACGCGTGTAGCCGAAGCTACACAAGAAGCTGCACGTCAACAAGAACCCACTACTCCCGGGTCCCATTGTGTCACCCTTTACCTCCCTGCGTGGAGTGGGCATTCATATTCATTGTTGTAATTTAATTACTTACTGTTCCGGGAGTACGAGATCGGCCGGGGTCATCTTCCCCACGCTAGGCGCGTGGAGGTATCGTGTTCGCTCCTTTACCCGACATTTGCTTTATTCGAATATACTTGTTTATGTCGCTGCTAGAGAGCATGTGTTAGGGTCGTTAGCTCGATATATTTATTTCACCGCTACTGCGAGAGAGAGCGAGACCATCCCGTGACCTGATCCGAGCACGAATTTCTGAGTTGACCACCCTAGCTCTTTGCCGATTTCTCAATCGTGCACGTCCGATGCTTCCCTCGTTAGGGACGATCGTGAGCTTGCTTAGAGTCCCAGGATTGCATTTCCAATTGGAGTCGAGTCCGTGGTCCGTCCCGCATCAGTTTGGCATCAGAGCGCCAGTCGAGTCTAGGGTAGTCATTCATCATTGCTTAACAAAATACAAAAAAAGAGTCATTGTCTAAGTCAGTCTAGGTTGCATTTCATCCCAATAACCTGGTATATAAAAAGGTGTTGTCCGAACGTTAAGCTATGCCTATCGGGATGGCCGCACACTTGCGCGAGTGATCTTCGGATCGATTAACTCCGCCACGTACCGAGTCTTGGTTTAAGTCTAGGGTCCTTAGTGTGCATGCATTCCAACCTTGCATAGTCGGTCTAGTGTCTTGTCCACGGTTGGCATGGTGACCCTTTGGATCCCCTAATGCCCATGGCTTCCCTATCGCCCAGGCGATATGACCGTTGGCCCACCCATGGGCTTGGCAACCATCCTCTCCACTTCCGTAGGCCCGAAGCCTCAGATTTTTATGGCTCCAATGACCCGGGAGTCTACCTCAAGTGGGAGGCCAACATGGACACCTACTTTGATTATTATCCCATGTCCGAAGTCGGGCAGTTCTATTATGCCAAGGAGCGGCTTCTACACAAGGCCGCCGAAAAGTGGGATTACATTGAACGTTCGAGAGAGGATAGGAGGCAATGGCCCATCGAGTCATGGTGGGACATGAAGAGAGAGCTTAGGAAGGTCCATCTTCCCCACCCATCAACCTCCAACCTCGGGGGTCATACCACGAGCCAACCCCACCACATCACCCCTAATCAAGTGGGCCACACCTCCACCCAACCCCGCCCCTTGACCCACCATATATACTTCATTCTTTCGAGGGAGTCCACTACCACACGCCTACCCCACATGTCGGGTCTTCTACACCCACCAATCCCAATCTCGATACACCCACACCCGGCTCTTCCACACCCGGCTCTTCTAGCCCTCTCAAGTTCCCCAAATCCAAAGGGCCGTCCATGCATGATTGGGTCATACTTGGACGTTTAGGTGTTCCCCATGCCACCCATCTTCGGTTGCATAACATGCATGCATGGCACACATTCGGGTGTCCTGGTCCACTATCACCTATGCGTAGGTCGGACTAACATTAGGTGTGTCTAGGGTCTTTGTGAGTCTTTGTTTCGTTTGTCTGTCGTGTGTTTGTGCATACATCGAGTCGAGTTGATTTGGTACGCTCGCGTTGTTAGTCCCTTTCGAGTATGAGACTTGTCGAACTATTGGGATCAGCTCTACATCTATGCCCCGGATCTATTCACCTACAGGGACCCAGCGGTGATTCCTAGTGAGTCTTCGAGCCGCCTCCTCCCCTTGAGAGTGACCCCACCCTGGAGTGTTCCACCTCTAGCCTCTTCCCATAGCAGCATGCGCATATCGAGTATATACGGAATGAGCAGGTGACGATCACTTGGAGTGGAGCGTACCTGCGCTACTTGGTAGGGTGACGGATCCGCCCAGTCGCACCCTTTACTCGACGGGGTCAAGTTCTTCCCACCCGGGGAGAATTGATGGGGACATCAAGGCAAGATCGCTCACATTTTGTTTGCATTTATGTCCTTTTGTATTTGTATGTATACCCTTGTGATATATGGGTACACAATTGTAATTCTTCGTGGGTGTTTATGCAAAATATCAGTAGGTCCAGCAAGGGGGCCCCCATTCCTTCCCAATTGGTCCACCTAAGCCATGTGGGGCTGGTCAAAGTCCTAGGTGGCCTTCTAGATGATTGACTAGTCAATTGACACATAGGGAGACAAGTGCTTTAAAATTTCAAAGGAGGCTACCTACCTTACCTACCTTGTCCCCGTGGTCAAGGGCCCCCCCTATTTGTTCCAATTTTAATTTTTGAAAAAATGCTATTAGAACTAATTAGTTCTATACCTTGTATATCCCTCCCAACCCTAGATCTGAGGGTATGAAGAGTCTTTTTGCATTTCATATAGATAGCATGTAATTTCCATTTTGTGTGAATTAATGAGAATAAAGTATTGCATTGTGTGCATTGGAGCTTGGTGTGCCCCCTCCTCTCTCCCTCTGGTTCCTCCCTCCTCCTCCAGCATTTCAGGGTATAGACCCCTTCTATCTTAGCCCCTCTATCTCTGATTTCTATCTCTATTGCCGCCGCCGCCATTCGTGCCGCCATCGAGCCGCCACGAGTATCCTTCTGAAGTGCTATCCAAGTTCTGTTTTGCTGGACAGAGGCTTACTCCGAGAATTTTAGCTCCCAACTCTGACATCATCTGGAGCTGAGATTTTCAGGATCCTGTGAACCAGTAGCTTGAATATTCAACAAAGGCCATCAACGGGAAATTCAAATTTCTTTCTCCAGCCATAGATCAAATTATTTTGAGTTAGCTTTCCATCGATACCTCTTGTGCGTCGATACGACGTTGGGAGTGACCGCAGAAGCGGATTTCGTCGGGACGCACGGGTCTGAAACAACAGTTCAGATCCGTGGGCAGCAACTCCGACGAGTGAAGATCGGAGCCGCCCGGCCTCCAACCGGTGAACCAGCATACTGCCGTCCCAGGGAGCGTCACCCCTGGCGTCCCCACCACAGTGGTGCCACCCCGGTCCTAAGCGGCCCCACTGACCAGCACGTGGTCCCCACGATCGTGCGTACGCATGCAGCCGAAGCTACACAAGAAGCTGCCCGTCAACCAGAACCCACTACTCCCAGGTCCCATTGTGTCACCCTTTACCTCCCTGCATGGAGTGGGCATTCATATTCATTGTTATAATTTAATTACTTACTGTTCCGGGAGTACGAGATCGGCCGGGGTCATCTTCCCCACGCCAGGCGCGTGGAGGTATCGTGTTCGCTCCTTTACCCGACATTTGCTTTATTCGTATATACTTGTTTATGTCGCTGCTAGATAGCATGTGTTAGGGTCGTTAGCTCGATATATTTATGTCACCGCTACTACGAGAGAGAGCGAGACCGTCCCGTGACCCGATCCGGACATGAATTTCTGAGTTGGCCACCCTAGCTCTTTGTCGATTTCTCAACCGTGCACGTCCGATGATTCCCTCATTAGGGACGATCGCGAGCTTGCTTAGAGTCCCAGGATTGCATTTCCAATTTGAGTCGAGTCCGTGGTCCGTCCCGCATCAGTTTGGTATCAGAGCGCCAGTTGAGTCTAGGGTAGTCATTCATCATTGCTTAACAAAATACAAAAAAAGAGTCATTGTCTAAGTCAGTCTAGGTTGCATTTCATCCCAATAACCCGGTATACAAAAAGGTGTTGTCCGAACGTTAGGCTACGCCTATCGGGATGGCCGCACACTTGCGCGAGTGATCTTCGGATCGATTAACTCCGCCACATACCTAGTCTTGGTTTAAGTCTAGGGTCCTTAGTGTGCATGCATTCCAACCTTGCATAGTCGGTCTAGTGTCTTGTCCACGGTTGGCATGGTCACCCTTTGGCTCCCCTAATGCCCATGGCTTCCCCATCGCCCAGGCGATATGACCGTTGGCCGACCCATGGGCTTGGCAACCATCCTCTCCACTTCCGTAGGCCCAAAGCCTCAAATTTTTATGGCTCCAATGACCCGGGAGTCTACCTCAAGTGGGAGGCCAACATGGAAACCTACTTTGATTATTATCCCATGTCCGAAGTCGGGCAGTTCTATTATGCCAAGGAGCGGCTTCTACACAAGGCCGCCGAAAAGTGGGATTACATTGAACGTTCGAGAGAGGTTAGGAGGCAATGGCCCATCGAGTCATGGTGGGACATGAAGAGAGAGCTTAGGAAGGTCCATCTTCCCCACCCATCAACCTCCAACCCCGGGGGTCATACCACGAGCCAACCCCACCACATCACCCCTAATCAAGTGGGCCACACCTCCACCCAACCCCGCCCCTTGACCCACCATATATACTTCATTCTTTCGAGGGAGTCCACTACCACACACCTACCCCACATGTCGAATCTTCTACACCCACCAATCCCAATCTCGATACACCCACACCCAACTCTTCCACACCCAGCTCTTCTAGCCCTCTCAAGTTCCCCAAATCCAAAGGGCCGTCCATGCATGATTGGGTCATACTTGGACGTTTAGGTGTTCCCTATGCCACCCATCTCCGGTTGCATAACATGCATGCATGGCACACATTCTGATGTCCTGGTCCACCATCGCCTATGCATAGGTCGGACTAACATTAGGTGTGTCTAGGGTCTTTGTGAGTCTTTGTTTCGTTTGTCTGTCGTGTGTTTGTGCATACATCGAGTCGAGTCGATTTGGTACGCTCGTGTTGTTAGTCCCTTTCGAGTATGAGACTTGTCGGACTATTGGGATCAGCTCTACATCTATGCCCCGGATCTATTCACCTATAGGGACCCAGCGGTGATTCCTAGTAAGTCTTCGAGCCGCCTCCTCCCCTTGAGAGTGACCCCACCCTGGAGTGTTCCACCTCTAGCCTCTTCCCATAGCAGCATGCGCATATCGAGTATATACAGAATGAGCAGGTGACGATCACTTGGAGTGGAGCGTACCCGCGCTACTTGGTACGGTGACGGATCCGCCCAGTCGCACCCTTTACTCGACGGGGTCAAGTTCTTCCCACCCGGGGAGAATTGATGGGGACATCAAGGCAAGATCGCTCACATTTTGTTTGCATTTATGTCCTTTTATATTTGTATGTATACCCTTGTGATATATGAGTACACAATTGTAATTCTTCGTGGGTGTTTATGCAAAATGTCAGTAGGTCCAGCAAGGGGGCCCCCATTCCTTCCCCATTGGTCCACCTAAGCCATGTGGGGCTGGTCAAAGTCCTAGGTGGCCTTCTAGATGGATTGACCAGTCAATTGACACATGGGGAGACAAGTGGTTTAAAATTTCAAAGGAGGCTACCTACCTTACCTACCTTGTCCCCGTGGTCAAGGGGGCACCCCCCCTTTTTGTTCCAATTTTAATTTTTGAAAAAATGCTATTAGAACTAATTAGTTCTATACCTTGTATATCCCTCCCAACCCTAGATCTGAGGGTATGAAGAGTCTTTTTGCATTTCATATAAATAGCATGTAATTTCCATTTTGTGTAAATTAATGAGAAGAAAATATTGCATTGTGTGCATTAGAGCTTGGTGTGCCCCCTCCTCTCTCCCTCTGGTTCCTCCCTCCTCCTCCAGCATTTCAGGGTATAGACCCCTTCTATCTTAGCCCCTCTATCTCTGATTTCTATCTTTGCTGCTGCCGCCGCCGTTTGTGCCACCATCGAGCCGCCGTGAGCATCCTTCTGAAGTGCTGTCCAAGTTCTGTTTTGCTGGACAGAGGCTTACTCTGGGAATTTTAGCTCCCAACTCCGACATCATCTGGAGCTAAGATTTCCAGGATCCTGTGAACCAGCAGTTTGAATATTCAACAAAGGCCATCAATGGAAAATTCAAATTTCTTTCTCCGGCCATAGATCGAAGTATTTTGAGTTAGCTTTCCATCGGTACCACTTGTGCGTCGATCCGACGTCGGGAGTGACCGCAGCAGCGGATTTTGTCGGGACGCACGGGTCTGAAACAGCAGTTCAGATCCCTGGGCAGCAACTCCGACGAGTGAAGATCAGAGCCGCCGGCCTCCCACCGGTGAACCAGTGTACCGCTGTCCCAAGGAGCGTCCCCACCATAGTGGTGCCACCCCGGTCCCACGCGGCCCCACTGACCAGCACGTGGGCCCCACGATCGTGCGTACGCGTGCAGCCGAAGCTACGCAAGAAGCTGCCCGTCAACCCGAACCCGCTACTCCTGGGTCCCATTGTGTCGCCCTTTACCTTCCTACGTGGAGTGGGCATTCATATTCATTGTTTTAATTTAATTACTTATTGTTCCGAGAGTATGAGATTAGCCGCGGTCATCTTCCCCACGCCAGGCGCGTGGAGGTATCGTGTTCGCTCCTTTACCCAGCATTTGCTTTATTCGTATATACTTATTTATGCTGCTGCTAGAGAGCATGTGTTAGGGCCGTTAGCTCGATATATTTATCTCACCGCTGCTGCGAGAGAGAGCGAGATCATCCCGTGACCCGATCCGGCCACGAATTTGTGAGTTGACCACCCTAGCTCTTTGCCGGTTTCTCAACCGCGCACGTCCGACGCTTCCCTCGTTAGGGACGATCGCGAGCTTGCTTCGAGTCCCACGATTGCATTTCCAATTGGAGTCGAGTCCATGGTCCCTCCCGCATCACTCTTTTCACAGAACACCCCTCTTTAAAGCTAGATAAAAAGGATAGCAGCGGAATACAACTAGCTTAGCGTAACACACAACGATTGGCTTAGCAGAATGCACAAGTAAAATAAAGATTGAACCTAAGCATGCATCTAGCACAAAGCAATCACACAATCAAACCATAACACATGAGATTTTAAGGTGGTTCGGACTGAATCCCCAGTCCTACGTCCACCCCTCACCAAACCCGGTGAGGCTTCACTAGTGCAGCACACCAAACCGCAGATCGGAGAACTTCCGATTGCCTTCCTACTAACCACCGGTAGGGACGACAACACCGCAGATTGGATCACCATCCAACTGCCTTCCTACTAACCGCGGTAGGGACGATTCACAGTTTCAATTACTTGAACAAAATGAAAAGAGAACAAGATGAAAATATTTAAACAGGATATGGAGATATGCTAGAATCGAAAAGATCTTGTCTGAAATGAAGGAGGTGAATCTGATGCTTCAGCAAGGGCTGCCTCTTTTTCTTATTGTCTCCACACAATGTAGATCACCAACAAAGGCTTCTTCTTCTTAGTAAAGCTCTCCTCTTGATTCATCAGCAATGGCTTCTTCTACCTTGTGAAATCAGCTTCCTTAGATCCCCTTGATAGCCTTGCTTGCTTGTACACTGCCTTGGAAGTTGCTAGCTTGGATATGAGCTTAAAACACCTTGGAATGGATGAAGAACTTCTGCACGAAGTACTGTTCACGGCTACAGTACCTTCTTCTTCTTCCCTTGGACAGCCTCCTCTAGCCTCTCTTTGATCTCCCTTGGTCCATTAGGGTTTCTAACCCCTTTGTGTTATTTTTATATCTCTTTGAATGGTCCATAGACAAGCCCCAGACCAGATCAACAAATCATGGTAGGTTGGGTGACTTTAGGATTAAACAAATCCAAGAAAATGGGCTGCCCACGTTGAGAAACACAAAGTCAACAATAGTTGCTTCTGTTTGGCAGACAGGTCGACACTTCGAGATGAAGTGTCGACACTTCTCAGCTTCACATCATTTACAATGCTTCTGTTTGGTAGACAGGTCGACACTTCAAGATGAAGTGTCGACACTTCTTAGCTTCACTGTGTTTACAATGCATTCTGTTTGGCAGACAGGTCGACACTTCAAGATGTAGTGTCGACACTTCTGGGTGCCAGGGTGTCTGAAGTGTCAGCTCTTCTGTGCAAAGTGTCAACACTTCTATGCAAAGTGTCAGCACTTCTTGAAGCCAGCCTATTGTTCTGATAGCCGTGACTCTTCACATATGAAAGAAGCGATTTGAAGGGATTTTCACCATTGCCTTGTTTTCCGTGCACTTGCATCTTGAGTGACTTTTGCCTTATTTTTCGTGCACTTACATCTTGAGTGACTTTTGCCTTGTTTTCCGTGCACTTACATCTTGAGTGACTTTTGCCTTATTTTTCATGCACTTACATCTTGAGTGACTTTCTACCTTGGATGGCTTGCTCCTTTGGATTTATCTGTCAAGAGAACACATCAACAATCTGAGAATGAGACTTAGAATTTAACTCATAGTGTCATGGAGTTAAATGACTCATAATGTTAGGTATTATCAAAACTACAAATTACCAAATGACCACGGGGGCACAACATTCTCCCCCTTTTTGATGATGACAACACTGTGAGTCATTATCTGGCAGTAATATCCAAGATGGAAAATTTTATAACATATGCAGCTCAAGATACACAGTGATGATCAGAGCATGTGAATGCGGATATGTATGCATGGATGATCAGAGCATGTGAATGAATGTGAATGCTATTCAAGTTCTTCCTGATTATGGATGCTGCTCTCCCCCGTGAGTGTATGCATGATGAGGGTTCCCCTGTCTCACAAAGTTATTCTCCCCCGTCTCACAACCCCGTCTCACAAAGTTAGTCTCCCCCTTTGACAACAACAAAAAGGAGGGAAAAGGTAGAGATGGTGACAAATGTCTTAGAGATCAGAGCTGAATAGGAGTTTAGAGCAAGTCATTATATGCAGATCTGAAATATGCCTTGAGCAATATACATGGTTCAAAGTTAATGAAATCCGAGATCAACAATAGAGTTCAAAAAGCATCTACATCCTTGTTTTAATAAAAATGAACCAGAAGTGCATATCATGGCAGTGGTTAGCCTTCTTTGGCTTATACATCCATATTCAATAACTTCATCGGGAATAGCACAAACTAGTATTGAGGTTAAACAAGCATGACTAAAGCATGGAAATTTCTGATTTGAGCACTATTTTTCATGATCTTTTGCATTTGTATGCATATGACTCATATTTTACGAGCAATCGAGTCTAGTACATGTCTCTTATCCGTAAGAATATACGTTGTTTAGACGCCAGTATTCCTAGGTATTTGGTAAGACTGACTGTTATACTTTAGTGTGAACAGAGATAGCAAAGTCATGTCATGACATATCTTACCTCATTTCTTTGATGAGGAGATATATTTCTCAGCAATTATGCCATTGCTCTGCCTAGAGTCCAATTTAATTAAGACAGAGATAACATGGGCACATAATGACATATCATTCGTCACTTGTTCGGAGGACGTGATATATTTCTCCGTGCAACAATACCATTGCTCTAGCTAATTGATTTTCAGGAATTGTAGCTCATCAAGTTGTTTAACAACAATACTAAGCTTTTGTATCTCAACCAACATTGCTATGACGTTTGAATTTTCAGATTTCAAGATACTCATTCAAGGCACAACATGCAATCTCTAGTTAAAGTCTATTAACACCACGGAACATAGATGATTTCAAAAAATATATATATCAAAACTTCAAGGAAATCATTAAATCTGAACCATTTTTATAGGATAGACAATCATCAGTTCATATAATAGAAAGCTCTTACACCATAGTTCTGTCTGTTTCATGATCTCAGTTTCAGACTGGAAGCCATTGAAGTTCAGATGCAAGAGAGTAATAGTAGCAGCAAGACTCCCCCTAAGGATATGCAACGGATGCAATCAAGGATGGTAACAGAATGAAGATGAAACATATGCATGGATGCTTCAAAGAAATAACTCCCCCTTATTGTATAGCCTACATGCGACAGTGACGCATGGTACTTGGCGGAGGTGTATCCTCACGCATGGTGAGTGCTTCTAGACAAGCACAACCTAACTTTCCACACTTCATCATTTAATATACCATGGCCATGTAAGAATGATGCTACACCACATGCAATGCATCATGGACATGAATTCAACTTTATTATGCAACTACATGCAATGCTACACCACATGCAGAATGACATATTTACATATAAACAATGCATGAAAATCAATCTGCAAAAATACACAACCAAATTGAAGAAGATCATCATTTCAATTTTTATTAGCCTAAGGTCTGAAAAGACCAAGCTCCCTTCTGAGTGTTGTAAACCTATCATTACACAAGGGCTTGGTGAAGATGTCAGCAATCTGATTTAGTGTATCAATAAAATGCAGTTCAAAATTTTTCTTAAAGACCTCATCTCTAATGAAGTGATGCCTAATCTTAATATGCTTGGTCCTAGAGTGCTGGACTGAATTTTTTGTAAGGTTGATAGCACTCGTGTTATTACACATAATCGGGACACAACCAAGATCCACTAAGTAGTCTTGGAGTTGGTGTTTAATCCATAACACTTAGGTGCCACAGCTCCCTACAGCAACGTATTCTGCTTCTGCAGTTGAGAGGGCAACCGAGTGTTGTTTCTTGGAGGCCCAAGAAACTAAACACCCGCCCAGAAACTGGCAGTAGCCACTAGTACTCTTGCAATCCAGCTTGTATCCAGTCTAGTCCGCATCAGAATAAGAAATAAGAGATAAATCACATGATGACGGATACCACAATCCCAAATCTTGAGTTCTGCCAAGATATCGAAGGATACGTTTGACGGCAGTCAAGTGAGATTCTCTAGGACTAGCTTCAAATCTAGCACAGAGGTAAACACTAAACTAGATATCTGGTCGGGATGTCGTCAAATAAAGTAAGGAGCCGATCATACCTCAATAGATTTTTGCATCCACTAATTTACCATTTTCATCAGAATCCAGTGATATTGTGGTGCTAATAGGAGTTACAATTATTTTACATCTTGTCATGTTGAATCTGATGCAGGACAGACCACAGACTCGACTCCAATTAGGAATGCAACCCTCGGACTCTAAACAAGCTCGCGATCGTCCCTTTTCGAGGGAAGCGTTGGACGTGCGCGGTTGAGAAACCGGCAAGAGCAAGGGTGGTCAATTCTCTCTTGTGCCCGGATCGGGTCACGGGACGGTATCTCTCTCTCTCGCAGCAGCGGTGAATATCAATATATAGTGAGCTAGATTAACCTAACATGCTCTCTAGCAGCGGCATAAACAAGCATATATGAAATAAAGCAAAGTGCCAAGCAAGGAGCGAATACGATACCTCCACGCTCTCGGCGTGGGGAAGACGATCCTGGCCGAATTCAGTAACTCCCGGTAACAACAATGAGTTAGATTACAACAATGAAATATCGCCCACTCCACGCAGGGAGGTAAAGGGCTACACAAGTGGGCCCGGGAGGACCGATCTCGGGTTGACGGGCTGCACTTGATCACCCCGTCGGCACGGTTCGGATGGCGTGTGCTACTGGTTGTGGGGCCCATGTGCTGGTCGGTGGGGCCGTGTGGGACCGGGGCGGCACCACTGTGGTGGAGATGCCTGGAGGGGCGCTTCCTGGGATGGCGGCACGCTGGTTCACCGGTCGGAGGCCGGGCGGCTCCGATCGTCACCGGTCTGAAAAGGTGCCCATGGATCTGTTGTTTCTATTTTCAGGCGCGCGACCTGGCGAGATCTATCGCTGCGATCACTCCCGATGTCGGATTGATGCACAAGAGGTATCGTTGGAAAGCTCTCTCGAAGTCCTTGGACCTTGTGAGACTCAGAAAAATTCACCAGAGCTGTATTTAGGATGGCCGATTTTTGAAGCTTTCTGTACTCAGTCTCAGATCTGATCAGGAAAACTGAGATCTGACTGAGAACCAGCGTTGACCGTAAAGAAGACTTCCGATTCAGATCTTGAGCGCTTCTTAAACGTTGTAGAAAATCGAACAAGGAAGATGGGAATATTTTTTGTGAAAGGTTTTGTGGAGAATTGAATTTTCTGGAGATTTTATACTGGACTGTGGTCGGATCAGGACTGATGAAGATAGAACTATTTTGGATCTGAAGGGGATTTTTAGAAAATAGGTGGAGGTCGTTAGAAATTCCACTAAAATTTTTGGATGGAGGGGATGGTAGACAGAACCTCTACTAAATTTGGTGATTGAAGTAAAAATCATTTAGAGGGTCGAAGTTGATGATCTCAGGCCTGCTGCCACAGTGAATAGAAAGCTGACAAATCTGGGAGGACTTGAAGACCAAAAATGTAAAAATAGCAAAAGAAGGATTTTGGACGTGAAATGTTTTGTGGAGATTGGGAATCAAGATAAGAACACACTCTGAAACTTTCAGCCCCAGAAAATCTTGAGGTGGAGAGCATAAATTCTCGTAGTGGACCTCTGTTCAGCAGGACAGAACCTTGGACAGCACCTCGGAGATGGCTTCGCGGCGGCTCGATGGTGGCACGAACGATGGCGGTGGCACCAGAGATGAATTCCAGAAGTAGAGGGGAGGAGATAGAAGGGATAACCACTCTAGATTTGCAGAGGATGGGGGAAGAACACCAGAGGAGAGAGAGGGGGGGCGCAAATGGCTCTTGGACATTCAATATTTTCTCTTCATTAATTTCCAAATAAGAGAAATACAAGGCTTATATAATAAATGGAAAAAGACCAAGAATACCCTCAGATCTAGGATCTAGAGGAGCAAATAAGGGACATCACATTTTAATCAAACAAAATAAAAAAAATAAAATCCTAATTAATTCTAAAGGGGGGGCGCCCCCTTGACCTGGGGGGAGGGTAGGTGGCCTACCCTTGACCTTTTAACACACTTGTCTGCCATGTGGTCAATTGGCATTCAAACCTTCTAGATGGCCACCTAGGATGATTGTCCAGCCCCACATAGCTTAGGTGGCCCAATGGGGAAGGGCTGGGGGCCCCCTAGTAGGTCCTACTGGCATTTTGCACAAAAACCCAGTAAGACTCACAATTGTGTACCCATATAACACAAGGGTATACATACAAATATAAAAGGACATAAATGCTAACAAAATATGAGTGGTCTTACTTCGATGTCCACATCAATTCTCCCCGGGTGGGAAGAACTCGACTCCGTTGAGTAAAGGGGTGACTGCTCGAGTAGCCCCGGCGGATCCATCACCGTACCAAGTAGCGCGGGTATGCTCCACTCCAAGTGATCGTCACCTGCTCCTTCCGTATATACTCGATATGCGCATGCTGCTATGGGAAGAGGCTAGTGGTGGAACACTCCGAGGTGGGGTCACTCTCAAGGGGAAGGAGGCGACTCGAAGATTCACTAGGAATCACCGCTGGGCCCCTGTAGGTGACTAGATCCGGGGCATAGATGTAGAACTGATCCCATACTCATCGAGCGAGTCCACTCGCCTCTCACTCATAAGAGACCGACAACGAGCTTGCACAAGACACTTGCAGACTCACCATGCACTAACACACGTATGCAAATCACACAAACAAGCCACACAAACAAACCACACAAAGAAGAAACACACTGACTCATGCTTGACCCTAGACTTAAGGTGGTGGTAACATCAACCCCACTAAGTGGCCGCATCCTGAGCTACGGAAAACTCATCTAGACCTTCCACTTCATAGTACTCATCGGCTAGTGCCAGATCGGCCTCATAGGTGACAAGCTCGAGCCCAGAAGGTGAGGCTTCTCCAACCCCTAGGGCTAGTGTGGTACGAGTGGGGCATTGGTTGGCAAAGTGGCCAAACCCATGACAATGGAAACACTGTAGACGGGACCTACTACTCTCTCCGATGAGAGGGCCCTTACCCTTATCCTCCCGACGGGTAGGGGGTGTAGGCAGCAATGGTGGAGGTGTAGGTGTCTTGGGCAATAGGGGTGGGGGTGCCGGTGCCAGAGGGCGAGCAAGGGGTGCCGGGGGTTGGGATGGAGGTAGATCCCGGGGTGGGGGAGGACGAGGCCGTGGAGCGAAATGCTCCTGACGGGTGGGCTCCTGAGATCGAGCCATGGGGGCCCGCTGAGGTGGGCCTAAAGAGTGGCGGGGCTCGGTGCTACGAAGAGGGGTGGGACCCGACCGATGGCTAGGATCGAACTCTCCCTCAAATTGCTCCAACTCAAGAGCAACTTGATATGCTTCTTCCAACGTCTTGGCATTGCGGCGGAATAGCTCATACTGGTAGTGTGGCCGCAAACCACGTCGAAAGCGAGACATGGGCATGGTACTCTCCTCCAAGACACCACATCGTAGAAAGTACACATCAAATTCAGTAATATATTCAGAGACGGATCGGTCTCCCTACCTAAGACTTTGCCACCTATCGATGAGTCGTTGACGGTACGTGGGAGGAAGGTACTTTTGCCAAAGCTTAAGCTTCATTTCGCCCCATGTGTCAATCGGGGGCTCTAGCCGCTGAAATAATAGGCTCTCTACATTCTTCCAATAGGTTTGTGCCTGTCCCATGAGCTTCATGGTAGCAAATCGGATCCTTCGACGTTCCGACATGTCGTACCAATCGAAGTATCGGTCCATGTCGAACTCCCAATCTAAATAGATTTTCGGATCTAAAGACCGATAAAAAATGGGAGGATCCGCTCGCACGGTCTTAAGGACCCTATCGTCCTCCTCATCTCTTTGTGGTTGGAGGCCACGACGGCGTTGACCATACCCCTCATAGGCGTTATCGGACCCATAGTCCTCGAGACCAAGGTCACGGCGCGGTAGTTCGGGAACCCGAGGAGGGGCGGGTGGAAGAGCCCGTGGTGGCTGAGGAGCATGTGCGGGCGGGTCGTGGGCCACATAGATAGGCTGGGCCGGGGCTAAGGGAGTGGCTTGGCCTTGGACAGCCGCCTGAGCGAGTATGGGTGGGCCTTGGGCCACTATAGGAGGGTCCCCGTGCGACATCTTATCCAGCCGTCCGACCAGACCTTGGACGGATCTGTCGGATGACTCCATCCGTTCCTCCATGGCGTTAAAACGGTCATCTATGCGGTCCAAGAAGCTCTTAAAGGTAGCCTCGGTTTGGTCCATCTGGCCTACGAGGGTCATGATCGCCTCACGCAAGGACTGCAGGTCTCCCGAGATGATATCCCGTGGGTTGGCCATAGGTGCAGGGTGATGGTATTGGGTACTGTTGTGCCCCTTGTGCTTTGTTGATGATGTGGTGTTTTAATGATAGCAACATGAATGAGTCACCACATTGTCTGTGAGAGATTGCATGAGAGTGCCATGTCTGAATTGTGAAGAATGCATGTGTATGCTTAAGTCATGCTGTGATAAATTGGTTTGTGCTTGATTTCTGTTCTGTGCATTGCTTCTCTGCTGATATGTTCATGTTGTAGTTAATCGAGTCTATACATTGTCATGCACATTAGTCAGGCAGCAAGTGTGTACATCGCTTAGTGTAAGCATGGCGAAGTCCAAAGTCTATACACTGCTACAGGCATCAAGTCTATACATCCGTCTCACTGTTCACATGCATCAACGTCTCAGGCATCGCAAAGTCTGCACATTGGACCGTCTTCATTAGCGTCTTTGCCAAGTCCATACATCATTCATCGTCTCATGAAATGATTCAGGCCATCAAGACTTGGCACGTGATCCAAGAGGCTGAAATGGTGACACATGGACACAGCAGTTCAAACAATCAAGAAAGAAGCTCCTGGATTACTCTGTGCGTCAACGCCACGAGTTGGAAGAGTCGACGCAGCAGTTAAAAAGGGGTAGACTATTTTTTCACTGGACTGCCGATGCCGATGCGTTAACGCCATTGCTAGACAGCGTCGACATAGCCATTAAGCCTGATAGGCATCTAGCTCGGAGACAGCTTAGAAGGTTAATGCTAGAGCTTAAGGCGTCCACGCACCAGTGAAGATGCATCCACGGATATTCTTCACAGCATCAACTCTACGCAAAGGCTACGTCAACTCAGCCACTCAAGAAGCAGAGGCCCTGTCAGAAAGATTCCATGCGTCAATGCCTTGATCAAGTGGCATGGACGCAGTAGTTCAAACAATCAGGAAAGCAGCTTACTGGATTACTCTGGCACGTCAACGCATTCATCCAGTGGCATCGACGTAGCAGGTTGATGGATCGACAAGGTGACCAGAGGGTGGATGCAGTTGCACAATGCGTCAACGCACTCCACACGAAACGTGAGAGGGCTGAAGCCATCTAAGTTCAGACGCTGCAGCTCCATGCGTCAACGCAACATGATGATAGCGTCGACGCAGCACGCCCATCTGTTGAAGACTTGATCACTGGATCACAGATGCATCAACGCAGCAGGCTGATGGAGTCAACGCAGCAGACTTGAGTCTTGCTGGTCGAATGTCGTTGAATTGACGGGCACGTGATCCGAGGTGCCTGGCTCGTGAAGCAGGATGCTGCCACGTGGTCCGAATTTCTAGGGCAGGAACTGTGGAAGCCACACGCGCCCTGCTGCTGCTACTGTTGGTATATAATGGAGCCTTCATCTTCAGATGGAGGTCGATCGTGATCGAAGCCAGGGAGCAGAAGCTGAGAGAAGAAAAGGGGGAAAAAGAAGAGAGAGCTTCCACGATCCAGGAGAAGAATAGAAGACTGATCGAAGAAGAAGCCTGAAGAGCAGAAGAAGGAAAAGAGAGAGATAGTGCTCGTGAGGAGAAAAGGAGAGCAGAGAAGAAAGTGAGAGTGAGAGCAGAAGAAGGAAAAGAGAGAGATAGTGCTCGTGAGAAGTGAGAAGAAAGAGAGAAGAAAGAAAAAGGTAGAGTGAAGAAAGAGAGTGAGATCGAGGTAGATCTGTTCCTACTGGACCGTGGATCAGATCCAGGCCAGTCAGCTCCGTTGAGAGCCACATTGTGCGTTTCATTTTCAGCTTTCTGTTTGCTGAAGTTATTTTCATTTCGTGTTTTTGTTTTTACTTTTCATTTTGGTTATCCTTGTTCTCCCGATCCTCTGGACTGAGGTCGGGTTCCTCCTGGTGGGTCAGGAGAAGGGAGGCTAACCCTCCGGTTCTGGTCTTGCTGGTAGCAGGTCCAGGTGTACCCTCCGGGTTGGAGGAAGAGAGACTTGGGTCTCTGGTTGCTAGTGACTGGGTGTCACTGGTGTTCCCTCCGGTTGGGAGGAAGAGGGGAGGATGTTCCCCTGGTCAAGCTGTTTGGCAGCGTGTGTTGGCAGACTGAGTCTGCAGGTTACTAGCTTGTGCTAGTGGAAGCCTCACTCCTGTTGGGAGTGAGGGGTGGATGTAGGTCTTGGTGACCGAATCACCTAAAAACCCATTGTGTAGTGGTTTGAATTCTTGTGTGATTGGCGCTAGATGAATGCTTATAGGCGTTTTGGTTTGATGTTCTATAAGTGTTCATCTATTTGCTGCACACACTATATGTTTGACTGTGGTTTGATCTCTTGTATCTGATTTCGCTAGATGAATGTTAGGAGCGCCTCAATTGGGTTTTTTGTCTGAATGCTTTAAGGTACAAGCTCCTTTGATTTGATTCAGTCTAATGTTTAGACTTGCTTAGGTTCGCTCTATATATCTGCAATAGTTTTTAATTCCGCATCTCTGATTGCTTTAGATTTTAACTGGGCAAAATTTTTATAGGCCATATTCATTCACCCCCTCTGAATACTTGCACCGAACCTATCAATTGGTATTAGAGCGGTGTCTGCATACAAGGTCCAGCGATCTGCAGATTCGATCTTGCAGTCTTAGGTGCTAATTTGTTTCTAGTGCATCATTATTCCTGTTGCATTGAATCTACCTTCTATTTGTTTCAATGGCTCCTCCACCCGTCTTTAGTGGTTCTGATTTTAATCAGTGGCACACTGCTCTCCATGCTTATGTTAATGGTGTTAATCCTGATCTGTGGAAATTAATTTCACAAGGTCCTCACACCTTACCTACGAAAGTGTCCAAATGGACCGACAGACACAGATCAAAGGACGGAGAAAATCAGAAAGCCCTTAATCTGATGAAAGCAGCTACTGACAGAGCTTTATGGTCTTGCTTTCATGATTGCAGGTCCGCTAAATACATCTTGGATATGCTGAAGAAAATTCACAGGGCAAATGAGGACAGCTGCATGATGGCTGACAGAAGTAATCTAAGTGGCAGCAATCAAGGCAGCAGTCAGAATGAAGATGATGTTGATGAAGAGGTAAACTCTGAATTTGACTCTGACGAAATGACTTCTGATTATTTGAAGGAAATGTATGTTGAATTGTATGAAAAGTATGGAAAAATAAAATCTGAAAATAAAAAATTAAAGAAAAAGGTTGAACAAAATAGTTCTGATTTATCATGTGAAAATTGTTCAAATCTGAAGCAATCTTATGATGCTTGTTCTTCTGATAATCAAGAGCTTAAGAAACATGTTGAATTGTTGAGATCTGAAAAAGAGTCTCTGAGAAAATCTGTTATTGAGAGTAAAGGAAAATGTAAGAAACTCGAGCAAGAGAAGAACCTATTTGCTGAAAAATTTAATGCCATAAAATCTGTAAATACAAAATTGCAAAGAGATTTTGAGAAATAACAAAAGGATTGGAAGGAATTTGAGGCTGGAAGAAAATTTGGAATTAACTCTGATGATCAAATTTTGATAAATGAATTAATTCAGAGTGACAGACTAAAGGAAGAAATTGAGAAACTAAAACAGTTGAACACCATCTTGTCAGAGAGATTGCTGACATTAGAAAAAGGCAAACATGTGGTGTCCGATAATTCAGAAGAAGTTGATGAGCTGAGAAAGGAAATTGAGAAATACATAATTTCCAACAAAGTCTTGGATGAGGCTGTCAATTGCAGTGAGTAAGAAATTGCCAGTTATGAGTTACACATTGCCTCTTTGGAAGAAGAAATTCAAGACTTAAAAAACTCTTTGTCTAAATTTGTTAGTGGGCAAGATAATCTGAACAAATTGCTGGGAATAAAAGTCAATGTCAAAAAGGAAGGGTTGGGCTACAACAATGTCAATAAAAGGACTTTTCAGAACAAGTTAATGACATCATTTGTAAATGCTTCAAATGTAGCCACAACATCTCAGGTCAAACAACCCATTGTTCAGAAAACCCATAAACCAATTGAAAAATCAAAAGGGGATGATAACATGAAGCAAAAGGAAACACTCAAGTATGTGGAAAAAGTGCATGCTACTCATCAAAAGAACAAAAAGGTTCCTGCCACTTCAATGCACAATGTTCAAAAATCATCCACGCACACATACACACATGCATACAAACAGAAAATTTCATGCCATTACTGTCATAAACCTGGCCATTTGATGCATGAATGTAGAGTGAGGGAAAAGGATGATCTGAGTGCTAGAAAATATCATGATAAAAATCTTTCATCTCAGAAAAGGAAAATTGAGTGTTTTCATTGTGGTAAAGTAGGACACAAAAGTTCACAATGCTGGTTTGTTAGTGATAAGAATAAATTTCATGCAAATGATCATGCTCTTAACAAGAACAAGTCTGTTCCAATAAACCGGCATATGACATGCTTTAATTGTGGAAAATTGGGTCATAAGAGATTTGAATGCTGGCTGAATGCTGGTAAGAAAAGTTCTAATTCATGCCTTCACTATGGCAAGATCGGCCACATTGCAACCCACTGTTGGCATGCTCAGGGTAGAAAATTAAATTCTAAAATTGTTAAATTCCCTATCATTAACAGAAAGTCTCCTGCATGCTATCACTGTGGGAAGCCAGGCCACAGAGCTGGAGATTGTTGGCATGTTCAGAATAACTCTGCTAAACTCCATATTGCGAAATTTACATGCCATCATTGTGGGAAGCAAGGTCACAGGGCTGCAACCTGTTGGCTGACAGGATATCAAAACCAAACTAGTTTTGGCAAACAGAATTCTTATTCTGTTAACAAGAAATCTCATGCATATGCACATAGAATTCATGCTAACAAGAATGTGCATAAATCAGATCTGAAAACTGCTGCTCCTTGCTATCAATTTAAAAATGTACTGAGAAAACCTGGTAGAAGTGATAATGTCATGTCAGGACCCAAGACTTCTTGGGTACCTGTTTGTGCAAAATAAACCTTGTTTTGCAGGTGTGCCTTGGGACTGAAATAAAAGGGGTAATAAACCAAGGCACTCAAAGAAAAACCCATTCTCACACTTTTCAGGTAATCTCTCTGCATTTCCCATTTTGAAACTTATTGCATATCTGGTTTGATGTATTCTTGCATATCCTGTTCTTAGCTTCATCTAGTGCATGCATATTAAATCCGTTCTTGCATATTCATTCATCATCTGCCATTTGCACTACTCTCTGATCATGCACTCTGAAACTTCTGAAAATCTAAACTGCATATGTATGTGGCTTGGAATTTGCCCTCCCATTAGCTCGTACCTATCTGTTTTCATCTATATGGGTTCTGTATGGTTTTTAGTGCGTTGACGCATTTGGCTGACTGCGTAGACACAATTGTGCGTCTTTCGCTTGCTTTCTTGTTCACTGCGTCAACGCTGACACTAATGAGTTGACTCATTGGTGTGTATTTGATCCATGTATGCATGCTCACATTTAAAAATCTGCCTTGCTTCTCATGAGAACATGTTGAGATATCAGTGCATAATTCAGATTGATAATTGATTGGAAATCTGAACTGCGTGTTGCATTATCATGCATGACCTCAATGGCATATAAATGGTAAGGTACCAAAAGGCAGGGAAATCTATCTGGAAGTTCTTACTATGTGTGAGGTGGTCTTTTAGACCAAGTGCTCTGCCAAGTACCAAGGGGCATGGTCCATATAGAACAGTGTACTGCATATCACAATTTGAAGAAAATTAAATTTGAAAAGAAATGATTCATTGCATATAGATAGGGGGAGCATTATTATATTGTTGTCACTATTTGAAATTCACACTCTACACTCCTTCAAATCATCAATTGACTATTTTGAGTTCATACCTTCTTGAATCTGAAAATTTGGCTGCTAATCCTAAATCTGTTGAAGAAGGAGTGTCTCATTTTGTCTGACTGAAATGACTTTAAACCTGTATTGAGTGATTGACTCTGCTAGTGGCTTTAAACCTTTATTCTCTTGCTGATTGACTCTTCCACCAGCTTGTACTCTTCCTTCATATACCTCTTAGCTGGTGTGACTATTTTGGCTCCATTATTGAGTTGTTGGTCAGCTAAATTTATTGTTCTGATCTGAGGAACTTAAGCTGCATGTCATGCAATTCAGTCTGAGATTTTGGTAGAAACTTCTATCATATAGGTTTAAGAATTATCACTGAATCAGACTGATATAAGATTAATGTATTCTCAGATTTCTAATTAAATGAATTGAAAATATCTGAATGATAAGGTTTAATAAACTTTAACCTCTTGGATCATGTAATCCTTAAAGTCTCTCATCTGATATCTGAAAATTTGAAGTCAAGGCTACTTTGGTAGAGTTACATAGAGTGAGTGTTGTGGTTAAACATTAACTTGAAAAAGTTGACTAAATGGAAAATTGTGAATTCAGAGTAATGACTCGTCACTGAGAAACTGAGCTCTTTATCAATGAAATAAAGTAACTCAAGTCATGAGGTGCCATAGTTATCTCTGATAAAAATTTAGTGAAACAAAACCTGACAGAGCAATAGCTTATTTGTGTTGAGTAGCTGGGGAGTCTGGCCTCTGATAAAGGTGTCTTCTCATGTAAAAAGACACTTATATTGCTAACTCTGCTCTCAAAGTGAGAGGCAATAACAGTTATCACACTGAGTAACTGGGTCACTTCAACTGAGACTTGTTGTGCCTCATGTAAAAAGGTGTTGATCAACTTAAATTGCTCAGGGAAAATATAATGTGCTTCAAATAAAATTATCTTAAAAAATTTGTCAACTCATGTTCTTGAAAAAGTGTTTAACATCAACACTAATCTGTGTAACTCTTGGAAGAGTCATTGAGATCATGTGTGCAAGATAAAAGATGATTTTTATTGTGTTATCTGAATAATTGGTTCACCTTTATTAGAACTTGGATTCAGATATGAGTATTGAGTTTAATTTGACAAATTTGGTATACATCAAAATTAAATCAGATTGGTTAAGTTGCCACTTCATAACTCTTTATGATAGAAGAGTCTACATCTTTTAAGACTTATTGAAGTGATGTATGCATTCAAATCCCTCATGATCAGATTCATGCATGATCAACAAATATTGTATAGTCAACTCCTCTCTTATCAGTTGACTGATTCCATCTGCATTTTTCTGACCATACAAATGTGAGATGCCACTCCCATTATTACCTTGTTCACTTGCAGCCTTCTGAACTTCAGAATCCTTATGGTGGTGGATTTCAGATTGATTCCTGAGATGTATTTCTCTCTCACACTGTTGGAATCTTCCATCTTGTTCTGTAATAAGTTCTGATTCTGTGGTATTTTCACCAGAATTCAGATTCTTTGTAATGGCTGATTTCAGATTGATTTATTGGATAACCAGATTCCATTCCTGTGCTTCAGGGGGAGTTATGGTTTATTTTCATCTAAGGGGAGAGTAGTCAATCATGCATGTTGATAGGGGGAGAGCTGTTTCACTGTCATAAGGGAGATCTTCATTTTAAAGAACCATGACTCATTCTCTGCATTTATGTGCTGTCTTTGTGTGCTGCATTTGATTATCAAACCATTTCCCTTTTTTTTGATTATGTCAAAGGGGGAGAATAGTTTGATGAGTCAGTGTGACTCATTATGTTGCCATCATCAAAAAGGGGGAGATTGTTGTGCCCCTTGTGCTTTGTTGATGATGTGGTGTTTTAATGATAGCAACATGAATGAGTCACCACATTGTCTGTGGGAGATTGCATGAGAGTGCCATGTCTGAATTGTGAAGAATGCATGTGTATGCTTGAGTCATGCTGTGATAAATTGGTTTGTGCTTGATTTCTGTTCTGTGCATTACTTCTCTGCTGATATGTTCATGTTGTAGTTAATCGAGTCTATACATTGTCATGCACATTAGTCAGGCAGCAAGTGTGTACATCGCTTAGTGTAAGCATGGCGAAGTCCAAAGTCTATACACTGCTACAGGCATCAAGTCTATACATCCGTCTCATTGTTCACATGCATCAACGTCTCAGGCATCGCAAAGTCTGCACATTGGACCGTCTTCATTAGCGTCTTTGCCAAGTCCATACATCGTTCATCGTCTCATGAAATGATTCAGGCCATCAAGACTTGGCACGTGATCCAAGAGGCTGAAATGCTGACACAAGGACACAACAGTTCAAACAATCAAGAAAGAAGCTCCTGGATTACTCTGTGCGTCAACGCCATGAGTTGGAGGAGTCGACGCAGCAGTTAAAAAGGGGTTGACTATTTTTTCACTAGACTGCCGATGCCGATGCGTCAACGCCATTGCTAGACAACGTCGACATAGCCATTAAGCCTGATAGGCATCTAGCTCGGAGACAGCTTAGAAGGTTAATGCTAGAGCTTAAGGCGTCCACGCACCAATGAAGATGCATCCACATATATTCTTCACAGCGTCAACTCTACGCAAAGGCTGCGTCAACTCAGCCACTCAAGAAGCAGAGGCCCTGTCAGAAAGATTCCATGCGTTAACGCCTTGATCAACTGGCGTGGACGCAGTAGTTAAAACAATCAGGAAAGGAGCTTACTGGATTACTCTGGCGCATCAACGCATTCATCAAGTGGCGTCGACGCAGCAGGTTGATGGATCGACAAGGTGACCAGAGGGTGGACGCAGTTGCACAATGGGTCAACGCACTCCACACGAAACGTGAGAGGGCTGAAGCCATCTAAGTTCAGACGCTGCAGCTCCATGCGTCAACGCAACATGATGATAGCGTCGACGCAGCACGCCCATCTGTTGAAGACTTGATCACTGGATCACAGATGCGTCAACGCAGCAGGCTGATGGAGTCAACGCAGCAGACTTGAGTCTTGCTGGTCGAATGTCATTGAATTGATAGGCACGCGATCCGAGGTGCCTGGCTCGTGAAGCAGGATGCTGCCACGTGGTCTGAATTTCTAGGGCAGGAACTGTGGAAGCCACACGCGCCCTGCTGCTGCTACTGTTGGTATATAATGGAGCCTTCGTCTTCAGATGGAGGTCGATCGTGATCGAAGCCAGGGAGCAGAAGCTGAGAGAAGAAAAAGGGGAAAAAGAAGAGAGAGCTTCCATGATCCAGGAGAAGAATAGAAGACTGATCGAAGAAGAAGCCTGAAGAGCAGAAGAAGGAAAAGAGAGAGATAGTGCTCGTGAGGAGAAAAGGAGAGCAGAGAAGAAAGTGAGAGTGAGAGCAGAAGAAGGAAAAGAGAGAGATAGTGCTCGTGAGAAGTGAGAAGAAAGAGAGAAGAAAGAAAAAGGCAGAGTGAAGAAAGAGAGTGAGATCGAGGGAGATCTGTTCCTACTGGACCGTGGATCAGATCCAGGCCAGTTAGCTCCGTTGAGAGCCACATTGTGCGTTTCATTTTCAGCTTTCTGTTTGCTGAAGTTATTTTCATTTCGTGTTTTTTTTTCTTTTTTCATTTTGGTTATCCTTGTTCTCCCGATCCTCTGGACTGAGGTCGGGTTCCTCCTGGTGGGTCAGGAGAAGGGAGGCTAGCCCTCCGGTTCTGGTCTTGCTGGTAACAGGTCCAGGTGTATCCTCCGGGTTGGTGGAAGAGAGACTTGGGTCTCTGGTTGCTGGTGACTGGGTGTCACTGGTGTTCCCTCCGGTTGGAAGGAAGAGGGGAGGATGTTCCTCTGGTCAAGCTGTTTGGCAGCGTGTGTTGGCAGACTGAGTCTGCAGGTTACTAGCTTGTGCTAGTGGAAGCCTCACTCCTGTTGGGAGTGAGGGGTGGATGTAGGTCTTGGTGACCGAACCACCTAAAAACCCATTGTGTAGTGGTTTGAATTCTTGTGTGATTGGCGCTAGATGAATGCTTAGGGGCGTTTTGGTTTGATGTTCTATAAGTGTTCATCTATTTGCTGCACACACTATATGTTTGACTGTGGTTTGATCTCTTGTATCTGATTTCGCTAGATGAATGTTAGGAGCGCCTCAATTGGGTTTTCTGTCTGAATGCTTTAAGGTACAAGCTCCTTTGATTTGATTCAGTCTAATGTTTAGACTTGCTTAGGTTCGCTCTATATATCTGCAATAGTTTTTAATTCCGCATCTCTGATTGCTTTAGATTTTAACTGGGCGAATTTTTATAGGCCATATTCATTCACCTCCCCTCTGAATACTTGCACCGAACCTATCAGGTACCTCGCCGTGTGGGCATGCAAAGGACACAAGGACTAGGAGACACAGACCAATGCAAACAAGTGATGCACCTAGACCTAACCAAGACTCGGTACGTGGCGGAGTTAATCGATCCGAAGACCACTCGCGCAAGTGTGCAGCCTTCCCGATAGGCGTAGCCTAACGTTCAGACAACACCATTTATATACCGAGTAAAGGGATGTAAATGCAACCAAGACCGACTTAGACGATGACTAGACGTAAATGACACTCTTTTTTTTTAGACCCCCTAGACTCAAACTCGCTCTGATACCAAACTGATGCGGGACGGACCACGGACTCGACTCCAATTAGGAATGCAACCCTCAGACTCTAAACAAGCTCGCGATCGTCCCTTTTCGAGGGAAGCGTCAGACGTGCGCTGTTGAGAAACCGGCAAGAGGTAGGGTGGTCAATTCTCTATTGTGCCCGGATCGGGTCACGGGACGGTATCTCTCTCTCTCCCGCAGCAGCGGTGAATATCAATTTATAGCGAGCTAGATTAACATAACATGCTCTCTAGCAGCGGCATAAACAAGCATATATGAAATAAAGTAAAGTGCCAAGCAAGGAGCGAATACGATACCTCCATGCTCTCGGCGTGGGGAAGACGATCCCGGCCGAATTCAGTAACTCCCGGTAACAACAATGAGTTAGATTACAGCAATGAAATATCACCCACTCCATGCAGGGAGGTAAAGGGCTACACAAGTGGGCCCGGGAGGACCGATCTCGGGTTGACGGGCTGCACTTGATCACCCCGTCTGCACGGTTCGGACGGCGTGTGCTGCTGGTTGTGGCACCCACGTGCTGGTCGGTGGGGTCGTGTGGGACCGGGGCGGCACCACTGTGGTGGAGATGCCTAGAGGGGCGCTTCCTGGGATGGCGGCGTGCTGGTTCGCCGACCGGAGGCCGGGCGGCTCCGATCGTCACCGGTCGGAAAAGGTGTCCACAGATCTATTGTTTCTATTTTCAGGCGCGCGATCCGGCGATATCTATCGCTGCGATCACTCTCGACGTCAGATCGATGCACAAGAGGTATCGTTGGAAAGCTCTCTCGAAGTCCTTCGACCCTGTGAGACTTAGAAAAATTCACCATAGCTGTATTTTGGATGGCCGATTTTTGAAGCTTGCTGTACTCAGTCTCAGATCTGATCAGGAAAACTGAGATCTGACTAAGAACCAGCGTTGACCGTAAAGAAGACTTCTGATTCAGATCTTGAGCACTTCTTAAAAGTTGTAGAGAATTGAACAAGGAAGACGAGAATATTTGTTCTGAAAGGTTTTGTGGATAATTGAATTTTCTGGAGATTTTATACTGGACTGTGGTCGGATCAGGACTGATGAAGATAGAACTATTTTGGATCTGAAGGGGATTTTTAGAAAATAGGTGGAGGTCTTTAGAAATTCCACTAAAATTTGTGGATGGAGGGGATGGTAGACAGAACCTCTACTAAATTTTGTGATTCATGTAAAAAGCATTTAGAGGGTCGAAGTTGATGATCTCAGGCCTGTTGCCATAGTGAACAGAAAGCTGACAGATTTGGGAGGACTTGAAGACCAAAAATGTAAAAATAGCAAAGAAAGATTTTGGACCTGAAATTTTTTGTGGAGATGGGGAATCAAGATAAGAACACACTCTGAAACTTTCAGCTCCATAAGATCTCGAGGTGGAGAGCAGAAATTCTCGTAGTGGACCTCTGTTCAGTAGGATAGAACCTTGGACAGCACCTCGGAGATGGCTTCGCGGCGGCTCGATGGCGGCACGAACGGCAGTGGTGGCACCAGAGATGAATTCCAGAAGTAGAGGGGAGGAGATAGAAGGGATAACCACTCTAGAATTGCAAAGGATGGGGGAAGAACACCAGAGGAAAGAGAGGGGGGGGCGCAAATGGCTCTTGGACATTCAATATTTTCTCTTCATTAATTTCCAAATAAGAGAAATACAAGGCTTATATAATAAGTGGAAACGGACCAAGAATACCCTCAGATCTAGGATCTGGAGGGGCAAATAAGGGACATCACATTTGAATCAAAAAAAAGAAAAAAAAAGAAAATCCTAATTAATTCTAAAGGGGGGGGGGGCGCCCCCTTGACCAAGGGGGAGGGTAGGTGGCCTACCCTTGACCTTTTAACACACTTGTCTCCCATGTGGTCAATTGGCATTGAAACCTTCTAGATGGCCACCTAGGATGGTTGACCAGTCCCACATAGCTTAGGTGGCCCAATAGGGAAGGGCTGGGGGCCCCCTAGTAGGTCCTACTGGCATTTTGCACAAAAACCCAATAAGACTCATAATTGTGTACCCATATAACACAAGGGTATACATACAAATATAAAATGACATAAATGTGAACAAAATATGAGTGGTCTTGCTTCAATGTCCCCGTCAGAATCTTTTCAGCAACTCCTTGATGTATTTGACTTGACTTATTAAGCACCCTTCTTCTCCTTGGTTGACCTGTAAACTGAGAAAAAATTGGAGTTCTCCCATTAGGCTCATCTCGAATTCGCTAGTCATGAGGTTAGCAAATTCCTCACACATTTCAGATTTAGTAGAACCAAACACAATATCATCAACATAAATTTGAACAATCAAGATGTTCTTACCTTGCTTCTTGGTGAAAAGTGTTCGATCTACCTTACCTCGTGTGTACTCTTTCTCAATGAGGAATGAGCTTAGTATCTCATACCAAGCTCTTGGTGCTTGCTTCAAACCATAAAGTGCCATGTCTAGCTTATATACAAAATCTGCATGGTTAGAGTTCTCAAAGCTAGGAGGCTGCTCAACATAGACTTCTTCTTTGATCAAACCATTTAAGAAGGCACTTTTTACATCCATTTGATACAACTTTATTCTAAGGGAGCATGAAACTTGGTTTTAGATGTTGACTCCCCCTCAAAGCATGCATGGGTTGGCATTGAACTATGCATCCTAAGACTTATATGAATGCATAATGCAATGAAGATGCTACATGATGATTGTACATTTTTGTGTCTTCCTAAACATGATTTGCATAGAAGTACATGAGATCACAAGATGATGCAAACACAAATCATTCACAATTAATTTTGAACTGAATGCAACATGATGATGTCAATTGCTAGACTCCCCCTTAGAACAATGCTGACATGAATAATGAGTTGAAAATGTAGCCATGGTATGCATCATCAAAACCAATATATAAGAATTTCATATGGTTGGTAGCAAGAATTAAACAATTCATCATTATATCAGCAACATCAGCAAAACAAGTTTTTTCATGAATTAACCAGCTGAAATAATTGATCTCTGGTGCACGGCAAAGGTTTTGATCTTAAACCCTTCTCACGCATAGTAAGAGTTTCGGGCAAGCATGACTTGCCTTTCTACTCTAGACCATTTGAAATACTAGAGGTCAAGCGGGGTGTGAGCAATTAATCTAGCTCATATGTTCATCTTCACACCATGGGGCATAAATCATCATTTTAAACAAGCAATTGAGTTTGCAGAATTTTATTGAACAAAATGGGTAAACTTATGATGCACTATCTACATGTCAAGACTAAACATGCAAAATGACAGAAACAAAATTTATTTACATACTTGTGCCTTGAGCTTTTATTTACCTGACCATTCATTTCTCAACTCCAAGGCATCCTGCACCCAAAATTCTCATTTGAAATTTTTAGGTACCCAAGCTTGCTTGGGTCCTTATGGGTTAGCAACATGTTTAGCATCTTGGCTCATCTTTTGCAGGACAATCACATCATCCTCCCTCATTGTGGGGCAATCATATATCTCATGCCCATTTTTCCCACAATAGAAACAACACACAAAAGATTGATTATTCTTTTTATGTTCATGTGCGTGTGCATGTGGACTATGCTTTTGTGGGCGAGCATGATTTTTACCTTTCATGGTATGAGGGTGGTGTCTTTCTTTCAGATGCCAGCATTCCTGGTCAGTGTGACTAGTCTTACCATAATGAAAGTAGCGATGTGAAGCATTTCTGTTGAAGGCCATGGGGAGTGTCGACCTGTCTGGATGGGAATGTCGACACTTCTGATTCTCCATGCGATTCTGTGTAGAGTTTTGCTGAGCAGGCCCTCTGCCAGTGTTGACCCGTTTCTTTCCTTGCCCTTTCACTTGTTGTCCTGCTCTAAGCTCATCATTTCTCAAGATGAAACAATCATGCATAGTGTGACCATGTCTACCACAATAATAACAATGGACACTCTTTTCATGGTATTTAGCATTGCACATATTATGGTACATGTTTCGATGAGCATGCTGAATTTTGCTTTTCTTTCGAGTTGTATGCCCTTTTTGGTGACCACAGGAAGTTGTGGCTTCTGGTGAGCCAGAATCTTGGTCTTAGGCAAACATTGACAGGAAGTCATTCAAACCTTGAATTTCATTTTCAAGCGAGGAAATATGCTGTTTAGATTCAGCACGATCCTATTCACATGCTGCCCATTGCTCATTGAGCATGGCATTGACCACTTTAAGATTTTGATTTTCTTGTTCTAAAGCATGCAATATTTCAGGGCAATCATCAATGACAGTTTTGCCTTTTCTAAGTGCAACCAGTTTTTCATTCACTTCTTCTTTATCTTGTTTAAGTTCAATTTTCTTTTTCAATAATTCTCTATTCTTTTCTTTCAGAGAATCAACCAGATTTTGTTGCCATTCAAGATCATCATGGAGACCTGTATTTATCTTTCTCAAGAACAAGCATTCTTCGCATGCAAAATTAGTATAGCATGAAACTTCAGTTTCTTTCAGGACCTTTTCACTTTGAGTTTCAGACTTTTTATTTTCTTCAATCAACCTTTTATCATGAATTAGCCCATCAGCTATAGTTTGATCATTAGAGATTGATTTAACTTGGTTTTGAAGTTTTATTACAATTTCTTCCAACCTAGTGATTTCATCATGAAGATTTTCATTTTCATCCCTTAGACATGCAATGCTTTGTTTATGCGTATCTAGATCAAAAGAAAGAGTGTCGTTTAGCTCTTCAAAAGTAGAACCGTTTTTACAAAAAGAGCTTTCATTTTGGTTATTTTTCTTGAGATCCTTTTTCATATTTTTATTTTCTGATTTTACATGTTTGTATTGTTTAATCAACTCATCATAGGCTTCCATAAGCTCTTCAAAAGTAAATTTCTCGAAATCAAAGCTTACCTGTGATGAGGATGGATTGCTGGACTGTTCTGCACGATCGACCATGAAGCATTCTTGTTCTTGTTCCTTCCCTTCATGGATTTTCACCAACCTGTCCAGTACTTACTTGGCTGTGCTGCAGGAGGACACAAAATGAGATAGTCTGAGATCAACTGCAGCGTTAATTAAGTTATGTGCAGCAAGATTATCATTGTGTTTGGTCTCATGTTCAGCTGACCATTTAATTGAATTTGATGGTAGCTCATGAGGACCATTGTATATAAGAGTCCACAATTGTGTATCTATGGAGCTAACATGGATGAACATTCTCCCTACCCATGTAGAAAATTTTGAACCATCACAAATGGGTGGAGAAGCCATCGAAGCATGTGTAGCATATGAAGCCATAAAATGCACTGGGATCTTTCCCTACATATTGTAAGATCTAGGAATGGCAGAGCCTTGCTCTGATACCACTTGTTGAGTAGTGGATGGCAGATCTAGAGGGGTGGGGTGAACAGATCTGCCCCTCTATTCACAGAACACCCCTCTTTAAAGCTAGATAAAAAGGATAGCAACGGAATACAACTAGCTAAGCGTAGCACACAACGATTGGCTTAGCAGAATGCACAAGTAAAATAAAGATTAAACCTAAGCATGCATCTAGCACAAAGTAATCGCACAATCAAATCATAACACACGAGATTTTAAGGTGGTTCGGATTGAATCTCCAGTCCTACGTCCGCCCCTCACCAAACCCGGTGAGGCTTCACTAGTGCAGCGCACCAAATCGCAGATTAGAGAACTTCTGATTGCCTTCCTACTAACCACCGGTAGGGATGACAACACCGCAGATTAGATCACCTTCCAACTGCCTTCCTACTAACCGTGGTAGGGATGATTCATAGTTTCAAACAAAATGAAAAGAGAACAAGATGAAAATATTCAAACAAGATATGGAGATATGCTAGAATCGAAAAGATCTTGTCTGAAATGAAGGAGGTGAATCTGATGCTTCAGCAAGGGCTTCCTATTTTTCTTCTTGTCTTCACACGATGTAGATCACCAACAAAGGCTTCTTCTTCTTCGTAAAGCTCTCCTCTTGATTCAGCAGCAATGGCTTCTTCTATCTTGTGAAATCAGCTTCCTTGGATCCCCTCGATAGCCTTGCTTGCTTCTACCCTGCCTTGGAAGTTGCTAGCTTGGATATGAGCTTAAAACACCTTGGAATGGATGAAGAACTTCTGCACGAAGTACTGTTCACGGCTACAGTACCCTCTTCTTCTTCCCTTGGACAGCCTCCTCTAACCTCTCTTTGATCTCCCTTGATCCATTAGGGTTTCTAACCCCTTTGTGTTGTTTTTACATCTCTTTGAATGGTCCATAGACAAGCCCCAGACCAGATCAACAAATCATGGTAGGTTGGGTGACTTTAGGATTAAACAAATCCAAGAAAAGGGGCTGCCCACGTTGAGAAATACGAAGTCAACAATAGCTACTTCTGTTTGGCAGACAGGACGACACTTCGAGATGAAGTGTCGACACTTCTCGGCTTCACAGCATTTACAATGCTTCTGTTTGGCAGACAGGTCAACACTTCGAGATGAAGTGTCGACACTTCTCAGCTTCACTGTGTTTACAATGCATTCTGTTTGGCGGATAGGTCGACACTTCAAGATGTACTGTCGACACTTCTGGGTGCCAGGGTGTCTGAAGTGTCAGCTCTTCTGTGCGAAGTGTCAGCACTTCTGTGCAAAGTGTCAGCACTTCTGTGAGAAGTGTCAGCACTTCTTGAAGCCAGCCTATTTTTCTGATAGCCGTGACTCTTTACATATGAAAGAAGCGATTTGAAGGGATTTTCATCATTACCTTGTTTTCCGTGCACTTGCATCTTGAGTGACTTTTGCCTTGTTTTCTGTGCACTTACATCTTGAGTGACTTTTACCTTGTTTTTCGTGCACTTACATCTTGAGTGACTTTTGCCTTATTTTCCGTGCACTTACATCTTGAGTGACTTTCAACCTTGGATGGCTTGCTCCTTTGGATTTATCTGTCAAGAGAACACATCAACCATCTGAGAATGAGACTTAGAATTGAACTCATAGTGTCATGGAGTTAAATGACTCATAATGTTAGGCATTATCAAAACTACAAATTGCCAAATGACCGCAGGGGCACAACATGACTATTCACTCATGGTTACAATCTGTTTGATAAAATGTCTCATGGCAGGAACTTAAGTGCGAAAAGGCTAAGCAACCAGGATCGAACACCTAGGTGGCATAAGGGTGATTTTATTTCTTTGTTCATGGAAGTTAAGAGAGGCACGTGATCCAAGATTCCAGTGATGAGCATGTGAACCCAAGAAGCTTATGATTGGGCACGTGATCCAAGGTAGCCTCTAGTGGAAATTCAACCACGTGGATAGCGCGCCTTCATCTCTTAACACGTGGACTTCCAGCGGAGCACCTTGTTTCGAATTTCTTTGGGCGGGAATGTGCTTCCCACGCTCTCAACTCCTGCGAGGATATAAATAGGAACCCAGTCTCCTGAATTTAAGACATCAGAAAGAAAAGAACAAAAAGTGGAAGCACAGTGAAGAAGCGAGAGGGTCTGAGTGTCTCCAGAGCTCAGTTAAGTTCAGTTGAGAGAAAAGAGTGAGAGTGAAGAGCTGAGATAGAAACAGGGGATCGTAAAGCGGAGGAATACTCTAAGAGCTGTGAGCGTTCAAGAGATATGTAAGTGTAGTCTTGTATGTCTCGATCTCTGGATCAAATCCAGAAGTCATTCTGCTTGAAGTGAGCTACAGATTGTATTGAATTTTTCATTTGTTTTTGTTCTTGATATTTTCTATTCGCTATGATTTCTTAAGCTGTGTGTCAGCAGCAAGGAAGTAATTCCTTGGAAGCAAGCTGTGCGGCTCAGCAGAGCAAGCTGTGAGGCTCAGCTATCTAGGATCAATTCCCCAAAGCTATGGATCAGCTGGTTGTAGGGATCTATTCCCCAAAGCTGTGGATCAACGAATTTAAGCTGTGTGTCAGCGGAAGCCTTACTCAATTGAGTAAGGGGTGGACGTAGATCTCTGGATTGAGGTCAAACCACCTTGAAACCTCTTGCAGTGTGTGTGATCGTATTGTGCTCTTCTTCTTCCTTATATTGCAATTCATTGAATGCACATTACAGATTTTTGAATTACGGATATTCCGTTTCTGTTTAAACTCTCTACCAGTGCTGTATATCAAAAGGTTTAGTCCGAAAGATAGGTTACACCAATCTGGAATACTTAACCTTGTATGTGGAGATTTTGATTCCAACCTCCACCTAGTACAGCTTCATCTGGTTGACTATGTCTTAATCTTGAGTGAAATTTTGTTAAATTGATTGTGTTAGCCATAGCATCTTAATTCCACATTTTAAGTGCTTTAAATTGGCTAGTATTAGGGGTAGATCTATTCAACCCCCTCTGGATCTGTCAGTCATCTGAAACAACAAGAGAAGCCATTTAAAGAAGCATCACCATGGAAATAACGGTGCAAAATTACCCTCATCCCTGGCCAGTGAAGCTTGGGAAGCAGCAAATTCTTCAAATGATGGTAGCTGAGGTGGGGCCACCTCAGTGGCAGGAGCTGCGGAAGCTACTTGTTCAACTACAACTTTATGGGCTCTTTTAGCCTGTGCCACGACAACCTTCACCAGAGATGCTTCTTTCATCTTTCGACTGCCCCGAGGAAGAGGAGTAGTAGTGGGAGCTGGTACAGGGATATCAAAATAAGAAGGCTTCTGAGCCTACATGATTAGCTTACGATAATCCCCTTGCTGCTACACATCTGGTCTATCTGCAAGAAAAGGTGAAAAAAGGATATATGCCGAAGCATAGAAGCGGTCCAAAAATGCATGTCCCTGTCAAAGCATGAAGAACATACCTGCTGGCCCTTTGTATAAAGGGGAAAGAGGCCAATAATACAAAGCCACTTCCTTGTCCCAGGAAGCAGCTTCACGAAGTAGCCAGCATACATCTCCATTCTTCTCACACCGGTCGGCTAGCTAAGCCAGATCCGGGTGCTCTCGGCAAGCTAGACAATGGTACAGGCCCAGGTGGTCTAGACCCCAGCCATCTACATAATTGAAGGATATAAATAGTTTATGGGCCAGAATAGCCTCAGTAGGAGTGCTGAGCTCCAAGCCATGAAATTTCAATAGAACAAAGAGCCAAGAAGTATGGCGATAATAGGTGGCAGTCCTGTCCTCCCTCTGCACAAAATCCAGGAATGGACAAAGGTGATCTTGCTCCGAGCGCCAAGAGATCATCGGGGTATCGGTTCTTCCACCGAAAAAGGGAACTGTTGCAACTCAAGGCGAGCACTCCCCACTTGGCTCAGCTCCTTCAAGGACTTCAAAAAATTATCCTCTTTCACCTCCGGCAGTACTGGCACTAGCTGCTGACATTCCTTCTTCATGGCTTTGCGTGCCTCGAGATACTCACCTACCGCCTTAGGGCGCTGCGATAGAAGCCTCTTCAAATGGGATTCATCGATATCAAACATAGGCCCGGGCTGACGGCTCAAGAAAGTACGTTCCTCCATATCCCAGCAACTAGCCTTAATGTTCTTATAGAAGCTGGTACGGGCATTCCACCATTTAATGTACTCGGGGGTGACTCGAGGAACACTCCTAGGCGTCGGAACTCTAAAAATGCTGGCCTCTTGGCGATGAAAGAAGTCCCACCAGGAGCGACCTTCTGCAGCAACCATTGCGGCTTGTTTTGTCCTACTGTCAAAAGGAAATTGGGTAGATGAAGGCGTAATATGTTTGTCATAGCCAAAGTTACGACCAAAACGGAAAGGGTAGTATGGTTCCAAAAAGATACTACTAACCATCGTGAATACTAGCACACTCGGGCGAATGGCCGGCCAGCTCCCATTCAACCAGCTCAGGTTCCAAGATGGGCAGGGTTGCCGGCGCACCCAAAACAGGATGGAATTATACTTCTGTGACTTCCATCTTGCATTCACGCTGGCGATTGACCATGGGGCTAGAGTGGGCAGCTAAGCTCCAAAAATGAATGGTGCCCGCAAAATCTACCGGACCTTTGTTAATTGACCCCGGATAAAGAAAAGTTATTGGGTGGTTGTCTCTAGTTCTACACTGGCAAATTCAAGCATTCTTGGATTCAACGTTAGTTCTTGAAGTGTTCTTGGGGCAAACTCTGGGAACAATGTGCACACCCAAGCGTTGAAGAAATGGATGGGTCCTACGGTCCTGAGACTCCGCGATGTCTGAGACTTGCGCTGCTCCCCCAACGTCCTATAGATCAAGCAAAGTGCCGCCGGACATAAAGATAATTTTATACCCCAGGCCATCTGGCATGCCGGGTAAATTGCCTCGGGGCGTATGATTGTTTCATCTCCTTGATGAAGGGCAAAAGAGCAAAGCCAGAATGTTAGGAATGCCGCGCAATGTGTCACGTCATCAATTCCTACCGGGTTAGCCCCCCTCTGATATGCCTGGCAAAGGGAAGGCAGCCAGCTTCATTTAAAACGGTCTCGCTTCGCCTGCTGCGTGGCAACCGGTACGATGGATGAATAGTCAGTATACTTCAAGTTGCCTCGGAAGAAATATTCAATCCACAGCCCCATACAAACTTTCTTGCGGTCTCCCTTCTTTCTGCCCCGAGACGAAGAAGCCCTCGATGAGTCTTCATAATAGGACAAGCATAGCATCCTATACACCTTCATCAGGTAGCAATACGAGTAGCCAAAGAAGTATCACCCTTCACCGTTGGACTCGTCCTTCAAGAAGTCAGCAAGATAAACTTCTTCATACAGCTCGCTGTCAATAGGCAAGCCTCTAAGCTGTGAAAGGCTCGACAAATCTAGCGAGTTCTCCCCTTCAGTTGTATAAAAGGTGTTAAATTCACTATTAAAGACCTCGATCATACCACAGCACAAACCCTTTGAAATAGGTTATCAAAACCAGGAGGCGTACACACTATGAAAGACTCCCGCTCTGATTAAAATCGGGCCATATTCTTTCAAGACGTAGTCCATAAATTCCACTGCCCCAGTACGGAAGGAATGTGCATCAACAACCTTCAAGTCTACAAACCATCCGACAGTGAGCTGATATTTAAAATGAACTGCTAGATAGTTCAAGATAAAAGGTTCTTCCCGATAGCCCCACTTTATCGGCACCAAGAAGAGACTAGCCTGGTGTCTCTTTCTGCAAATGCCCTATGGCGTAGTCCCATCTAGTTGGAGTGAACTCAGGAGCCCTAGTCAGCATGTCTTGTGCAGGAGTCAGCTCAGCAACCCCCAAGACTACTTTCCACTGACACGGTTCCCCTGGAAGATAAATGGCCTCATGGCGATGAACTACTCCTCTCAGGCTGTCCCGCTCCACGAGAATAGCTTGTTCGGCTGTTCAAGCCAGCGATACATCTCCCCTTCCAGCAACGTTGAAGCGACAGATGAAAGAAAGGAGGTGCTTGTCCTTCAAAAAATCTTGGCGATATTCCTCACTGCGGTGATAACTAAAATTCCCAGCTATAATTAAAAGACGTGAAGGAGCCACAGTGTCGGTCTCAGAATCCAAAGATTCATGAAGTACCGCTATCCTGTCACGGCCCATGTCCAGCTCGTGAATGTTCACCCATGTCACTTTTGGGGTAACTGAACTAGCTGCGAGAGCATGAGAAGATGAACCCAAAGGAGCTGAGGTAGATGCCATTTGGCCTGTTGAACATATGCAAGAAAAGAAATAGGTGAGGAATAAAGATTTAATGAAGATGTGAACAAAAGGAATTCTAAAAAAGTTTGACAGAGTCTCCCCTTATCCGGGGATCTGCCAAGAATAAATAGGAAGTACATCACAACCATAGGGTGAGATGACTCCTAAACAAGGACCATGGGATAGCTCCCAGGTCACTCCAACCAGAAGATGGAGGTACCACCTGGTCAGCCACTGTGTGCGCGCCAAGGAGAAGAAGAGCTCGCTGCCGTGAGCAAAATAGAAGAGAAGAGGAAGAAGAGACGGGCTCGCCGCCGTGTGAGCGAGGGAGAGGAGAAAAGAAAAGAGAGGTCACCGTCGTTCGAATGGGAGAATGAGGGGTTTCCCTCTCTCTCCTAGGGATTTAAATCCACATCGTGCTAGCCTCCGGATGGAGGGACCCCTCCCCCTGGCCGCCGTATCGGGCGTTGGCCGCTGGATCAACGCCAGCCCGCGCGCGCACCTCCTTTGCTGCCGTATCAAGCAACTGCCGCCATATCAGTCGGCTGGCCGCCATGTTAGTGACCCCTAGTGGCCATTTTGTAGTTACAGGCCCATTCAGGACACTTTATCAATCCAAGGCCCATTCAAGGGATCTGATCCAACCCATTGATTTTGGGTTAGCCCCAAAAACTGCAACTAGAAGACAAATGGGTGAATAGCTGGTCAACGGTCAGATACTACACCCGCAGGCCCTGTGTCGCTTGTCCTTTGCTTACACCACCTACGGGTGGGGGGCATTTGCTGACACCTAGAAAATCATTTTATACAGAAAAGGAAGCCCGTGAAACCTCTACCTATGTTGCCTGGAGTTCAAAAGGGCTTCATGAAAATCAGCTTCGTCAATCTCAGTATTATTATACATCGGGCGGAGCTAGCTACATAACATTATATACCACTCGGCTGCACCTCTTCGACAAAGCTGCTGCCTAGCAAGCCATCGTCCACCACCAGGATGATTGAAGCCAAACAAATCATTGAATTGTCCGTCAGACATCCCCGAGCAACCATATTCCTGCTTAAGTTCCCCAACAACCTCCTAATCGTCAAAAATAGTCGAGAGTTGGAATTATCTCTGAGAATATGGCTCTCGAAGAAAAGCATCGCTACGCTCCGGACAGTATGGATGAATCACTCTAAAGGGGACAAGTTCTACTAATACATGTGAAGCACGGGCTGAATGAAGAAGAAAATATATCTAGCTGAAATAGAAAGGCTCAGGTGGGCCAAAAGAAGTAAATGGGCCATGGTGGGTCTTCGCGCACAAGCTACCCGGCGGCCCAATACCATCCAATGGCCAACCCAACCGCCACTCCCCTAGCCGTTGTGTCTCCCCTAGCCGCCGCATCAGAAGACAAGAAGTCTCTATAAAATCTCCTGTTTCGATGATTTGGAAAAAAAGGGGTTCTCAGAGAAAAAAAAGACAAAAGACGAGAGGCCAGAAGAAAAAGAGAGAATAGAGAGTAGAGAGAGAAGCTAAGAAGAGAGGGAGGGTTTACCGAGGTAGGTTCGGTCTCCATAGAGGTCCCCAACCTGGCTTGTAGCCTCTTCTTCCCTCCTACCTCATTCTCCTGTTTATTTACTGTATTGCCTTTTCTTTGCTGTGTTTGATTGCTTCTTTCTTAGAAATTTAGCATTTGTAATGCTCCATGGAGGAATAAACATTTTGGGTTGTTGGATCTACTAATTGATCATCTCATTTCTTCTCCCTCTTCTGTGAGATTGGATGCTAGACCGAATATCTGGAGTCCTGTGCAAGCTTTCCCCCAAATCTATTTCCTATAATTTCTTTCCGAAGTTTTCTCGATGGCATGGCTTTCAGTAGGTTATGAAGCCTCGAAGGGACGCCAGTGACCTATGAACCCATCACATGGCCTCTGGTCTCCCCTTGGTGAATGGGGAATAGCTCTCAGCCCGTCCCTCTGCTATGGCTTAGTCTGTAGCTCTGTAGGTGTTAGCCGCCGTGTTAGCTAGTGAGTTCTTCATACGACTGCTTCCTGAAACTACTTGGCAGACCTGATACCCTCACAACACACCCCTCAAGAGAAACCAGGGACTTGTGAAGTCATCACATGGCCCCTGGGTCTCTTGCTCACCAGCCTGAGGAATAAGATGGTTGTGTGTCCCTTTTGCGGCTCGGGAAGCTCTGTTCATGATCTTAGAGGGATCCCTAGCCTCTGCCACCCAAAATCTAACCCATTCGCAAGTTTTCCTATTCCCTGGCTTTCATATCTTGCCCTCATGAACAATCAGACCACCTTCCTAGCTGAAAACCCTTGGATGTTATCTTCTCTGTACCTTTCTGCTACATAAAGCCTATGATACGGCGGTCAAGCACTGTAGCTACAGCCCCAACCGCCGGCTCCCTCTCATGTGGCACTGTAGCCATAGTGCTCGTGCTAGCTGTCGATTGGCACCCCCTGGCTGCCAGGTCGTGCTAGCCGCCACCCCATTTCCCTTGGCCGCCGAATAGAGCCCCTTTTCCTTGGCCGCCGTATCAGAAGAACATGCGCCCATATCCACCGGATCAACCCTGGCCGCCATATGGCCCCCCTTTTTGTTACTCCAGCCGCCGGTTGGCATGCCCCTGGACACCACCTCTTTTCCCAGCCGCCGTATACCTCCTTCTTGCTACTTCAACCGCCGGATCAACTATGCTGCCATACCAAAATAGCTAGCAGCCGAGCCAAACACGGTACCAGAGCTACATCAATGGAATTCATACCCCTGTAGTACGAATACTTTTCTGAATTACCCAGTAAAGTTAAAGAGATCCACTACTTACTATAGTGTGTTCTTCTTTGATTTTGCATAAAGGAAAAGGAATAAGATGCCTCAATGATGAGTGATGTCCCGCAGTTGGTTCCCAGGCTTCTGTATGCCTGCATCTTTTGGACTCCATCTCGGCACTCCGTGGACCGATATCCTATGTGTATCTTGGCATATCCCGCGATAAGGTGAGATGCTGCAGGATTTTGTCCAAGAGGCTGGTCTGTCATACCAAGTTTCTTCTCCTAAAATTACCCCTTCTAGGCCACGGAGGTCCGCCAACTCTTATGGCGTGTTCTTCGATAGCTCCATCAAGGGGGAAAGTAAATAAACCGCCTTCATGGCGAACAATGTCTCAAGGTTCTTTTCGGACCTCCCGACCTTCGGGCTATGGTATGCCCACGAATTACAGATTCCATCTCGGCTCTCTGTGGACGGGTATCCTATATGTCTCATGGCATTTCCAGCAATAAAGGGGAGATGCTACCGAAATTAAACTAAGGAGGATGCATCATGTCATGCTATTCTTGGTATTCCAATGATCCCCCTAGGTCACGGGACTACATGATATATCATGACGTGAGCTCCAATGAGGTCGACGGGAATATGAAACTTTAATCGCCCCAGAGGTGAATAGTGCCTCCTAATCTTTTATGTCTCTTTGCCTGCGGTTGCACTAACTCCTCTCGGAACTCTTATGTACACCCATGTGGTGCTAATGAGTCAAGAGCAATCGGCAAAATTCACTCGGGCTATCAACTTTGATATGTCCCTTTGTTTTGGAACTCGTCTCGGCACTCCGTGGACGGGTCTCCTATACCTCTCCCCCGATATATTTCGGGGCAGGGGGAGATGTTGCCAAAATTCTGTAAGGAATCTTTGGTTTGATTTCATGCCGTGTTTCTCTAGTTTTCTACTCGGTTTCTTTGCCCTATGGTGGTAACGGCTTCGCAGATACACATGTCGAACCGCAAAGACCACCAAAAGGGAATAAATCATTAATAAATGACACCTCTTAGCATACATTGTCCAGATGACGTACGAACCCTTCAAAGTGTGGTCATTCCGGCTTTAACAAGCCTGCATGCATGTGCAGTAATAATGAAGGTGGTTCAACAAATAAAAAGGCAAATATTGATAGACAACCTTGCAGGTAGTGGGGATCATTCGGAAGGCTAGTCCTCGGCTTTCCCCATTCATCGCACGGTGCATGATTGTCGTCTAGGCATAACCATCTCTTGAAGTTCGTCTCGACTATTCGTGGATGAACCTCCTATCGCCTCCCCAATATTCTTCGGGATTAGGAAGGTGCTGCCAAAATATCCATTACATGTGTTTCCATCAAAAATATATGCGAATGAACGTTTGAATAAATCAATGAATAATTATAGCGATGTCGAAAGCCAAATTCTATCCTTAATCCTTGAATAAGAGGAATAAACCACTTACCGCTCCGTACTCGTCTGTATGAACCCATGCATGAGCATGCACACCTGCCCGGCTCTCCAGTATATCAAATGGTGACTAGTCGAAAGTCGGGTTAGGCCCGGCCGGAAGCCATCACCAAGTGTGAGGTGGTCTTATGACCTAAGTTCTCCGCCATGTATCGAAGCTGATCTAATAAACCCTATGACACTGCCTGCTTGCATGTGCTATGTCTTGATTTATGAACGAACATTGCTTTATGTATTTCTTCCCGGCCCCAAGGGCTCTTCTACTTTGGCGATTAATCAAGGGTTTTCCTTCTTTCGGAAGGATGTAATTAACACCATAGCCTTTATGGTATGGCGGACTTCTAGTCCTGACACGATCACCAAAAATTATCCGATTAGTCAGACGAGCACATAATAAAAAAAAATTTCACACACGTGATTGGCACGCCCCGCGTTAATAAAATAAACCAAAAAAAATAAAATAAATCAGAAGAGACCATTTTTTGTCCCCACAATACCTAAAGAACTGATATCTTGTTTAAGAGAATTGAAAGGCAGGTTGGGACCCAAATGCGCCTGGGTTCTAAAATTCTTGGTTTGATCTATTTTTACAAGAATGTCTTGCAGCATGCATAACAAGTGGTATCTAGACAGCGGCTGCTCAAGGCACATGACTGGAGATAGAGCCAAATTCTGCCTGCTGGTTGAAAAAGAAGCTGGACATGTTACTTTTGGAGGAAATAACAAAGGGAAGATACTTGGAACATGTAAGATAGGTAAGTATTCCTCCAACTCAATTGAGAATGTTTTGCTTGTTGAAGGGCTAGAATACAATCTCTTGAGCATTAGCCAGTTGTTTGACAAAGGGCATAAGGTGATATTTGACTCACATATATGCAGAATCCTAGAACCTAACTCAGAAACAGTAACGTTCACTGGTGAGAGAGTCAACAATTACTACATGGTAGACTTGGATGTTTTTGCACATGAAAACCTATGCCTTACTGCAAAAAGGGATGACTTGATGTCACTGTGGAATCGTAGAGTAGGTCATGATAGTTATATTGTCATGCACAAACTGGTTAAGCATTGCATGGTAGGAGGCCTACCTGAAACTTCATTCAAACACAACACTAAAATCTGTGCTGCATGTTCCCAAGATAAACAAACTAGAAAAGCCTTTAAAAGCAAAATAGAAAAACAATCGAGTAGACCACTAGAACTGGTGCATATGGACCTGTTTGGACCTACTCGGACTGCAAGCCTAAGTGGGAAAAGATATGGCTATGTTTTAGTGGATAACTTTTATAGATTTACATGAGTATTCTTTTGATGGGAATCAACACCGAGCACTAACCTTTTTAGTTTACTTTTGTGTCCTTTTGTTTGCTTTTATATCCTTGGGAAAATGAGTTTACAATTGTAAGGCTTTATAAGCCAATTTGTTATTCCTTAAGGATGTTTGGGTTTATTTGTAAAAGTCCAGTAGGTTCAGTAAGGGGCCCCCACCTTCTTCCCCATTGGTCCACCTAGGCTATAGGGCCCATGTGGGGCTAGTCAAATGTCTAAGGTGGGCTTCTAGAAGACTTGACCATTCAAGGGGACAAAGTGTATAAAAAGTCAATATTCCTCTCCCCTTAGTCAAGGGGGCGCCCCGTTCCACTAAATGTTTTTTATTTTATTTTTTTTTGACCACATGGGGATTAAATCTTCTATCCCTTATATACCCCTCCCCTAACCTAGATCTGGGGATAGTTTAGGTCATTTGTATTTTCATATAAATACCTTGTATTTCCCATTTTATGAGAATTAATGAGAAGAAAAAATCAAGAGCTTGTTCTTGGCCAAGGGTGCCCCTCTCTCTTTCTCTCCCTTTGCAGATGGATTTCTACTAATTCTAGAGGTGTGAAGCCTCCCCCATGTCCCCCTCTGAGTGAGACGCTCAGCTCCGCCGCCACCGTCGCCATCGAGCCACCATCGGTGCCACTTCCTCTTCTTCGGTGTTCTGTCTACCCCTAGATAGAATAGTAAATAACAAATTTTAGTTCTCTATTAGGAGCTCCGATCATGCCCAAAATTTGAGGGTGAGTTCCCCACATCCCCCCCATCCTCCACAAAAAATTCAGATCATTTAACCCACGTTAGCTATTTTTCCCAATTCTATCTTTCCCCCCTAGCAACCTACCTTCTGTGCAGATCTTGTTACATCAGCCATGTTCTTCCTTTGTTAGACCCCCTTAACCATTTCTGATTGAGCTCAAATTTTGATTGGGTGTTCTACCCACCAAAACACACCTCCACAAAGTTTTCCATGAATTTAGAATTTCATTTATCCCTCTGGAAAATTAAAACTCAGGCCAAAATCTGTTCTCTCCTGTGCAGTCCAGATCCGACCCCTGTCTAGTCAAAAATCCACTTCCCCTGTCAAACCACCTCTAGAAAATCCACAAAAAATATTTGTGTGTTCCTCTCTTTCCCCTCTATCTCCCATAAAATTCCCAGCCTCCAGATTCACCACGTTTCCTCCGATCAAACCCCATTCTCAGGCAAATCCAAATCTGCCCTACCAGATCTAGTTCTGTGAACTAGCAGGTTGTAAATTCGACCAAGGCCATTACAGAGATAGAAAAAATTCTTTCTATGGTCGAGGGTCATATCTCTCTGAAATAGCTTTCCAACGGCGCCAGTCTTGCGTCAATCAGAGGTCAGGGCTGATCGCAGCAGTCGTTCTCGCGGGGTCACGCACTACAAAACAGAAGAACCAGCCCATGGACAGCAAGCCGCATCGACCGCCCGGCCGGCCGACTCACCTTCCACAAGGCGAACCAGTATGACCCCTTCCCAGGGAACGTCTCTCCAGGCATCCCCATCACAGCGGTGCCACTCCAGGCCCACTCGGCCCCAACGACTAGAACGTGGGCCCCATAGTTTCCGACGTGCGCTACCACCGGAGCCGTCCGGATTGCTGCCCGTCAACCCAAGATCGGTCCTCCTGGGCCCCTTGTGTAGCCCTTTACCTCCCTGCGTGAAGTGGGTAGTAAATTCATTTATGTAATTATAGTAATATTTTCATCGGGAGTTACCGTACTTGGCCGGGGTCGTCTTCCCAACGCCCGGAGCGTGGAGGTACACTCGCCACCCTCCTCATTGGCATTTGCTTATTTCATATATCTTTGAATGACACTACTAGAGTGATAGGTTACTTAGCTTGATATATATTTTTTTATCACCGCTGCGAGAGTGAGTGAGTGACCCGTCCCGTGACTCAATCCGAGTACACGCGGAAGAGCCGACTACCCGACTCATTACCGGTTCCTCAACTGCACATGGTCCCACGTTTCCCTCGCTTAGGGACGTCCGTGAGCTAGAGTCCCAGGTCGCGTGTCCGTCCCACATCAAATTGGTATCAGAGCGGAAGGTTGAGTCTAGAGTAGTTTTAGTTAAAAATAAAAAAAAGTGCCTAAGTCTAGGTGTCACATTTGCATTCCTTTATTCGGTACATCAAAAGGAGTTGCCCGAACGTTAGGTTACGCCTATCGGGAAGGTCGCACATTTACGAGAGAGGATCTCTGGATCCCGTAACTCCGCCACGTGCCATCTATTGGTTGCTTCTAGGTGTGTAGTCGAGTCAACATTCCAACTTGCATTGTCATTTTACGGCCGTGTCTAGTGTCTTGCCACCAACTGTCGGCATGGCCATCTTATAGCTCTCCGTGTCCCATGGATCCCCAAAAGCCCACATCTTATGCATGGTGGCGATACGCCCAAAGATGGGAGGCCCAACCCCACCACCCCCGTAGGCCTGCAACCTGGGACTTCTATGGCTCCAAAGTCCCGAGTGACTACCTAGAGTGGGAAGCCACTATGGACATATACTTTGAGTGTTACATTATGTCCGATGCCATGCAGGTCGACTTAGTCACAAGGCAACTTTTTTACAAAGCCGCCGAACAATGGAGGGACATAGAATATTTGAGGGAAATTAGGAGACAAAGGCCTATAGAGTCATGGCGAGAGATGAAGGGTGAACTTAGGAGGGTCTACCTACCCGGCCCAGTCACCTCCAACTAACCCCACCCAATCTCTTCCAATCAAGTAGGTCATAGCTGGAGGCAAAGGGCCCCACATGTAGACAAGCCTAATTCCAATCCTAGGTTGAGTGATTATGGGCGAGTCCATCACGATACCCCTACTCCAAACCCGACCATTGCCGAACTTTTCAAAACCATTTCGGATCGGTTGGATAGGATGTGTACTCAAATTGATGGATTCCTGCCCGAGCCTCACATCCCGGTGCCACCCCAAGGACCTCTTCCCCTCGAGGAGGACAGTCCTTCCCCACCCATGAGAGCTCCATTGCCATCACCCTCACCTTCCGATCTTTATTCGGAGCCATCTCATTTGGAGCAACCTCAGCCCGAGCCACCCGTGTTTCTAACGGGAACGCTTTTCATTGCCGAGCCACTACTTAGCTGGCTCAAGATAGGCTTGGTCCCACCTTGCTATCCATCCATGGACCCCACACTACCTTTAGTTCCCGTCAACTCATTCCATATCACATTCCGATCTAGTCACCATGTTGATACATTGAATGACCTTCTTACGGGGTTAGTCCAACAGTTGCAGTTGACGCACTTATTGGCCAAAGGCTTAGACTGACCCACAGGTCGTAGCTTCACCCATCCCGCTTTGGGGTCCATTACCTCCGTGTGCACCGTGGGTCATGTCACCATGGAGGTCCTCTTATTCCTCCCCACGCCGGCCGAGCCCAACTTCATACCCTATTGCCCGAGGGAGGAACCATACCTTCTCTATGAGATCACCGTCCCACTTATCATAACAGATGAAGGTGACCACCTACACCTTCAAGAATTCCAAAATTGAGACCGTGACCTATAGGAGCCCAGTTCGAGGGGTCAAACTTTCTTTGATCCCTTCGACCCATTCGCTAGTGAACCCCTTGACCCACCACTTTTACTCCACTTTTTTGAGGGAGTCCACTATCACACCCCTTCCCCACGGGCCGGGCCATCTACACCCACCAAGCCCGTTCACGGGCGATATACACCTACATATAGGAATGATGTAGAAGATGCATCCAACCCTCCTGGCCCACCCAAACCTCCCAAATCCAAAGGACAGTCCCATGATTGTACCGACATTTGGTTGCGTCTTGTGTATGCATGGCACACATTCGGATGTCCTGGTCCACCATTGCATATGTATGAGTCGGACTAACAGTAGGTTTGTTTAGGGTCATATATGAGTCCGTGTTTTTCTTTCGAGTGCATAGTGGGTCTGCATGCATCGAGTCGAGTCAGTCTCAAGTCAGCTCGCGTTGCTAGTCCCTTTCGAGTGCGAGGCAAGTTGGATCTATTGCGTACGTTGTAAACTTGCTGGAATTTGGGATCAGCTCTACCTCAACATATCGGATCTAGTCACATAAAGGGACCCAGCGGTGATTCCTAGTGAGTCTTCGAGCCGCCTTCTTCCCTTTGAGAGTGACCCCACCCCAGAGTGTTTACCTCTAGCCTCATTCCCACAACAGCGTGAGCATATCGAATATATACGGGATGAGCAAGTGACGATTACTTGGAGTGGAGTGTACTCCGCGCTTCCAGGTTCGGTGACGAATCCGCAGTAGCCACACGAGCAGCCACACCCCTTACTCGACGGGGTCGAGTTCTTCCCACCCGGGGAGAATTGATGGGAATCAACACCGAGCACTAACCTTTTTAGTTTGCATTTGTGTCATTTTGTTTGCTTTTATATCCTTGGGAAAATGAGTTTGCAATTGTAAGGCTTTATAAGCCAATTTGTTATTCGTTAAGGATGTTTGGGTTTATTTGTAAAAGTCTAGTAGGTCCAGCAAGGGGCCCCCACCTTCTTCCCCATTGATCCACCTAGGCTCTAGGGCCCATGTGGGACTAGTCAAATGTCCAAGGTTGGCTTCTAGAAGACTTGACCATTCAAGGGGACAAAGGGTATAAAAAGTCAATATTCCTCTCACCTTAGTCAAGGGGGCGTCCCCTTCCACTAAATATTTTTTATTTTTATTTTTTTTGACCGCATGGGGATTAAATCTTCTATCCCTTATATACCCCTCCCCTAACCTAGATCTGAGGATAGTTTAGGTCATTTGTATTTTAATATAAATACCTTGTATTTCCCATTTTATGAGAATTAATGAGAAGAAAAAATCAAGAGCTTGTTCTTGGCCAAGGGTGCCCCTCTCTCTTCCACTCCCCTTGCAGATAGATTTCTACCAATTCTAGAGGTGTGAAGCCTCCCCCATCTCCCCCTCTCTGAGTGAGACGCTCAGCTCCGCCGTCGCCGCTGCCATCGAGCCGCCATCGCCACCGCCGCTTCTTCGGTGTTTTGTCTACCCCTGGATAGAACAATATAGCATGAATTTTAGCTCTTTATCAGGAGCTCAGGTCCTGCCCAAAATCAGAGGGTGAGTCTCTCACGTGTCCCCATCCTCCACAAAAAAATCCAGGTCATTTAACCCATGTTAGCTATTTTTTCCAATTCTATCTTTTCGCCCCTAGCAACCTGCCTTCTGTGCAGATCTTATTACAGTAGCCATGTTCTTCCTTTGTTCGACCCCCTTAACCATTTCTGATTGAGCTTAAATTTTGATTGGGTGTTCTGCCTACCAAACCCCAGCTCCACAAAGTTTTCCACGAATTTAGAATTTCATTTACCCCTCTGGAAAATTAAAACTCAGGCCAAAATCTGTTCTATCCTATGCAGTCAAGATCCAACCCCTGTCTAGTCAAAAATTCACTTCCCCTGTCAAACCACCTCTAGAAAATCCACAAAATTATTTGCGTGTTCCTCTCTTTCCCCTCTATCTCCCATAAAACTCCCAGCGTCCAGATCCACCACTTTCCCTCCGGTCAAACACCATTCTCAGGCAGATCTAAATCTGCCCTGCCAGATCTGGTTCTGTGAACTAGCAGATTGTAAATTCGACCAAGGCCTTTGTAGAGACAGAAAAAATTCCTTCTCTAGCCGAGGGTCATATCTCTCTGAAAGAGCTTTCCAACGGCGCCAGTCTTGCGTCAATCAGAGGTCGGGGCTGATCGCAACATCCGTTCTTGCCGAGTCGCGCACTGTAAAATAGAAGAACCAGCCCGTGTACAGCAAGTCGCATCGACCGCCCGGCCGGCCGACTCACCTTCCACAAGGTGAACCAGTATGACCCCTTCCCAGGGAACATCCAACCAGGCGTCCCCGTCATAGAGGTGGCACTCCGGGCCCACTCGGCGCCACCGACCAGAACGTGGGCCCCACAATTGCCGGCGTGCGCTACCACTGGAGCCGTCTGGATTGTTACCCGTCAACCCAAGATCGATCCTCCTGGGCCCCTTGTGTAGCCCTTTACCTCCCTGCGTGGAGTGGGCAGTAAATTCATTTATGTAATTATTGTAATATTTTTCCCGGGAGTTACCGTACTTGGCCGGGGTCGTCTTCCCCACGCCTAGAGCGTGGAGGTACACTCGCCACCCTCCTCTTAGGCATTTGCTTATTTCGTATTTCTTTGAATACTACTGATAGAGTGATAGGTTACTTAGCTCGATATATATATTTTTATCACCGCTACGAGAGTGAGTTAGTGACCCGTCCCGTGACTCAATCCGAGTACACGCGGAAGAGCCGACTACCCGACTTATTGCCAGTTCCTCAACCGCGCACAGTCCCACGTTTCCCTCGCTTAGGGACGTCCGCGAGCTAGAGTCCCAGGTCGCGTGTCCGTCTCGGATCATCTTTTTATCTCATAAAAGTGATGCATTTGATGAGTTTCTGGCTTTCTTCAAACAAATAAAGCAGGATGGTAAGTTCCAACTCTGCACTATTTTGTCAGATCTTGGTGGTGAATTTGAAAATTCTAACTTTGATGACTTTTACAGCAATCAAGGGATAAACCACAGGTTCTCAGCTCCAAGAACCCCTGAGCAAAACAGAGTGGTTGAAAGAAGGAATAGGACACTTGTTGAAATGGCAAAAACCATGCTAATTGAAAGTCAATTGCCCAGAAAATTTTGGGCTGAAGCTGTCAATACATCATGTTACATTATAAACCAAGCCATGGTAAGACCATCTAGTAACCAAACTCCATATGAGCTGTACAAAGGTAAGAAACCATCCCTTGCTCATTTCAAGGTCTTTAGAGCAAAATATTTCATGCATAATAATGACTAAAAGAACTTGGATAAATTTGAACCCAAGAGTGATACAAGTATTTTTCTTGGTTGTTCTAATCACTCTAGGGCATATAGAGTCTTTAATATCAAAGACCAAACTGTGGAAGTGTCGCCACATATCACTTTTGATGAAACACATTCCAAAAATGACAAAAGAATGCCTTGTAGGAAACAAGATGATGATGAGGAATTCCTGGATCCAAAGGAGGAGCAAGAACAACAAGATGAGGAAGAAGGGCCAACCAGGGACCTAGGTGAGTCAAGTAATCAAAGGATCAACTCTACCGATGAAGGTAACAATGCATCGAACATCAGAGTGCTCAAAGATCATCGATTAGATAACAATATTGGCAGCATGCATGATCCCCCTAGAACTAGGTCTCAACTAAAAATTCCTGAAGAAATAGATCAGCTAGCTTTTGTGTCTCAGGTTGAACCGAAAAATATTGATGAAGCCCTGAAAGATGAGAACTAGATAACTGTCATGCATGAAGAATTAAATCAATTTGAAAGGAATAAAGTATGGAAGCTAGTTCTCAGACCCACGAACCAATCTGTCATTGGTACAAGGCGGGTTTTCAAAAATAAACTAAGTGAAGAAGGTAAAGTTGTGAGAAACAAAGCTAGACTAGTAGCAAAGGGGTACAACCAAGAATTTGGCATTGACTTTGAAGAGTCTTTTCTCCCTGTTGCTAGACTAGAGGCCATTAGGATTCTATTTGCATTTGCATGTTCCCATGGTATAAAGGTTCAGCAGATGGATGCAAAAAGTGCATTTCTCAATAGTTTAATCAAGGAGGAAGCGTATGTTGAACAGACTCCTAGATTTGAATCCTCAGTCTCCCTGACCATGTTTTTAAGCTTGATAAGGCTATCTTTGGATTAAAACAAACTCCTCATGCTTGGTATGACAGTTTAAGTAGTTTCCTCATAAGTAAAGGGTTCACACGAGGTAAGATTGACCAAACCTTATTTTCAAAAGTGGAGAAAAATGAAATTCTCATTGTACAAGTCTATGTTGATGACATAGCGTTTGGTTCCACAAAATCTAACATGTGTAGGGATTTTGCTGAATTAATGACAAGTGAGTTTGAGATGAGCCTAATGGGTGAACTACAGTTCTTTCTTGGATTGCAGGTTAATCAGACTCCAGATGGCTACTTTATAAGTCAGACAAAGTACATTAAGGAGCTGCTAAAGAAGTACAAGATGAAAAATCTGAAACCAATAGCAACTCCCATGAGCACTAATACAAGCTTAGATGTAGATAAGAAAGGTAAAATGGTAGATTCAAAGACCTTTCGAGGTATGATTGGATCCATGCTTTATCTCACTGCATCTAGACTAGACATACAATTCAATGTTTGCCTATGCGCCAGATTTCAAGCTGATCCTAGAGAGTCACATATGATTGCAGTAAAGCGCATTTTTAGATATCTTGCTGACACTCATGATGTAGGACTCTGGTTCCCTACATCTTGTGAATTCAATCTAGTTTCTTATTTCTTATTCTGATGCAGACTTTGCTGGATGTAAATTGGATAAAAAGTACCAGTGGCTATTGCCAATTTTTGGGTGGATGTTTGATATCCTAGGCATCCAAGAAACAACACTCGGTTGCTCTCTCTACTGTAGAGGTAGAATATGTTGCTACAGGGAGCTGTGACACCCAGGTGTTATGGATCAAACACCAACTCCAAGACTACAATGTGGATCTTGGATGTGCTCCTATTTTGTGTGACAACACTAGTGCTATCAGTCTGACCAAAAATCCCATTCAGCACTCTAGGACCAAGCATATTAAAATTAGGCATCATTTTCTCAGAGATGAAGTCATTAAAAAGAGCTTTGAATTTCATTTCATTAAAACTCAAAAATAGCTTGCTGACATCTTTACCAAGCCTCTCTCCAATGAAAGATTCTCCTCACTTAGAAAAGAGCTTGGTCTGTGTAGGCTTCATGAAAGATCTTGGTAAAGTTACATGCATTTTTTCTTGATTTAATTGTCAGTCTCTGGTTTTTAAAAAGCTCGCTTGCAACATCACACTGTTCATATGTCTATTGCATTGACTATATGGTATATAAAATGGTGATCTGTGGAAAGGTAGGCTTCATCTGTCTGAAAGCAATCACTATGTGAGAGTACATAACTCCGCCAGGTACCATAAGTCAGCCCAGCATGTAGGTTTAGGAACCATGTTTTGCATATGTCATGGTGTCAAGTTACTCAACTTGTGTGTCTAGATGTGCACTCATTACAGCAATGCATAGACTGAGGGGGAGTTAGCTGAGGTGTCGATCTTCTGATTGGACAACTTTACTTCTATGCTGGTAAGGCTCACTGCATTGATTCAGGGGGGGGGTTAAAATTCTATGTTTCTATCTAAATGACTATATGTATTTCTTGAAATGTCCCCTATAAAGATTCATGGTTTAAGGACAATAATCATGAAACTCTGGGATTAAGGATCTTGAAAAAGGGAAGTTTTGCTTGCGGAATAGGCTTAAAACAACTTGATGAGTTTTGTTTAAGTTTTTTTTTGATAATCCGAAATTGAGAGTAAAAAGGCTATTCTAAGTGAAAATTTTAATTATAGTAATGTTTTTAAACAATATTGTTGATCTGAACAAAGAAAGAGGTACACCCTGTGATATGAGATAACATTGCAGAGTAATGATTATGACTGTTGAGAAACTAGATTCCATCATCTTGAAATGATGAGGACTGAGTCATGAAGCACTCTAGCTACCTCTGCTAGCAAATTGAAAGCCAATTCAATAAGGATAGAGCAATAACTATACTTGTTGAGAAATTGCATCCCTTCACCAATGAAGTGATGGCCTATGTATGTCATGAAGTAGGCAGTTACCATTGTAGAAATATGATGATGAGTCATGCTGAGTAATCGGGGATTCTGGTATTAAAGAGATATATTTTCTCGTGTCAAAAGAAAGACTACATCTGAATGTTCCAAAAATAAAAAAAATAAACAAAAAAGGTGACCTACAAAAACTCTCAGATATTGGATAGTTGGTTAATTTCACTACTTGTTAAAATCTTTTCTTAGAAGTGCCTTTTTAAATCGAGTAGTAAAATTGAAGGAATTGGATTCAACATTCACTTAAAGAGTTGTTTTAATTCTATTCTATTTGCAAAATTCACTCTTTTTCAGGATTAGCCTTTCTTCTTGGATGATAATGATAAATCCTGACCCACCAATTTCTTTTGGGGACTTTCTCTTCAAAATAGACTTTGCATGCAAAGTGAGCTTTTCTTTTTAAATCTCTGAATCATTTCGTTGCTTGAGCCATTCCCACTCTTTTTCCATTCAGTACATCTCATCTCAGCTACCTCCTTCTCCCCTGGTAATGTTTTGATGATGTCAAAGGGTGGCAGAGACTCATGAGAGAGAGACATGAGAGAGTAGAGTCAATGAATTGAAAGAGTCATGAGAGAGTCATAAGTGAGTCATGGGTGAGTGTGCATTGTCTTAAGTCAAGGTTGCATTTAAAAACCATGTGTGTGTGTTCTTCTACATTTTAAGGTAAGGTCATGTTGTGATGTTTAAGCTGCAAGCTGCACGCTCATGCACTTGGAAATTTTATAATTTTTTTTTGAAGGAAATTAAGTTTACTATTGAATGGCTCTGATTATGAAGACTTAAATGTGCCACTTGATGCACAATGACTCATAGTTGCCATCATCAAGAAGGGGGAGAATGTTGTGCCCCTGGTTTTGATGGTGACTAACTATGGATCATTGCTTAATAAGTCTTCTCATATTTGGACTAAAGGTTGTATAATTCATCTAACAATACATGTTTTTTAGGAGCTAAATAAGTACTTCAGACTAGCAAAAGTGAGTAATCAGGGTCATAAGCCATGTTCTCACGCCCCGAGATTATGCAGCGGAAACAATCGAGAACGTGGATAGTCGGCTAGTACACCTCGAGCAAGCAATATAATCAGAGCGTAAGACAATCACACTAAAGTAATTGCACAAGTAAACTTTTCTAAACATCACTTTAGTCCATAATAATAATATCAATGTACACTAGATCCTTGATTCTTAACACTCTTACAAAACAGACTCAAGAAAAAGAGAAAATTACAACAAGACTCGACTAGACATCTAGTACTATGGCTTCTCTCGATTCATTTTACCTTTAATCACACTCAGACCCATTACTTGTATAATCTGAATCTGATTCATTTGTACCTCCTATAACATTTAAGAAAGTAGGTAATGAGCACACTTGTCCAGTAGGTATCTTCGTATCAACATGAAAGTAAATTTAAGTGATTAACATTTTAGCTCTAGATAATAAGATAAATCATGTGAATACGGCAAAGCATATGAACAAAGCCAAAGTAACAAGTTATGATCACGACGAGATACAAGAATATGATTGATCAAGTATATGACAAGAATGTAAATTTGGCTTTTCCATGAACAAGAATGTTACAAGAATGTACTTTTCATAACCATGAAGGTTATGTACTAGAAAGTCATGTAACAAGCAAGAAAGTATTTTTCCCTTAATAGCAAGTACATCGTGAATTTACGTGGATCTTTATTCACATCCGTGGATTTTCACTTATTTATAAAGAAAGTACTCCCGGCGTAATGCGACGCCAGTAGCATCATACCCCATGGTTTACAGTATATTTTCGACAATCAGCCGAGGGGACTAGCATAGAGCTCTTGAACACAATCAGTGCTCGAACTGCATCTTCAAGTATAAATCAAGCTACTTCCACGATTATAATAATAATGTGACCAATAATGCACAAGTTCAACAATAATTCCATGATAAGGTAACAAAGGTATAGAACGTACCAATGAGAATTCAAGAAATGCATTAATAACGAGGTTATGCTATGGAGAAAATTCGGTAGCATAACGGTGCATTCATTATCTTCCATATTTTTATAACATAGGTTTAGAGTCTAGATAATTCTAAGACCATCTAGGAACTCAAGAAAACCAACCCCAAAGGTCAAACATCGGGTTAGACAATTTTAGGAACCAAGCGGTCGTTTACTGGAGCATTTCTTGAGACAAGCGGTCTAGTGTAGGACCGTTTTACGTATGAAACAGCGAAGTTGACATAGTGAAATCTCATGGATCCTAGCGGTCATGGTAAAGGCCGCGTAGTGACTGTAGCGGTCTAGGATATGGCCGCAAAGGTCCATATCTCACAAAACACCGGTAAAAGTGCTCTCTAGACAATGGGCTTTTATGGTACAACCAGCTCTACATCCTAGTGGGAATCCCAGCCTCGCGGAGTGTTACGGAGGCCTTGAAACAAGATTTCCAAGTTCTATGGAAGGAATATCCAATGGAGAGGTTATCAAGTCCAAGATTATGTACTTAATGTGTAAAAGTGTAACTAATGACAACATACTGGGATATGTGCCATGTACGTAAGAAAGTGACTCCATAAATAAGAATGAGATCGTGACAAAATAGCGATCAAAACCAGACAAGTCCGTGAATCATATAAATTTAAGTTAATTACAAAATATATGATTTGGTCATGAAAATAACATAAGTTTAAAAATAATTCTAAGTGCATAAAGAACCACAAAATCTACTGGATTGTTCTGTTAACATAACTAGGTATATGAACATATCACTTGAAACAGGAGTAAAACCTACTTAACCAGGCTTAACATACATTAATTAGTGATAATCTGTAATATGTTTCGGGTTAACAACATTATAGAAATCAGAAAATGAAAACGGTCTAGTGTAGGACCGTTTCACTGGGCCAAACGGTCTATCGAACGACCGCTAGGGTTTCTGGCGGTCTATAGGAGGACCGTTTCTTCCTGTGTTAACAGAAAACTCAAATAATAATAATAGAAAATACTAATTTGAGGCATATCATGCATGAAAATAAACATGAATACACCCTAAAGCATGATAGAACGAGTATAGGCCAACAATATGCGTGGGTTTATGTAATAAATAAGTAAATTCTCCTTTTAACTTAATTAGGGCTAAGAATTATGCATGAGGAGTATACTAGATGCATAGTCCCAATAAATCATAAAATTCTCAATGTACAATGCATGAAATCAACTTAAATCAGAGGGCTTTTATCCCTAATGTCATGTTTAACCCGTTCATGAGATAACCTACCTTTGTCTTGGGCTTTAGACTTCGAATTTAGGGCTGGAAGTTAACCCTAGTTCTTGCTCTTCCTTAACCGAACCAGCAACTTTGTGGCCTTCTATCACTTGATTCCCTTTACCTATGACCATGAAATTTAAAGTGTAAGAAGAGGGTACTAAAAGGAACAAATAACTCTAAAGAACATCTATCTAATTACCTCATTTAGGGCTTCTATCTCGCTGATCAATCTGACCCGGTCGCACAGGTTCCTGAGATTCTTGTGCTGAACCAGCGACTTTAGACGTCACTAACTTCATGTACGCTTGATCTCTTAAGATGAAATTTTGAGAAAAGCTAGATCTAACTAAAATGAACAAATTTTTAGAAGAAATTTACCTCTAATTCGACCTTCTTACCTTAGTTCCACGTGAGCCAAAAGTACGGGTCGCGTAGGTAACATCTGGGGTCTATTTATAGGGTTTAACTAGGGTTTCATGGATTAGAATGATTCTAGAGTCCTAATTAGGTATTAGATCGATCTCTGAGAGTCCCAAGCATGCTTACAAGTCTTCATACTTCGGTCTCTAGGAGTTTAGACGCCAAAAATTCAATCTTTTTGCACTTTCTTTCACTCACGGAATCTGCAGAGCTTAGCGGTCTAGGGCTAGACCGTTTCTTAATCTATGCGGTCTCGCGTTAGACCGTTTCTTCTATTGGGCACTGAATTTGAAACTAGTTCAAACTCTCTTGATATTATCCCATGTTATTATCTATCTATTTATCTACCAAAGAGTAATTATCCCCCTTAAATTTTGAAAATACACTAGTCTAAGCTTCTAGAACATGGGCCAAACCTTATGGGCTTGGTTTTGGGTCCTTTTAGGTCTATTGGATTTATTTACATAGTATTGGGCTTTAATAATTAGATTTAATTAACTATTATTCATTTAATAGCCCATTGGCCTTGAATTAATTCTAAAAAAATCTTAGAAAATCTAATTATGTTTCTAGAAATTTTAAAATATTGTTTATAAAATCTTGGGATATTACACCCTCCTCCACTTAAGAGAATTTGGTCCCCAAATTTAATATATGAATTTTATGGAGAGTGTACTTACAGTTGAATAGCTCGAGAAATCTCTTGCGCATAGCTTCTTCAATTTCCCATGTTGCTTCATGTGTCCATGACTTGGTCCATTGGATTTTGACCATAGGAATGATTTTATTCTGAAGTTGACGTACTTCCCATTCAATGATCTTGACTGGCTTTTGCTCATATGTCAAGTCCTTTTTAATCTCCAGGTTGTCGTAAGTAATGACATGGAATGGATCAGGGACATACTTCTTGAGCATTGAGACGTGAAATACATCATGAACTTCAGATAGTTGAGGGGGTAAAGTTTTTCGGTACGCGACTTCACCAACCCTTTCGAGAACTTCAAAGGGGCCAATGAATCTTGGAGTAAGCTTGCCTTTGATACCGAATCTTCAAATACCTCAACCTGGAGAAACCTTAAGAAATACTTGGTCTCCTACTTGAAATTCTAGGTCGCGCCTTCAGTTATCAGCATCTAATTTCTGTCTATCTTGCGCCATCTGGAGTCTTTCCCGAATAAATTTTATCTTCTCGGTAGTATCCCTGATGATATCAGGACCGAGAAATTGCCTTTCTCCTACTTTATTCTAGCAAATAGGTGATCGACAGCTTCTACCATATAGAGCCTCGAATGGTGCCATTTGTATACTAGCTTGGTAGCTATTGTTGTATGATAATTCCACTAGAGACAAGTGATCGTGCCAACTTCCTCCAAAGTCAATAGCACAAGCTCTGAGCATATCTTCCACCACTTGATTTGTCCTTTCAGTTTGACCATCAGTTTGTGGATGGAACGCAGTACTAAAATTAAGTCAGGTTCCTAATGAATGTTGAAGACCTTTCCAAAATTGTGATGTGAACCGAGGATCTCGGTCGGATATAATGGTGATAGGGACACCATGTAGTTTGACAATGTCCTTCATGTATAATGCTGCTAGTATATCCACAGACCATCGACTTTTAATTGGTAGAAAATGTGCAGATTTAGTTAATCGGTCTATGATCACCCATATACCATCATGTCCTCCTCTTGTCTTAGGTAAACCTATGATAAAATCCATCCCTATACTTTCCCATTTCCACCCCGGGAATATTCAAGGGGTGTAATTTCCCATCGGGTCTAAAATGTTCTACTTTTAGTTGTTGACAAGTGAGACATCGGGACATAAAATCTGCTACTTCTCTCTTCATGTTGGGCCACTAAAAGTTTCTTTTCAAATCTTGATACATCTTGGTAGCACTAGGGTGAATAGCATACCTTGATTTGTGAGCTTCTTCCATGATCAATTTCTTAGTGTCATCATGATTCGGAACACAAATTCGATCCTTAAATATAGTCTTCCATCATTTGAGATAGAAAAATCCGGTCTCTGATCAATATTATCCTTAATCTCCATCAATGTGGGGTCATTTTCTTGCAATCTTTTCCCTTTTTTCATGCCGATCAGACCTTTGGCTCGGCTCCTCTCCTTTTCCTTTAAGTTTGTCGACCATCTCCAAGGTCCTTTCACATAGATGTGCCCGTTGGACCATCTCTGCATATGTACGGATATTCTGAGTCCCATGTTGTTGAATAAAGCCGGGCCTCAATCCATCCATAAATAGGTTAGCTTTTAATAAGTCGGTACTAACCAAATGAGGAGCATAAGGCGCCAACCTAGAAAAGTGGAGTTCATACTCAGCTACTGTCATCATGCCTTGACGTAATGAAACAAACTCCATAGCCTTTCTATCCTTAACATGTTCAGAGAAGTATTTTTCTCAGAAGAGGGTGAGGAATCCCTCCCAAGTATGTGGTGCATCTTGAGGCGGTGTAGGAATTCACTTCCACCATGTACGGGCATCTTTATTGAGTTGGAATGTGGTAAGACGAACCTTCTCTTGGTCAGCACATTGCATAACCTCAAATATGCGATTCATTTCATCAATCCCATTCTTGGCTTCATCTGGGTTAGAGGAACCAAAAAATCATGGGGATTTAGGGTCCAAAAGTTGCGGTGCAGATCACTAGCACCAGCTCTTGCGCCGGCTTGAGCCATATTCTATAATGCCTGGGTGAGACCCACAACGGTTTGTTGCATTCCACCCCAATCAACGCGATGAGCCATTATGAGAGTAAGGTACCTGAGAAGAGTAATGAATTTGTTAATTCTAATGAAATGAGTGGGGTTGATCTTCGAAATAATTCTAATTACTATCTCATCCCCAGGTCCTACCCAATTCCTATCGTAGGTAGGGAGTTTATTTCCTAGTTTCATAGGTGTGGGTCCTTAAATCTTGGACATTAGCCTATGACATGACTTCTTCCCTAGGACTCCTAGTCCAAGGCTCTGATACCACTCTAACTGTCACGCCCCGAGATTATGCAGTGGAAACAATTGGGAACGTGAACAGTCGGCTAGTACGCCTCGAGCAAGTAATATAATCAGAGCACAAGACAATCACACTAAAGTAATTACACAAGTAAACTTTTCCAAACATCACTTTACTCCATAATAATAATATCAACGTACACCAGATCCTTGATTCTTAACAATTTTACATCATAGACTCAAGAAAAAGAGAAAATTACAACAAGACTCGACTAGACATCTAGTACTAGGGCTTCTCTCGATTCGTTTGACCTTCAATCACTCTCAGACCCGTTACTTGTATAATCCGAATCCAATTCATCTGTACCTCCTATAACATTTAAGAAAGTAGGTAATGAGCACACTTACCCAGTAGGTTTCTTCGTATCAACATGAAATCAAATTTAAGTGATTAACATTTTAGCTTTAGAGAATACGATAAATCATGCGAATACGGCGAAGCATATGAACAAAGCCAAAGTAACAAGTTATGATCACGACGAGATACGAGAATATGATTGATCAAGTATATGACAAGAATGTAAATTTGGCCTTTCCATGAACAAGAATGTAACAAGAATGTACTTTTTATAACCATGAAGGGTATGTACTAGAAAGTCATGTAACAAGTAAGAAAGTACTTTTCGCTTAATAGCAAGTACATCGTGAATTTACGTGGATCTTTATTCACATCCATGGATTTTCACTTATTTATAAATAAATACTCCCAGCACAATGTGACGCTAGTAGCATCATATCTCATGGTTTACAGTATGTTTTCGACAATCAGTCGAGAGGACTAGCATAGAGCCCTTGAACACAACCAGTGCTCGAACTGCATCTTCAAGTTTAAATCAAGCTACTTCCATGATTATAATAATAATGTGGCCAATAATGTACAAGTTCAACAATAATTCCATGATAAGGTAACCAAGGTATAGAACGTACCAATGAGAATTCAAGAAATGCATTAATAATGAGGTTAGGCTACGGAGAAAATTTGGCTTCATAATGGTGCATTCATTATCTTTCATATTTTTAACACTGACTTATTATCATAGGTTAACAGTTTAGATAATTCGAAGACCATCCAGGAACTCAAGAAAACCAACCCCAAAGGTCAAACCTCGAGTTAGATAATTTTAGGAACCAAGCAGTCGTTTACTGGACCGTTTCATGAGACAAGCGATCTAGTGCAGGACCGTTTTACGTATGAAACAGCGAAGTCGACATAGTGAAATCTCCTAGATCCTAGCGTTCATGGTAAAGTCTGCTTAGTGACTATAGCAGTCTAGGATATGGCCGCAAAGGTCCAGATCTCACAAAACACAGGTAAAAGTGCTCTCTAGAGAATGGGCTTTTATGGTACAATCAGCTCGGCGTCCTAGTAGGAATCCCAGACTTGCGGAGTCTTACGGAGGATTTGAAACAAGATTTCCTAGTCCGTTGGAAGGAATATCCAATGGAGAGGTTATCAAGTCCAAGATTGTGTACTAAATGTGTAAAAGTGTAACTAATGACAACATATTGGGATATGTGCCATGTACTTAAGAAAGTGACTCCATAGATAAGAATGAGATTGTGACAAAACAACGATCAAAGCTAGACAAGTCCGTGAATCATATAAATTTAAGTTCATTACAAAAGTATATCATTTGGTCATGAAAATAACATAAGTTTAAAAATAATTCTAAGTGCATAAAGAACCATAAATCTACTGGATTGTTTTGTTAACATAACTAGGTAAATGAAAATATCACTTGGAACAGGAGTAAAACCTACTTAACTAGGCTTAACATACATTAATTAGGGCTAATCTGTAATATGTTTCAGGTTAACAACATTACATAAATCAAAAAATGAAAACGGTCTAGTGTAGGACCGTTTCACTGGGCCAAATGGTCTAAAGTACGACCGCTAGGGTTTCTGGCGGTCTATAGGAGGACCATTTCTTCCTGTGTTTACAGAAAACTCAAATAATAATAATAGAAAATACTAATCTGAGACATATCATGCATGAAAATAAACATGAATACACCCTAAAGCATGATAGAACGAGTATAGGCCAACAATATGCGTGGGTTTGTGTAATAAACAAGAAAATTCTTTTTTTAACTTAATTAGGGCTAAGAATTATGCATGAGGGGTATACTAGAATAAATCAAAAAATTCTCAGTGTACAATGCATGAAATCGACTGAAATCAGAGGACTTTAATCCCTAATGTCATGTTTAAGCCGTTCATGAGATAACCTACTTTTGTCTTGGGCTTTAGACTTCGAATTTAGGGCTGGAAGTTAACCCTAGTTCTTGCTCTTCCTGAATCGAACCAGCAACTTCGTGGCATTCTATCTCTTGATTCCCTTTACCTATGACGATGAAATTTGAAGGGTAAGAAGAGGGTACTAAAAGGAACAAATAACTCTAAAGAACCTCTATCTATTTACCTCATTTAGGGCTTCTATCTCGCTGATCAATCTGACCCGGTCGCACAGGTTCCTGAGATTCTTGTGCTGAACCAGCGACTTTAGACGCCTCTAACTTCCTGTAGGCTTGATCTCCTAGGATGAAATTTTGAGAAAAGCTAGATCTAACTAAAATGAACAAATTCTTAGAAGAAATTTACCTATAATTCGACCTCCTTACCTTAGTTCCACGCGCGCCAAAAGTAAGGGTCGCGTAGGTGAGATCTGGGGTCTATTTATAGGGTTTAACTAGGGTTTCATGGATTAGAACGATTCTAACATCCTAATTAAGTATTAGATCGATCTCTGATAGTCCCAAGCATGCTTACAAGTCTTCATACTTCGGTCTCTAGGAGTTTAGACGCCAAAAATTTAATCTTTTTGCACTTTCTTCCACTCACGGAATCTGCAGAGCTTAGCGGTCTAAGGCTAGACCGTTTCTTGTTCTATGCGGTCTCGCGATAGACCGTTTCTTCTATTGGGCGCCGAATTTGAAACTAGGTCAAACTCTGTTGATATTATCCTATGTTATTATCTATCTATTTATCTACCAAAGAGTAATTATCCCCCTTAAATTATGAAAATACACTAGTCTAAGCTTCTAGAACATGGGCCAAACCTTATGGGCTTGGTTTTGGGTCCTTTTGGGCCTATTGGATTTATTTACATAGTATTGGGATTTAATAATTAGATTTATCTCATATAACGAATAGTGGTGTAAAATGCCTGATAGTGGTGACAACTACATCACTAAGGGTGAAAAATAGCTTCTGCCGCCTACACTCAGTTCAGAAGGCAAATTGTTGGGCCAAGGAGTTGACGCAGTCCTTCCCTAGAGTCGACGCAGCAAGAAGCCCTTCTTCAAAATATTGGTCAAAACATTGATGGAAGTCAAAGCCCATTGCATCTTGGAGTCAACCCCATTCAGTGAGTCTTGCCAAGCTTAGCAAGCCATGAAGATTGAAGATTAAGCACTGCACACCCTAAATAGAAGAGATGCAGTGTCAAAGCCAACACGAGAGACATCTTGTGAACAAGGATGACAAATAGAAAGTATGGGTGACAAATAAGTGAACAAAAGAGATAAATGGATGATAGAGGTGTACAATTGCCAACAAGGTTGAAGGAGTGAAGACGAAGTCCTTGGAGTCGACTCCAAATAGAAATGGAGTCGACGTCGTTCAGTTCGAGCTTTAAGCTGGGGTGACAAACATGCTAAGGCTACGGCTTCCTGTGAATAAGGGTGAAAAATAGGTGGTGAGCGGTGACAAATAGAAGTTAAGGCTGACAAATCACTTGCTAAAGGTGAAATATAGGCTGCAACATTTGAAACGTGGAAAATGAAGTAACGACGTCGACGCCATAAGGCCTTTGCGTCGACGCAGGCATTGTGAAGCTTGTAAAGGTGAAAAATGACACTAAGGCGATGACTAATGAGCATAAGGGTGACAAATAGCTCGTTAGAGCTGAAAAATGCCCGATATGAGTAACAAATGGCTCCTTAAGGGTGAATAATAGCTCTTAGCGTTTCACATGAAGAGAGATCAAGTCATCTATGAAGGAATAACCTGTGCTTGGGTTTCCTTATACTACCATCTTGGATCTGGAGGTTTCCTACAAAATGGACGACCTTGATTAACTTCATCTGAGATCAAAGAACCAGATTAATCTCCAGCTCTAATGGGTTTCGATGTTGACGAGTTCAAGCAGAGAAAGTTCTGAAGAGAAATATAGAAACTAAAGCATATGGAGGAAGGTCGTGCAACAGAAAGAAATATAGAAATAGAAGCATACGGAGGAAGGCCGTGCAACACGTAGAGAAATTTAGAAATAGAAACAGACGGAGGAAGGCCATGCAATATAGAGAAAAATCAAGGGAACTTCAGAAGGTCTACAAGTTGAAGGTAGAGCTACAATGTAGCAGTGTTAAAAGGATTTCTTGCTGAACTTGAAGATTAACAAATGCAAAGATCAAAATTGCAGTGCAGCGGCGTCAACTGACACAGATCTCGTCTACTACGTCGAGAGAAAATTCTTTAAACTTGATTTGTGTTTTAGATTATCTTTTCTACTTTCTCTCTTTTTGTTTCTTTGGTTCACCAATAACTATCGTGGAAGATAGGAAGAACAAGCTGTGAGTCAGCGGACCTGAGAGAAAGTGTTCTCTCGTTAAGCTGTGGATCAGCGGTATTTTGGTTGGGTTGTTTCCCAACGTTGAGTGCTTAGCACTAGTGGAAGCCTCACTTAGTTTAGTGAGGGGTGGACGTAGGCCTCTGGGTTGAGGACCGAACCACCTTAAAAATCCCAGTCTCGCTGTGTGGTGTGTGTGTTCATATCTCTCTGCTTGTCTTTGAAGTGCTAGTTGTTGTTTAGGACCGTGTGCAATTAACTACAGCTATCCTACGCAATTGGTTCTATATATTTAAGTTTGAAAGTTTTAAAAGGGGGCAGATCTATTCAACCCCCCCTTCTAGATCAGCCTCTCCGCACCTAACATTGCCAAATCACAAGACATCTCGATGGTCTACTCCTCAACACAAGTAACAAAATCCTCGGATATAAATGAATGATAAGCACCAAAATCAAATAAAACTCGGGCCGCATAACCCAGAATCATAACCGTACCTTTCACCAACTAGGATTCCCTTGCCTCTACACGAGTCATATGCATTACGCACTTGTGGATGCACTTTTTATTGAGATCTTGGTGATTTGTTTATTGGGTTTATTAAGTGCACAGGCGTGTCAGTCACAAAGTGACGATTTATTGTGCGCTCGATCTGACTAATCAGACAATTGTGTAGTTTGGGTCGGGACCAAAACCCGCCATTCCACAAAGGTCACGGCGTCACTTACATCCCCTCAAAGAGGGGAACACCCTTGATTAATCGCCGGGAATAAGGGCCTCATGGCCTAAAGAATCATGGTAACAAAGCGAGAGCAGAAATCTCAAATCCCGTTTAAACAAACCTGCATGGGGGTGTAAATGTTCATAGATACGTGCATGTCGGTCACTGGCGGACCATTTCTTGTTCGGACGGAAGTCCGCATTTGTAGCATAAGAGACGGTGACAAACCGTACAAATGTCTGCCATGAGTACGGAAAGTTTAATGCAAGGGCGGGATTATATCCCGATATATGTGTCGGTCACTAATGGACCATTCATTGTTCGGATGAGAGTCCATATTTGAAGCATCGAAGACAACGGCAAAGCCATACGGATGTCTGCTGTAGGTACGGCAAGTTTAATGTGGGTACGGAATTGGATCCCGTTAGAGGTGCGTCAGTTTTGACAAACTATTGGCCTCAGATGGTTTCAAACTATGGCCATAACGGGGTTCCCGAGGTCCACGTCCGATGCCACAGGGCGTCATTGCTTTTCTCTTCACGCACTGTCCGGGAAAGTGAATCGTTAAGTGTGAAGCCCGAACTTGCCAACGTGCGCCCTCGCACGCGGATCAACCTCGTAGGGGGGTTTCTGGGGGCAGCGCCCCCGGAAGAATATTTTGATTATGACAGGAGCAATATTTTGATTATTGGCTTCATATTCCTTTCATTTTCATTTATTAGTTTAGGTCTCTTCTTTTGTTTTATTCATTAGTTTCAAACCTTTTCTTCTATTTAGTTAATTTGTGTTTTCTTTTATGAGGCATGCCGGTTTAGCGAAGCAAATGGGCGCGCCGGTTAAGGTGATGCCAAGGGGCGCGCTAGTTAAGGGAATGCCAAAGGGAGAGAAGGGCGCGCCAGTTAAGGATGCCCAAGCGGGCGCACGGGAATAGGAGGTGCAAAGGTGGGGCGCGCCGGTTTAAGTGGTGCCATGGGGCGCGCCGGTTAATGGTCAAGAAGATGGAGGGGCGCACCGGTTAATGGCCAATGGAGGAGGGGCGCGCCGGGTATACACCAAGAAAAATAAGGGAATTTTGAGTGTGAAGCTAAACCGACACGCGGGGGGGGGGGGGTACCGCGCCGGATTAGCCCGCACCGGATTAGGGGCACGTCGGGATATCTTCTATGATGTTTTCTTTCATACTTCTTGGTTCTGTTTCTTCTTTCCTTCACCTGCAAGTCGATTAGATGATTGATTTATTCACCCAATTGGTGGATTAAGTTTGTGGAGAGGAAGTTTAAGCATTTAATCATTTGTTAAGGCAAATTATCATGAAGGTTCAAGTGTTTTGTTCAGAGGGGTCTGTTGTGCAGGAACTTGGAGGTTCAGTTTGTTTTAGTGGCTTCCAACATGTGCTGTTCTTATCCTCAGGGAGTAGTTCATTTGTTCGTTCTTGTATGTTCTTGTTCCTCATTAGTAGTGTTCTTGGCTCTAGCAAAAATTGGGCAGCATCTCCCCCGGACTGAGGCTTTGCCAGAGAAAAAAATAGAGGAACACCAAATGGATTACTACGGGGTGAACCTCAAAACTAGGAGTGAGACCTCCGTTAACCCATAAGTGCGTGCGGAGGCTCGAGGACTAGCCTTCAAGAGTTCCAGCAGCTCACGGGTGATGATTTCGTGGAAGTTCCGTAGGGACGGATGTTCACCACGAACGGCTATGAGTGTTCACCCTTCAAACGGGTTCCCTCAAAGGTCATGCCACAGAAGGGCAAGCTTCCGAGGACCCCGGGTGATGTTGAGGTGGGGAGAGGGAAGAAATCGATGAAGTATAACAATATGTGTTGCAAAAGCTTTCTTTTCTTTTTCTTTTTTTTTTGTAAAAACTCAGTCATCTAGTAGATCAAAGGGAGAGTGCACCCCCATTCCAGCGGAAGGGAATGTTCTCACTCCACCTTATAGCTACTAAATGCTTTTTTATTAATATTCCAGGAAGAATACAGCTATACAGAGAGGCCAAGCCTTTGGGATACAATGAAAAGGAAAAAAAGTATAGAATCTATACAAATTTCATACGAATGTTAGGTATGCCATTAGCATCGGCTAAGGCATATCCTTTGGCAAATAAAGGCAACTCTCTAATAGAGTAAAACTCCATGTTACACCCCATAAAGACTGCATGATTAGCCAAAGCATCCGCGAGCTGATTTGCCTCTCTGTATGAGTGAATAATAGAACAATGAGAGTATGAGTATAATTGTTGTATAGATTGCCACCAAGGAAGTAAAGACCAAGGGGGGTCTTTATTGCTATTCAACAGATCTATAAGAGCTTTTGAATCTGTGTATATGACAGATATAGGAATTTTGTGTATCTGGGCCAACCGAAGACCATCGAGGAGAGCTCTCCCTTCCGCCACCATGTTGGAACCAAGACCATAAAAGTAGGAAAAACCCAATATCAATTGACCATAGGAACTTCTGAAACACCCACCACCCTCGGAAAGCCCGGGGTTACCTTTGCTAGCCCCATCAACATTCAAGGAAAAGCTTACAGCAGGTGCAATCCAGCGGTGTATCTGCAAAAGCTTTCCTTTTAGTCATCCATAAGAAGAAAAGGGGAAACAGAGTACATCAAGGGGATCTACCACATAACAAAAGAAACAACAGGAAAAGGGAAAGCATATACATCGGTGGAAGGGGGAATAGAGCATAAGCTCTTCCCCCGGGGTCACCTCTCACCCTCACTCTCCTCTCTTCACCTCACCTCTACGGCACAGGGACGAAGCTTTTTTTTTTCTTCGAGTGGCCTTCTTTTTTCGATCTCAACCTCTGACCAACCGCCCAGCTATCCAGCAGCCAGCCGAGCCAGCTTCCAGTGGGGTGTTTGTTGCATATATATGTCAGTGAAGCTGGGAAGAAGAAACCTCTTAAGCCAGTGACAAGTTTCTTCTCTTTCTCCCCAACCGAAGGCAAACGAGTGGCCTACAGACATGTACGGCGGTAGAGTAGGGATGGTGCTCTTCAGGGATTGGCCGACGGTGACTGGTGCGGAGCTCAAAGATTGCCATTCCAGGAGCTTCAGTGGTTCAGGGGGTTGCACACTGGTCGGGCACAGGAGACCTGGCCATTTCAGGGAAAGCAACAGCATTCCATTTGCAGAAAATAGGGGACCCTAGGTAGGATGGGATGCCTTGGGGTTAAACCGGTGTGGGGTTGTGCGCGCCGGGTTAACAACATGAATGGGGCGCGTCGGTTACAAGCCATTGAATGGGGCGCGCTAGTTTAATGGTCATAGGAGGGGGGCGCGTCGGTTTAATGGCTGTACAGGTATATCCGCGACAGTTTAAGGCCCATTAGATTTCTTCCCGGCTTAGCAGTGATTCGGATGGACGCCTGCCCTCCGTGTTGCTTTAGTTGTGAGCCTTCGAGTCCCGGTTCAGGACTTTGAGTGATTTTCGACGCATGCCAAACATGTGTTTGAATTCCCACGTTTCTTTTGATTCGGCCTTCGGCACCGCCAACTGGGAAGCTGGGGCTGTCTCTTCTGCCTGAGGGGCTTCTTTGTTGGGTAGCGGAGCACCCAATACGCGCTCATCCTGCTTGGAGGAAGTATGGGGTTTATTCGGCCCTTCCATCTTTGACTTGCTCTCGAGTGCCGAGACGTACGTGCCATATGATCATCATTTTTTTTGATGTCCACAGCACCCTCGGGATCTCTGCTGCCCCACACTAGCTTGCCACAACAATGGTGGAATCTTCATCTGCTGTTAGGACTGCTATTGGGTCAGCTACTAGGGATGGAACCACTGAGGTTGGAACTATTGTTGCTGTTGAAATTGGTGTGGCTGGTGTAGCCTCTGAGGATAGTCATGAGCTATGTGCCCCACCTGATCACATTGGAAGCATGTCACAGGCATATGACATGAACTGCCGGGGTGGAAGTCACAACACCGTGGACACAATCCTTGCTGTCAACTCATGGAACCCTGGCGCTAAAATGGTAATGGTTGTTGCATGATACCCACCGATGTCTGCCTCTGATCCTTCCACTCATGCTGTCTCCTGCCAAACCTTGCCTTTCTAAACAGTAACTTGAGCCTCGAACAAAATGACGTGGAACCTGCAGTAGAGGCTACTGAGGAGATGGCCCTGATCTGCTTGAACCTTGTTGAAAACTGCTCTGTTACTTAATAGAACTTTGTTGGCTTTGGCTTGTCTGCACTTGCCCCGACCTAGCCTACTCCTGAGCCTTTGAAAAATCTTCCTCCAAATCTGTTGTTGCTTGATAAGTTACCTCCATATTTGTCACACGGGTAGCAGCCACCACGTGCCTAAGTTCGGGCCTTAATCCTCTAATAAACTGTCGAGTCTTCATCCTCTTATCTGCCATAATGTGGGGCGCATAGCGGCCCAACTCAATGAACCTAGAGTGATATTGCATCACAGACATATCCCCTTGAGTCAGCTCCATAAACTGATACATCTTCTTTGACATGATATGCTCCGGACTGAAAATACGCTCGAAGGCTTCAAGAAACTCCTACCATGAAATCTGTCAGAGGGGGCGAGACTAGAATGCTGACTCCCATTCTGTAGTCCACCATGATAAAGCTGAACACTGCATTTGATAGCTAGCCAACAACACCTTCTCATCTTCTACACACGCCATGGAGCGGAACACCCTTTCCATGGCATCTATCCAAGCTCTTGCTACATCCGGATCTGACTGCCCCTCTAATTGAGGTGGATGGAACTGCAGAAACTCTTTCAAAGCTCACCCATGACCTCCTTGAGATGACGAGTCCTCTCTGGCCTCCCTACCATACTGTCAGAGATAAAACTGGTACATGCCCTCGACAAACTCCTCTCATCCCTGCACTCCTATTGCTACTGCTCCTCCCATCGAGTGAGGTGATGTCCTGCTCTGCTCCTCCTGAACCTCAGCCGATTGCCCTTGTAGACAGTGGGGCCTCCTCCTTGGCGCCATAATCTTCTAACAGAAAAGGGGACAAAACATCAGAATCAATAAAACACATGGTGCCCTATACCAGTTGCCAATAATACTACATACTATGGACTTTTTGGACTGCTACGATCAATTTAGATTATTATTCATGCTCTGATACCATCTGTAACGACCCAAGATCCAAATACCAGAAAAAACCCTAATACTCTTGGATCTTAGCCCGCCACCCACGAGTCGGAGGCTTGGAAGGGTTAAAGGGATGGTGTGGTAGGTATAAGAGTCTAAATTAATTGCGACTAAATAATGCTTAACATAATCAATGCGAGAAATAAACACTTATATGGTCTAAGTCGACCGGACCCATTTTGGTCGACTAATTTTAGATCTCAATCGACTGCATTTGACTTCTATTCTGCTTTCAACTGTGTAATTACTTTCTAATGGACAAATTCCATTCTATTTGTCTCAGGATACTAGTCTATGAGATTTGTGTAGACAGTAACCATTCTTCTGTACATTTATCTTTCTATTAATACAATTCATTACTTATAAAAAAAGTAATAATTATATGGTCTAATAGTTATATAGTCCAGAATTTATATGTCCATACATAAGTGCAGTAGACTGAAAAGTACAAGACTACTAGGCATGCCCCGCCTTTGGCAAATTGGTACTAACTCTGACCATCGGCTCCACGTGAAGCCTCAGAAGCACAATGTGCAAGTCACGCCTCACCCAAAAACAAAAGGGGGTGAGCCTCGTCTCATCGTCTCAGTAGGGGTCCTACGGATCCCCACCTTACAACGATAAATACACACTATAGCAAGTAACAATTTGGAACAGTAACTAGAACATGAAATGCACTAAATAACAATTAAAGGAAAATAACCTCGCCACACGTGTAGCTTTGCCACCCAAAGTAAACCACACATCAACCTCATATGATAGGATACCATCGGTTGCCAGAACACTAAACCACAATGGTAGGAAACTAAGGTCGTTACACTCGAGTGATAGGAGCACTACCCACTAGAAGCAAGGTCAGTTGCATCCACTGATGACTTAGTCTGTAGCCTCAGGTGTCTCCCTACGCACCTCAACACGGAAACTGAGACCCCCCACACAGTAACACAAGACAAGGGTCTATTTGGGGTCATGCTCATCAAAACACATCCGTAGTCCCCGACCACGTGTGCACACACTGACTGACTACGCTACGTCTGGCCCTGTAGCTAGTTTTCCACTCGACCTGGACTCGAGCCACCACAGTGGGAGGCCCTACGACAACCAGCCTAAACCGTCTCTCCCAGGTCTAGCTCACAACCACTCTCAGGTGGGTCAAAACCCGTGTGCCCAGGCAAGCTACAACTAGTGGGGAAAGGTCACTCAAGGCAAGAACCCATCGTGAAACCACTGATGTGTCACCGATCGTACACACACACTCATTGCATGGAACACAAGCCTTAGTTCATAAGAAACAAGGTCGCCGAGGTTACCATGTCGAAAACCATACACCCTTCACAATCCCCCTCTATGGGGTGTGTTGTGCTCTATAGATTTTGATGATAACAAAACTTTACTCTTGGTTGGTGAATCTAATGATTATGTGATATACAATGCATATCTAATTCATGGTGAGTGGAAGTGTAGCAAATTGGGCTTGGAACATCGAGAAAACATGGTCTAAGAGCCTAAGGTAATATCCCTCTTAGTTTACTTTAAGTTGAGACTAATACAAGGGTTTTTTCCACTGTTTGTAGGTTTTTGGACGACTCATGGGTTGAGTCCAGTCGACAGACCCATGCAATCCTGTCGACCGACCCCACTATTTGTAGGTGTTCGATCGACTCATGCATTGAGTCCGGTCGACAAACTAATGCAGTCATATCGACTGAAATCATGTAAGGTTCTATTTATAGAAAGCCAGTGTTCTGGCTGGTTGAGACCGGTCGACCTACCCCCTCGACCCTGTCGACCAAGATCATGCAGGGTTCTATTTCCAAAAAGCCAGCGTTCTGGCTGATTGAATCTAGTCAACCGAACTCTAGATCTCGTTGGCCGAAAGAGGGCAGCTTCGACAGTTCAACAGTCCACTCCTAGAGCACCGGTTGACTGACCCCATGCATTGGTCGACCGATTACGGTTACGTGAATTGCAGGCTTTCCGTTTTTAGCCCAATTCGACGTGATCTATTGCAAAAAACTCTGGGGATGGCTGAGATACTATAAATACTTTATGTTCAAGGTCATTAGGGAGCGCCGCCATGAGTTTTTAAGGATTCCAAGAGCCCTAGAGCGGAGAACGTACTCATTGCATTCAAAGGTTCTACATTCGAAGGTGTACGAGTGTGGAGGCTGCTAGAACATCATTTGCAACTGTTGAAGGTTCCCACATCAAGCTACTAAGATCTGGAGTGCCGGGGATTGTGGGTGAACGGCATCTACAGGTATTGTGATGTTCGTGACCAGTGATCAGCCATGCTACATTGGATACGACATCGAGGCCAATTTTTACACAAGGGGATCTTCTTGTTCTGTTCTCTTCATCATATCACCTGTGTTTTTACATTTCCTTACATTATAAAGACACTTTTGAGCGTGTGTTGTGTGCGTCATCGTTGCATGCATGTGTTGGCCTTGGGCTGTGTGTGTGTTTGACCCTCGGGTCATGTATCCCGCTCGAGACATGTGTGTGTATTGGTGGACTCTGTTCCTAGTGTGTTTAAGCCTCACTACAGTGAGGGGTGGATGTAGGCACATGTGTTTGCGTGGCCAAGCCACCTTAAAAATCATGTGTCCCTTGTGGTGTGTGCTTCCATTTCTTCTACCTCCCTTCTTCAATTTGCAAAGTGAGGCATTGCGCGTTTTGTCCAAGTTTCTGTTGATCTATTTTGAGAGCATGCTTATTTTAATTTTTAGAGGGTGCAGTTTGATTCACCCCCCCTCTCGAACCATTTGGCCATCTAGTCTATGGTGTCCACACATACTGACCCTTAAATTGGTATTAGAGCGGGTTTCTAACATAGAAGAGAGATCTTGGTTAGATGGCTTTCGACAACTTCATTGTTGAAGATAACTTCATAAACAGGCCGCTATTTTTCGATGGGTATAATTATCCTTACTGGAAAAACAACATGATTGTATTCATTAGAGCTCAAGACTATGTGTCACGCCCCGAGCGCGGAAGGGAGCCCGGAGCGTGACAGTTATATCAATCATGTCAATCAGAGCTTGTGGCATTCATACACACCAATTCAGAGTACGCCAATAATGACAACCAACCATAATATTACTATTCAATCAAAACTTAGAAATTACAATATTCATTCTCCAAGACAATAACTTCACTAGACTCAAGAGAAAACAAAATTACATAACTAAGACAGGACAAGACAAGACTCTATGGTTGAACAAGACTTCAAGGATCAGGCTCTACACTTTTCATTCTTGCCCTTCCCCGTCATATTGGGCCTCATCATCTGAATTACCTGAAAAAAATGGTAAAAACACTAGATGAGCGAAAGCTCAGTAGGAATTACATCTCTATAAGTCAGGCTTGCTTTAAGTGATTATTATATTAAATGGATGCAAGTATAACTAGGCATGAACAAGCTCCAGATGGAATAATGAACAGAACTATATATAGTTGATAGTGAAAGGCATGAAGATAGTAATTAACGAGAACATATAGTGACATGTAGGGTTCATAGCAAGTATACAATAGTGAATTCAAACATGACATGTAGAGGCCATTGAATTTCAAGTTATTACCTTTCCAGGTCAAGTACATCGAGTCAACAGCCAAGCAATTGAAGTCAAGAGTGGAATGTCCAACATCAATCTAGTAAGTCAAGCACTCCGGTGCAATGTCACACCATGGTCAATAATAGCTTCCATGGGCACAAGTACTTTCGGGTGCTCCTCCCAGGACCAGATCGAGCCCCATTAACGACAAGCATTGATGTTATGGATCAAAGATCCCTTGTATATATCTAGACATCCACTTTATGTTAATGGCCAAGAGTTCAAGAATTAAGCTTTAGTATGAAGGTTAAAAGATCAAGGAATATAGATTCCAAGGATACATGAATAGGATCATATCGAGTAACAGAGATTGAAAATCATACGAGAATTTGGGGAAAATTGGCATCCACTCAGAGCGTCGCGAATTACAACAATTTACGTCTTACATTAAATCGCCAATTCCTGTGAATAGTACAGACACGAGGAATTCGCGTCACTACAAGTGATGTAAATTCAATGTTTGGGTGACATCTGTGGCAGTCGCCAATTAAATAACGTCTGGACAGAGTGCCACCAATTCTTGACTCTCACAAAAACCCTATCTGGGCTCCATGAAGGTTGGGGGTCACGTTTCTTCATAGTGGCGTGACTAAAAAAGGTTTAGGATTTTAGGGTACAACCAGCCCAATGATCGAAGAGAAAATCCTTTGATGTCGGGGTCTTATAGAGGCCTTAGAGAAAGATATTCCAATCCAGAGAGAGGGATTCTCGACAGAGGATTCTTCCTTCCCCAAGAATTAAGGTGTATAACACAGAAAGCACGGCAAATAGGGACTATGTCTCGGTAGTGAGATAATAGTGCCAAATATCCATGGTATTGGATACAGACCCGTTGAAAATCCATCTGGAAGAATTCACGTTAAAAATAGTAATTGTTAAATTCTTAAATAGTGTCTTCTATAAGGACGTTATGTTTAAAATACATGTCTTTCACCGAAGGCGTAGAAACTAAATTTGCATCCTGCATTATGACGTTAATTCATATAATTTTTCAATTTAATATATATAAATCAGATATCAAATAACATCTTGGGGTTGGACGTATATTAATCTATGACTTTCTGGAGAGGCATAGATTCTTAATACGCGTCAAGCTCAAGGATGTTAATTCATATGTCTTCTACGGTATCGATCTAATCATGCTTAACATGTTACTGTTCATTTCTTTTTAAGGGTGAACAATAGCAGTATTAAAGATTAACATTTTTTACCAAGATTAAGAACATAATAAATAATAGTATTTTTTGGGATCATGATAACATGTAGATAATTATTCTTACCTATTTAGATTATGAAAGTTATAGATTTTTTAAACATTTAGATGCAATTTACTGGAAAATAGAAATTTGCGTCTTCACAGAAGGTGCGTATTAATCCACGTCCCTTGGTCCATCGCAAATTCATGAATCCGCGACTTCCTTGAAGGACGCACATTAATATCGGCCCACTACCGTCGTCGTAAATTCCTTTCAAAAGTAGGAAAAATAACAGAACGAGTGCTGAATCAAAAATCTCCTCATAAACATGATGATGGGGGTATGGAATCGAAGAAGACATGTAGTTCTACCTAGCATGTTGATTTAATTTAATTATGCCCGAGAGAACTCCTACCTTTTTGGAAGAAAACAGACGACGCTCTAGGTGAGACTCTCTATGGCTTCTCTGCAACAGCACAACGATGCCTCCTCTAAGCCTTCACGATCCCCTACAGCAGCAATAGGGTATGCCATCACAAGGGGGGGTCTTATTTATAAGGTTCCGATCTCCCACGAGTCCTACTAGGGTTTAAAGCCCTACTTCTATTAAAACACAGCCTCTTTTCTATCTTTAATCCTTATCTTCCTTAATCGAAGCTACCAGCCAACCAGTGTTCGACTTGTCCTTAGGGTTTAGAAACACCTAATACGATGACTACTCCTATCAAGGCCAACGATCGGCCAATTACTATTAAAACAAGATTTATTTTTAAAAGCCCATTACTAATTAGACAAGAAATAGGGTTTCTATTTTTTATTAAAGCCCATTAAGCCTAATGGATTTTATTTCCCTTAGGGTTTATTCTTGGTTTTATTTTATTGGGTTGTTACACCCTCCCCCACTAAAAGAGAATTTGGTCCCCAAATTCACAACAAATACTAAAAGAAGGCTAGACACAAACCATAGAATAATTGTGGATACTTCTTCTTAACAACATCCTCTAGCTCCCAAGTAGCTTCTTCTTGGCCTCGCCTGCTCCATTGAACCTTCACCATAGGTACTGCCCTATTCCTGAGTTGATGTAGCTTGCGATCCAAGATCTTTATAGGCCTCTCATCATAAGACAAGTCCTTTCGCAGCTCCAAGTTATCATGCCGAATTGCATGCGAAGGGTCATAAACATACTTCCTTAGCATTGATACGTGGAATACATCGTGCATTCCAGCCAATTGCGGCGGCAAAGCTATCTTGTAAGACACTTCTCCTACTCGATCAAGAATCTCAAAAGGGCCAATATATCTCAGGTTGAATTTTCCCTTGATGCCGAATCTCTTGCTTCCCCTAGTTGATGATACCTTGAGAAATACGTGATCTCCCACTTGAAATTCTAATTCTCTCCTCCGGTTATCAGCGTAACTCTTTTACCTTGATTGAGCGACCTTCAATCTTTCCCTGATCAACTAAATATTCTGAGTGGTATCTTGTACAATATCAGGTCCCAACAAGCTTCTATCTCTAATCTCGCTCGAACACAAAGGTGATTTGCAGTTCCTACCATAAAGTGCTTTGAAAGGTGCCATCTTGATGCTAGATTGATAACTATTATTATATGCAAACTCTATTAATGGTAAGTGCTCATGCCATCTACCACCAAACTCTATCATGCATGCTCTCATCATGTCTTCAATAATATGATTCATCCTCTCAGTCTGCCCATCCATCTGGGGGTGAAAAGCCAAGCTGAAATTTAATCATGTCCCTAAAGATGATTGCAATCCCTTCCAGAAATGAGAAGTGAACCTCGAATCTCTATCAGTGACTATAGATGTAGGAATTCCATGAAGTCTCACTACTTCTTTGGTGTAAAGTGTTGTATTCTGTGTTTTGATGATGTCAGAACAAGATGGTTATTTCGCTAAATCAATAAACTCCAATTATATGTGTCAAAGTGGTGTGGTTCAAATTGACCAAAAGACTGTCTAATCAAATTGCAGGATTGATAGAGAAGTGCATCAAAGCACTCAGATTCGAGTTAAAAAGCAACAATGATCTCAAGCAGAAAAGTTAACACGATCTCCGAGTGTTTGTGTTGATGTGTGTGCATCGTTCTGTGTGGAGGAACTCCGCGTGTGTGTTTGGGGATTTATCTCCATGTGTGGTTGGGAGTTTTCTCCCGTGTGTGTGTTCAGGTGTCACCCTGCGTGTGTGTTGGAGCGTCGCTCCGTATGTGCTGTCTTGTAAGGGTCTTTGCAAGATAGTGGAATCCTCACCGGTTTGGTGAGGGGTGGACGTAGGTGCATAAAGATGTGTAGCCGAACCACCTAAAAATCTTTATGTCTCGTGGTTTGCTTGTGGTTTGCAATTCCTCTATTATTGTTCTTCGTAATTTATGGTTTTGACACAACATTCCATACACACACTCACATCATTAACAATCATACGCGAGCGAGCTTTAAGAGCGTGTTCATCTTGCTATATCTAGTTCATGTTAATCAAATCTAACAGAGGTTTATCACTCACCTTTATATTGGTTTAAAATTGGTCTCAATTAGTATTAGTCGGTGAGGAAATTAGTTTTTAGTGGGCCAATCAATTCACCCCCCCTCTTGATTGCCGTTGCCCTGGACCCAACACTCTTCATATTGGCCCACCAAAAATTTCTCTTTAAAACTTGATACATCTTGGTGGCACCAGGGTGAATAAGATATTTTGCCTTATCAACTTCTTCCATGATCAGCTTCTTAGTGTCGGCATGATCCGGCACACAGATTCGATCTTCAAATAATATCTCTTCATTGGTTGAGTTAGAAAATTCCGGCCGTTGATCAACATTAGCTTTGATTTCTACCAGCATAGGGTCATTATCTTGCAACTTGACTAAGTCTTCAATTAATGTCGGTTGAGATCGTATATTAGCAATAATACCCATTTCTTCTCCTGCATCAATATCTAGATTCACCTGTGAAAAATCTTCTATAAGATAGGTCATACCTTTCCTGCACATCAGCTACAGCATTTGCCTTGCCAGGGTGACATTGAATTGAGAAGTCGAAGTCCTTGAGATACTCCAACCATCTTCTCTCCCTCATATTCAGCTCCTTTTGGGTGAAAAGATATTTCAAACTTTTGTGGTCCGAAAATATGGTGAACTTCTCTCCATAAAGGTAATGTCGCCAGATTTTTAAGGCGAAGATAACACCAGCCAATTCCAGATCATGTACGGGGTAGTTTTCTTTGTGACGTTTTAATTGTCTTGAAGCGTAACATATCACCTTGCCATGTTGCATAAGAACACATCCAATGTCAATGCCAGACGCATCCGTGTAGACTTCAAATCCACCACCTTCGATAGGTAGTGCCAGAATGGGGGCAATAGTGAGATGATTTTTAAGAGTTAGAAAACTCTCCTCGCAGTCCTTCGACCATATAAAGGGATTCTCCTTTCTTGTAAGCCTAGTCATAGGGACAACGATTTTGGAGAAATCCTTAATGAATCGCCTATAATAGCCAGCCAGACCGATAAAACTCCTAACTTCGGATACGGTCGTTGGTCTGCTCCAGTTTTTGATAGCTTCAACTTTTGAAGGATCCACAACGATACCGTCCTTTGAAATGATATGGCCTAGGAAAGAGACCTTCTGGTTCGCACTTGCTAAGCTTCGCGTAGAGTTGATGTTCTCTTAAGGTTTGCAAAGCTATTCTTCGCTGTTCTTCATGCTCTTCCCATGTCTTGGAATAGATGAGGATATCATCAATAAAAATGACCACAAATCAGTCGAGATAGGGCCTGAAGACATTGTTCATAAGTTGCATAAATGCCGCAGGGGCATTGGTTAACCCGAACGACATCACAATGAACTCCTAATGTCCATATCTGCTCCGAAAAGTAGACTTGTAGGTGTCTTTATCTTTGATCCTCAATTGATGGTAGTCCGACCTAAGGTCGATCTTCCAGAAGTATTCCGCAGCCAAGATTTGATCAAATAGCTCGTCCATACGCGGCAATGGATATTTATTCTTAATGGTGAGTTGATTTAGTCACCGGTAATCGATACACAGCCGGAGGGATCTGTCCTTCTTCCTGACGAATAGAACCGACCCACCCCAAGGGGATGTGCTAGGTCGAATGAAGCCCTTGTCTAATAATTCCTAAAGTTGCTTCTTCAATTCTTTGAGTTCCGTAGGGGACATCTTGTAGGGAGCTATTGAAACAGGTGCTCCTCCAGGAATAAGTTCAATAGAAAAGTTTACTTCCCTTTCGGGCTGTAAACTGGGTAAATCAGATGGAAAGACATTAGGGTACTCGTTGATAATGGGGATTTCCTCGAGGATTATTTCCTTGCACTCGGTGATAATCACGGAAGCAAGGAAAGCTTCACAACCTTACGAGATAAGTTTGCAAGCGTAAAGAGAAGAAATAATAATAGGATGCTTCCTATACTTTATGCCAAGGAAAGAAAATATCAGAAGATCTGGTTTGTGGAAAGAGATTCTCCAATTTCGACAATTGATATCGGCATAGTGATCAACAAGCCAATCTACACCTAGGATAGCATCGTAGCCTTCCATGTCAAGGCATATGAGATTTGCGGGAAGATTCTGGCCTTCTATTATTACCTCACTATTTGGGTAGTGGGTTATAAGTTTTGTTCCGGGACCTAAGGGCCTTGTGATAGCTAGGTCCGAAGGTAGAGGAATAGGTGAAATTGGTAAAGTTTTCGTAAAAATAGTTGATATAAAGGAATAAGAAGCACCAGTACCAAATAGTACAAAAGTAGGATGGGAATAAATTTGAATGGTACCTTCCATCAACCCATCATCCTTGGGTGCTTCCTCGTCTAGAACGGCATTGAGACATGCATGCCGCCTACGCCCGCCATTAGAAGATTGTTCTTTCATAAGGGGGTAATCCGGCATGCAGTGCTCCTGGCTTCCACAAAGTAAGCAAGCGCCGAGATGCTTCCAGCACTCTTCGGCCGAGTGACAGAATTTCTCGCAAAATGAGCAAGCCGTCATGACTTGCTGCTCTTCTTCTTTGATCTTCTTATTCTTGCCATTCCCATTTTCATTACGGGATTGCTTCTTGTTGTCACGGGATTTATAGGTGCCAGTGATGCTAAACTTTTCTTCCTTTCGTCCTCGCTTGTCAAACCTCCGGCTTGACTCCTCGCTTTTGCCTGTTAATTTTTTGACCTTCTCCAAGGTCCTTTCACATAGATGTGCTCGTTGGACCATCTCTGTATAGGTATAGATATTTTGAGGTCCAAGTTGAGTAATCAAAATCGGCCTTAGTCCATCCAAGAATTGGTTAGCCTTTAATAGATCAGTACAAACCAGACGAGGAGCATAAGGAGCCATACGGGAGAATTGGAGCTCGTACTCTACCACGGACATCATTCCTTGCCTTAAGGGGGCAAACTTCGTAGCCTTCCTCTCCTTAACATGTTCAAAGAAATATTTTGCTCAGAAGAGTGTAAGAAACCCCTCCCATGTAAGTTGTGCATTTTGAAGCTGAGCCAAAGTGACTTTCCACCAAGTACGCGCATCTTTGTCTAGTTGGAATGTGGCGACACGAACCTTCTCTTGGTCGGAACATTGCGTGACCTCAAATATCCTGTTCATCTCATCGATCCAATTTTCAGCTTCGGCGAGGTTGGAGGATCCGGAGAACCGCGGAGGATTCATACTCCGAAAGTTCCTGTGGAAATTACCCGCGCTAGCCTTTACGTCACCTTGGGCCACAGTTTCGAGGGGTTTGGTAAGACCCGTAATAGTCTGTTACATCACTTCCCAATTAGCACGGTTCGCGGCCATTATAAGAATAAGGTGCCTGAGAAAATAAATACTTAGTTATTTCCTTGGAATGTAGGAAGATTTCTAAATGACTATCTCATCCCGGCTCTACCCGATTCTCACATGGGTTCAAAATTTTCTTCCTAGCTTATAGCTATGGGTCCTTACCTTGGACTTAACCTATGACATGACATTTTCCTAGGACCTTGGACTTAACCTATGACATGACATTTTCCTAGGACTTACTTATGCCTAGGCTCTAATACCACTTTAACTGTCATGCCCCGAGATCTATGTACAACGGAAGTAATATCAGGGACATGAATAGCCGGCAAGATAAGCCACTCGCAATCAAGATAATCAGAGCGCTAAACACTCACACATAAAGAGGAATGCATAATAATTAACCAAAATCCAACTTTTATTGATAATAATCAAAATTTTACATAATGTTGACTCTTTTCATTACTAGACTCAAGGAAAATGAAATTACATAACACGACTAGACTCTTTGACAACTCTAGGTCTTCTCTCTATCCATCATTCGCTCTCGGACCCATCACTAGCATAGTCCGAATCCGACTCACGTGAATTTCCTGAAAATATTGGAAAGAAGTATGTATGAGCACACTTGCGCAGTAGGTATCTTCATATCAACAATAAGGCAAGTTTAAGTAATTAACATTTTAACTATAGGAAATAAGGTAAAAGAAATACGAATAAAACATGCGGTGTAGAACCAAAGTAACGATCGAGTATCAAGATAAGTTTAGTGATTCATGAGAATATAAAGTGGCCTTTCAGGAACAAGAATGTACTAGCATGTAACGAGAATGTACTTTTTATAACCTTGTAAAGGTTGTGCACTAGAAAGTCATGTAACAAGAATGTACTAGTAAGCATGTAAATAAGATAGCCTCGTGGATTTCACCCGTTTATAAAAAAAGTACTCTCAGCACAATGCGACGCCAGTGTCCATCATATCCCATGATTTACAGTATGTTTCCGTCCATCCGCCGAGGGGGCTAGCATCCAGCCCTTGCACACTGTCCGTGCCCGCTCTTGCATCTTCACGTTATAAATCAAGCTACTTCCACGAATAATGAAAAGTTTGGCCAATAATGTACAATTCAAACAATAGTTTCACGATAATGTAACCAAGGTAGAGAACGCACCAAAAATGGAAAACATGAGATCAAGGATGATTTAGATGGATATTATGCCACGGAGGAAATCTGACAGCATAACAGTACTTTCATAAATTTTTATAATTTATCAATGGCTTATTAACCATAATGTTAGGCTCTAGATAATCCAAGGACCATCTAGGAACAAAATATAACCAACCCTTCGGTCAAACGCCGTGTTAGAGCACAAGCCAGAAGAATGCGGTCAAGACAAGATCGTTTCTTTGATACGGCGGTCATAGTCGTCGGACCGTTTCTTGGAAGTAGCGGTCAAGTCAGGGCCGCAATCATGATGGAGTCAACGCCAGAAAGAAAAGAGTTGACGCAGGGATTAGGCCTGGAAGAAGACGGTCACAATAGGACAGCAACGAGAAGATGGCGGTCTTAGAAAGGGCCGCGACTGTCAGGTGGCGGTCACGTGAAGGCCGCAATCAGTCTAGAGTTCAGAAAACTTGAGTTTCACGAAGTGCTTTCTAGACTTTGGATTTTTAGGGTACAACTAGCTCGACGTCCTAGTGGAAATCATAGGCTTGCGGAGACTTACGGAGGGCCTGAAACAAGATCACCTAGTCTGGCAGAAGGAATATATGACGGAGAGGATCACAAGTCCAAGATTGTGTGCCTATAATGTGCAAGGTGTAACTAATAGCAACGTATCAGACTACGCGCTTTGTCCTTAGGAAAGACTGAACATGTGAGTGAAAATCGTGATAAACAGCGATCAAAACATTGTGATAAACCCGAGTTCCATAATCATAAATAAGGAAAAGATTTACATACAAAACTATATGATTTTGGGCATGAAATTAGCATAGAATTAAAATAAGTTCTAAAAACATGCAGAGCATGAAATCTGACACATTGATGCATGATATAACCAAAATCACATATAAGGTAATAGAATCACGAACAAGGCACAATTAGCTCGGTTAATCATAGGTTTAAGGGGACTGTTCTGCAATCTGTTTAGGGTGAACAGAAAGAAGAATGCGATCTTGCCGGAACCGCAACTAGAAAAAAAATGTTCTTTAGGAGACCATTTCTTTAAAAAAGCGGTCTCTGTGAGGCCACCTTCTACCTGTGACAGACAGAAAGGAAATTAGGGCGTGTAGGCCTATTCTAGGGCAAATAACGCATAAAAATCATGGTAAGCTGAAAGTTAAACATGATAGAACAAACATGAATCATGGAGATGTAGGGGTTAGCATGGATTAAGCCAGAATTATCCTCTTTTCTATAAAGGGTACAAGGTTATGCATGCAGAAATGACCTAGATGCGCAGTAATAGTAAAACATGAAATACTATGTGTAGGAAGCATGAAATTGCCTGAAATCAGAGGACTTTTATCCCTAACACATTAATTTAGCCATCCATGAGATAACCTACCACTAAGAATGGCTCTAGACTTCGAACTTTAGGTTGGAAGTCGGTGCTGGCTCCAGCACATCCTGTGTGAAACCGATGATTTCCTGACCTTCTAACTCTTCAACCTCTTGACCTAAATTCATGAAACTTGGAGGGTAGGTTGAAGACATAAAGGAGAACAATTTATTCTAAAGACTCAACGTGAAATTACCTCTGCTAGGGCTTCTAAACGTATGATCCTTCTCAGGGAATTCCACTCGTTCCTATGCAGTTGGTAGAGAACCAACGATTTTCGGGGCTTCTAACTCTCTGGTTGCATGATCTCGTATCATGAAATTTGGAGAGAAGTTAGATAAAACTAAAAGGAACAAAATCTTCTAAAGACTTACCCTAAGAAGATGATCCCTTACCTTCGAAATATGCGAGCCAAACAAGGGTTCGCGCAGGTCAAAGTTCAGACCAATTTATAGAGTTTGGACTAGGGATGAGAATTAGATCAAATTAGGAGTTCTAATTTGGGGTAGGATCGATCCCCAAGAGTCCTAGACTAAGCTTATACACCAGGTAGCTTCGAATCGTAGGGATTGGCATGGGAAAAATCCCATTTTTCCACGTTTCTAAGAGTCCCATTTTTGGAACTAAGTAGCGATCGCGTCTGGACTCCCTCCCTCAAGTAGCGGTCTTGCGATAAACCGCTACTAGCTAGGGCGATAGAATTTGAATTAAATTCAAATTCCCTTCTATACTTATCCCTATTTATCTTATTAAATTAGGAAATTATCCTATTACGTTTCTAGAGGTGGGCTTGGGCCAAAAGGTCTTAGAAATTGGTCTTTGGGCCTAATTTTAAGTGGGCTTAGCCCTTTGGTTTATATCGGGTCTTTAAATTCATTTAATTTACCCATAATTAATTAAGAGACCATTAAGCCTTTTTAAATGCTAAATCATTTTATTTAATTTCAAAAAATTCCTTGAAAATTCTAGGGTGTTACAATAGGGATGGATGTGGACTCATCCGAACTCCCCTCAACTCCTTCCTCCTCTTCTTTCTCTTCTCCTCCTCCCTGTTCAATGCTCTAGAGGCTTGCACGTAGGGGGGCAGAGGCTGGCGAGGCTGTCTCCCGCGAATTGGCCCGCTTGGCAGATGGCGACGTGCTGCCACTCTTAGGGGCTCACAGCTCCTAACAGTTGCCATTTTTGGGAGCTTTTGGCGACCGGACGAGTCCTCTCGATAGTCTTCCCACGAACGCCCGGGCCTTACATGTTGGTTAATAAGGCGGATAACCTGCTTAAGCAGGAGTCCTTCGGTTAATTGCCTTACCGGGGGCTGCCGGATGGGGGGCCGCCAGATGGGGTTGTTCAGATCACTATTTGTTCTTCTTCTTCTTCTTCTTTTTGCTGCTTCTTTTTTTTATTTCTTCACCTACCGCCAGATCAGGTGGGGGCCAGATGGGGCCCCAATGAGCTGCCGAATCACTTCTTTAATCCATTTTTTCATTTTGTTTTGTAACTGGATGAGGGCTTTAGCTTGGGCGGGGGTGGCTGCCGCCGGATGAGGCTCCAAAGAGCCACCGGTTCACCCCCCCTCTCATTTCATTTCTCTTCTTTCTTCTTTCTCCCTTCTTTTCTTCTACCGCCGGATCAGGAGGCTTCAAAGTGTCTCCGATTCACCACCCCTTTTCATTTCATCTCTTATTTTCTTTTCCCTTTTTTGTGTGTGTCTTCATACATGCGTCGACGTAGATAGGGGTTGCGTCGATGCACCCATGCTGATCACCTTGGAAGGCCAGCTATGTCTTCACGCGTGCATCGATGCGGCGTACGAGGTGCATCGATGCACTTGTGAGGCACGTCGACGCACTTCTTCCCTTCTTCTTACATTACCCTTGTTTGGCTCGCAGCGGCTTGGCGCTCTTGATGGCAAATTTCAGGTGTCCATAAATGTCCCCCCACCCGTGGGTGGCGCAAACGAGGGATGAGTGCATGGGGCCCACAGGTGTAGACTTTTCATCATATCATTTCACGAGCCAGTAGACTGTCAATTTGGTGTAAGTTTGTGGAAAGCGCTCACCTCTTCAGTGAAGGGATGAGGGGTTCGCTTCACGGCAGTGGGCACTCAGGCCGAGGAGTTTAGCCTTAGATGGGTTTAGTCATCAGCATGGGGACAATGCCAAACTAGGGAGGAAGGTTTTATGCATTGATCTAGATAGGAGGTCTAAACCAATAGGGTGGGGTCAATCCCGGTGGGACTGGCGGCTGGTGTTGGAACAAGGAGGATTCTTTATTCATTGACTTAGATGGAAGGTCTAGGTTAAAGGCCTTGTAATGAGCCTGACGTGGTAGGGAAAAGTTTCTGTATTCGTTGGCTTAGATGGAAGGTCCAAACCAAGGGAGTATTCTTCGGTACCGACAGGGTGTCGAATACTGACATATTTGCTCATTGACATGGGGATAGTGTCAAAGCATGGGGCATTTGTTTATTGACTCCGGACGGAAGGCCCAGGTCAAAGGAAAGAAGTCTTTTTTGTTTATTAACTTGGATGGAAGGTCCTGGTCAAAGATTTATTCGTCAGTGCCGACAAAGTGCTGGAGGCTGACGTGGTCAATTCATTGACACGGGGTGAGTGTCAAAGCAAAGGGGTCTTTTTGTTCATCGACTCCAAACGGAAGGTCTGGGCCGAAGGGAAGAAGTCTTTTTGTTCGTTGACCTAGATGGAAGGTCCAAGTCAGAGGTTTATTCGTCAATGCCGATAGGGTGCCGGAGGCTGACGTGGTTAATTCATTGACACGGGGAGAGTGTCAAAGTAAATGGGTCTTTTTATTCATCGACTCCAAACGGAAGGCCTGGACCGAAGGAAAGAAGTCTTTTTATTCGTTGACTTAGACTAAAGGTCCAATTCAAAGGTTTATTTGTCAGTGCCGAGAAGGTGCCGGAGGCTGACGTGGTTAATTCATTGACACGGGTGAGTGTCACAAATGGGTCTTTTTATTCATCGACTGCAAACGGAAGGTCTGCACCGAAGGAAAGAAGTCTTTTTATTCGTTGACTTAGACAGAAGGTCTAAGTCAAAGGTTTATTCGTCAGTAGCGAAAGGGTGCCGAAAGTTGACGTGGTTAATTCATTGACACGGGGGTGAGTGTCAAAGCAAAGGGGTCTTTTTATTCATCGACTCCAGATGGAAGGTCTGGGCCGAAGGAAAGAAGTCTTTTGTTCGTTGACTTAGACGGAAGGTCCAAGTCAGAGGTTTATTCCTCTGTGCCGACAGGGTGCCGGAGGCTGATGTGGTTAATTCATTGACACGGGGTGAATGTCAAAGCAAAGGTGTCTTTTTATTCATTGGCTCCAGACAGAAGGTCTGGGCCAACGATTTGTTTGCTGGTGGGACAAAATGTTGTAATGTCGAGCTGTATTTGAGACTTTTGCTACTGCATGAAGTGCAATTGTTTGGTCATGCAGCCAAGATGAATAGTCTGGGCCGGAGGAGAGATTTTTGAATTCCGGTGGAACTTGATGAATTGATATCCCCCGGTGACTTTGATGACATTCTTTTTTATTTTCTTTTCTTTTCTTCTTCGTCTTCCTTTCTTTTTTTTTCTTTTTTTTTGAATGGATATTGCATAGTCTCATGGGAGATCTAAGAAACATGCTTGCTCAATGTGAGATGCGGGGTTTAATTATTCGTTGAACTGGGGAAGTGGTGCATAATATAGTTTTAAATGCTTTCCATTAAGGGGTGGGAATTGAGTTTCCCCCCTATGATTGACAATAACATACGCACCTTCTTCGTAGACCTTTTGGACGACATAAGGCCCAAGCCAATTTTCATTTAATTTGCCTTTAGGATTGACATCCATAACCTCTCTTCTTTTGACCATAACAAGGTCACCTTTCTTAAATTCACGTCTTTTAACTAGCTTGTCAAAGGCGCGGGATATGCGAGCCTGATAGACCTATATATTTTGCTGAGCCTGGAGTCACTTCCCTTCTAGGTCAGAGAGCTCTTCCAGTCTTCGCTCTACGTTTGTTCAGCCGTCTTCGACCAATTCATGCTAGATTATGACCCGTAGTAAGGGTACCTCCAGTTCGATAGGGACGACTGCTTTCAAGCTGTATATCAAAGAGAAGGGTGAACAACCCGTTGGAGTTTTATAGACAGTACAGTACGCCCACATCGCCTCGTACATCTTATCTTCCCAATCATTCTTGCTAGAGCTGATAGTCTTAGGCAGGAGGGTGCAGAGAGTTTTATTGAAGGCCTCAGGCAGCCCATTTGCCTGCGGGTTGTACGGAGTGGATGTCCTCAAGTCAATCTTGTATTTTTCGGCCAACCTATAGACCTTTTGATTCCGAAAGTGGCTTCCGTTGTCTGACATGATCCGGTTGGGGATGCCGAATCGGAATACTATGTTTCTTTGGACAAATTGGGCCATGATCTCTCATGTTACTTCTTTCAGAGCTACATCTTCCACTCAGCGGGAGAAATAATTTATCTGTAGCACCCCTGGAGTTTATTTGGAATTTTTTAGATTTTTTTTCAGAATTAAATAGAAGTATTTAAGCATTTAGTAGGCTTAAGGACTTAAAAAGGCTAATTAATTATTTATTGGGTTATTAACTTTTTATTCAAGGCCCAAACTATTAATAGGCAATTAAGCCCACTTAAAATGGACCATAACACCAAATTCTATGCCTTTTAGGCCCAAACCCAGCCCTAGGGATGTATTAGGGTAATTTCCCTATTTTAATTAGATAAATAGGGGATAATTAAGAGAGGAATTTGACAAAATTTTAAATTTCAACGACTAGATCAGATCGCGGTTAGTCGCACGATCGTGTTATGATGGTCGCGATCTAGAGAAGGCCGCATTCTGGTTCCATTAATAGGAAGGCTGAAACCACGGAAAGTTTGTATTTTTATCAAACCAATCGCCAAGGATCGATGTGATCTGACATGGGAACTTGCCTAGGACTCTTAGGGGATCGGTTGACGCCCCATAGGACTCCTAATTCGATCTAATCCCTTAGCCCTAGGCCTTTCCCTATAAATAAAGCCCAGATTCATCCAGAGCGAACCCTAATTTTTGATTGCGTGGTATGAAGGTATAGTATTCTTATTTCGAGTTCTTCCTTTAGAAGTTTTTATGCCCTTTAGTGTCTTCTAACCCTCTGCAAGCTTTCATGTTAGGGGATCAAGAGGTTAAGGAGTTAGAGCGATCAGAAGTAACAGTTTCTACCCAAGACATGCAAGAACCAGCGGTTGGATCTCTGGTTTTGATGATGACACACTATGAATCATGATGCGATCAATATGAAAAACTAAGTCCTGAATATTGAACAGGGATTTTTTTGAACAGGCTCACATGTCAAAGCACAAGTAATGTAACTCGACGCAGAAGCTATTATCTGAAGTTGCATTCATTCGCTGCACCGACGCAGTCGAAGTAATGCATCGACACACAAGTCATTCGAGCTATCTGGGAAAGTTTATCTTCACTACTGCACCGACGCAGTTGGAAGACTGCCTCGACGCAATAATTATTCAAGAAGGGTTTTTCAGTTTAGTGCATCGACGCATCAGAAGAGCTACACCTACGCATCAAGTCTAAGATCAGAAGTTGAGAGCTACCACGTCGAAGGTCCAAGTTAATGCATCGACGCACCTAGACTTTTTGCCAAGGATCTCAAGCGCTTCAGTTAAGGATTTTCTCTTCTTCTACAATACGTCAACTTCCAAGGGCTCTGTGTCGAAGCTACGAAGCCACAACTGCAGTCTAAGTTCTGTTTAGGAAAGGGTGCATTGACCTATCTCTCAATGCATTGATGCACCAACACTTACTCGAAGCACAATCCTTGAAGACTGCCTTGACCTGTCTGCATAGCACGTCAAAGCAACCAATTGAATCAGTCTCGACCTGTCTTCCTGGCACATTGACACTTTGATACTTTCCAGCAGAGCATGTGACAACTTAACGAAATCAGGTATTTTCGAACTCTAGAAGACCTCTTACTTGTCCAAGCCACGTGGCAATCTCTAAAGAAGATTTCTAAAGAGGAATATTCTGAAATCACACCTGGACTAATCAAGCCTCAGATCTGATGATAATTCCTTTTCCAGAATTTATATAAATTTCTGTGTGGTATATATATGTTGTTTCCATCTTCTAGTAAAGTGACTGAATCGAAAAAAAAAGGGAAGAAGCATCAGTGAAAGAAAAGGAGAGTAGTGTGAGCAACGTCACGCGGTTCGAGGTGGCGGAGAGGACGCGGAGCACGCGGGCTCCTTCTTTTTGTTTGCTGCAACACAGAAATAAGAGAAAAGAGAAGGGGCCACCACGGGAGATTGCTCCGGTGGGGCGAGCGAGACAAATGTAATATAGCAAGATATGGGGGTTAAACGGCCATAGCGGGAAGTGACTCGCCGCGACCTCGGGGGGACGGGAATGGTGCAGAAATTAAATAGCAAGAATTGAAACGGCCATTGGGGAAGTGACTCGCCGCAGCCTCGAGAATATGAGCAGATAAGAATATAACAGAATATAAGGAGAATATAAAGAGCGGAAATTTAAACGGCCATTGGGGAAGTGACTCGCCGCGGCCTCGAGAACATGAATAGATAAGAATATAATATATAAGAACGGGAATTTAAACGGCCATTGGGGAAGTGACTCACCGCGGCCTCAAGAATATGAATAGATAAGAATATAACATATAAGAACGGGAATTTAAACGGCCATTGGGGAAGTGACTCGCCGCGGCCTCGAGAATATGAGCAGAATACAACAGAATATAAAGAGAGTATAAGAACGGGAATTTAAACGGCCATTGGGGAAGTGACTCGCCGCGGCCTCGAGAACAAGATGTGATCGCCAGGGGCCGAAAGACCCCAAAATAAAGAAAGTGATCGCGCCTACCTCAAGAGCGGGAGATGGCGGGTTACTTCTTCCTCCCCCTTTGGCCGGCCGACGGAGAGGGCTTTCCTTGGGTACCCTTGCAAAACAACGACAAACAAGTAACGAGTGGATTAGAAAGATGAAGGTGTAGTATTCAAATCCTTGCGATAAAAATAACGAAATGATGGCAAGACACACACCTGGTTGGTGTTGTCTTTTAAACCCCTCTCGGACTCGAGTAGGAGGAAAATGAGATGGTGGATGCGAGAAGTATATAAGAAGAGGCGCCCTTATGAAGGGGGATAGATGATGCGAGATGATGAATGCAAAAGAACTAAGAAGAAAAGGAAAGGATTGGCTTATTAGATGTGCCGATGGTGGAATCCGGCGGAGCTCCGGCAGCGTAGGGATGGCGTGGAAGCGCGGTGGATGGAGACGACCTTCCTCTCGCGAGCGTGGGCACCCGAGAAGCCGGCAGAACCTCCACCTACAAAAGACCCCACGGGTTAGAAAATGACTCCGGTAGCCTCTGGGCTCCGGCAGCCTATCGGATCTCTTCGAAGCCCCCCCAGAACTGAGGGGGTGGGCCTCTATTTATAGGGCTCCGGAGGGTGGAGGCGTCCAGGACCCTGGACACCTCCATCAGGACCGAACTAATAGTTTATTCTATTTTTATTAATTTTTTCGGAATATTTTTGTGGAGGCGTCCAGGGCCCCGGACGCCCCTAAAAGGTCCACCGAACACCACGGACGGTCGCACGCGGTTTGACACAACGCGTGGTTTTGTGAGTGGCGTCTCGTGATTTTGAAATGGGTGCGTCCAGCGGGCTGGACGTCTCCATAATTTGGATTTTTTCACACACGACAAACCGTCGTTCGGTGGGCGGCACCCGTGAGGGAGTTGATGGAGGCGTCCAGGGGCCTGGACGCCTCCATAAATATATTATTTTTTATTATTTTGTTTTGTTTTTATGCCAAAGCTGGCATTTTAATTTTTTTATACTTATTTTTATGGAGGCGTCCAGGGGCCTGGACGCCTCCATTAATATATATTTTTTATTTATGTTTTGTCTTTTATGCCAACTGGCATTTTACATATTTTTTTATATTAGTTTTTATGGAGGCGTCCAGGTGCCTGGACGCCTCCATTAATATATATTTTTTATTTATTTTTGGGCTCTGAAAAACAAATAAAATAAATTAAAAGAATGGGGGCGTCCAGGGGCCTGGACGCCCCCATTAAGACCCACCCGGGTCCTCAGTTCAGGCGTTGGCGGCCGCCTGGCAGACACCCTTCTTGATTCCGGAACCTCCTGATGCGTCTGACTTGTGTTGATGCCGTCCGAATGCCGTGACGAGACGATTCCGGATGTCGGAAAAGGTAGAAGAAGATCCAAGAAAAGGAAGTATTTAAGAGATTCGAAATGCGTAAGCTATCGCGGGGCGTTGTATAGTAATATGAGACTTTCTCAAGAGACGTCAAGAATGGCGTGTCTACAGCTGCCCCGCGTTGGCGTCTGCTTTGCAAGGGAGCGACACGTAGTGGAATGGTATCGAAGTGGAGTGAAATGAAGTGGGAGCGGACTGATAAGTTGATGCCAAGGTGTGATGAGACACGCTTTTGACGTTACTGTCTGGAATCTTTCTTGAAGTTTCAATGAGGCGACCTTGAAGAAGGTCTTTCAAATATTGACGATTGCTTGGACGGAGGTCAAATAAGGGAGGGTGAGATGTGCGCTCAGGCACGAAACAAAAAGAGACCAACTTCTCGGTGTGGAAGTACCTGGGTCATAAACCTGCAGGTTTCACCTTTGGGGAGCGGTTACCAGCCAATGTGGAAGTGCTGCAGCCAAGGTGGGTCAAGCAAGGTAAAAAGTAAAGGAATATCTGAGGGTCTGTCCAAACAAGGGTCACTTTTGGAAGAGCAGCGTAGGGCCGTTTCAAGGAAACTCAGTTATTTCATTCGGAGTGGAATATCTCATATTTGTAGGAATTGAAACACAACGGCTTTCACAATTGAATCACTTGAATGATCTTCCGCAATAAATCAAAGTCCTATATGAATGCATGCTGGGTTAAAATAAAAATTTAAAACAAACTAAAATAGAAAATAGTCAAGGATAATATTGTCAACTTGTTAAGAACGGGTCAGGATACCGATCCGGTGAGCCGACACTGGGCTGGGGCCCGTTTATCCGCGCACCAACTCACTGAATGGAACCGTCATCCCCATGCTACCACAAGTTAACGGCCTATCCGTACAACCCAAATTCTTCCGGGATCATCACTGTTTTTGTTGAAGGGGAACTCAAATCCCAGATTTGTTCGGGCCGCAACGTCCTTGACATGTTCTAGTAGCGTAGGTATCGTATACTATGATGCATGACATGGTGGGACCAACCATTGAAAGGTGGGACAGGAGACAAGACAAAGACGTCCGTTAGTAAAACCTGCACAGACTAGCAAAGGTTAGCAACATTAGAAAGTAGCAGAATCACAGTAGAATCGCACCACAGTACAAAGGAGATCCATACAAAATCTTGATAATGACCACTGATGTGACATGTTCCGTCCTGTAGCGATCTTCCCTTCCTATAAGAACTCCCCTTAGGCTAGTTCATTCACATGCACCAAGGTGGGTTTTGGAAGCTCAGGAGAGGAAAGAGAGGAGAATCTAGAGATTTTCAGGATGGAAGGAGAGTCTTCCCGTGTTATGAAGAGGAGCAGGCCTAGCAGCGAGATCAGGCGACTTTCCGACCTCGAGGGTCATTTGAGTGGGACGATCATGTCGCATATGGTAAGCTGATTCATTTCAAATTTGTCCACGTGAACCTTCTTCTTACTTCCTTCCTTTCTTCTTCTTTCTTTTCTCTTCCAGCCATATCCACTCTTCCCAGGCCCGAAGAAGTTTTCCAAACTGCCATGGCTTTCAAAGCTAACTTCCAACATCTCCATCGGCATGAGGGCCATACTCTCGAAGTGGCATCTGCAGGGGCTCCTTATTCACGCCAAACACTATGAGAAGATACGTATGGACTGGGCGGCTATGGGCGCACTAGTGGAGATCTGGCATCCCCAGACCCACACTTTTATCTTCCTGACCTTCGAGGTGACCATCCTCCTCGAGGAGGTGGAACTTCTGCTCGGATTGAAGAAATTCAAGAGTGACGGGAAGGTGAAGGCTATGCGGATGCTGACACGGGGGACTTCCGAAAGCGTTCTTGGAAGCTTCATGCCGCCCGACACAGCCAGAAAGGTTCGTACTCAAAAGGGGATCGATCTCCAAAAGCTTGCGGAGTGGGTCATGGACGCCCTGAGAGGGTCACCAGACGATGACTATTTGGAGGGAATCATGAAGGGGTTCACCATTTGTCTGGCGGGTGCTCTCTTATTTTCTTATACCGACAACATGGTGGAGGAAGACCAACTGAGTGCTATCTGCGGGATCTGGCATGGAAAGAGGGTGGGACCCGCTGTCCTCGCCTACCTGTATAGTGGCCTTACTGCCTCGAGCATGGGTAAGCCTCCTTTTGGTTGCGCACTTGTCCTGAGTTGCTGGCTGGATTTGCATTTCAAGTTTGATCACCGTGAGGGAATGCCAACCGCTTCGAAGCTCTTCCAACAAAGCCCTCTTCATCACATAGCCGACGTGTTAGGGTTCGGTGGTACTGTAGTGAACCGCGTTCCGTGGCTGAAGAAACGTGAAGACTGGCGGTCTCACTTCCGCACCGTGACACAAGGCTTCTTTACTTGCGCACCGACATGTTTGCTTTCGCTTGATCTCCTCATGAGGCCTTCCCCCGAAGTTGATCTTCAACTGATTGGCGCGACCGAGTTTGTCCTTTATAACGTGCATCGATGCTGCCTCCAGGTCGGCATTCCACGCCATTCGTTCCCACTATCTGTTAATCTCATTTAAAATCCACTTAAACAAATGAAATTAATAAAAAGCAATAATCAATAAACAATAGTGGAGATGAAACATGCACGAGGTGCTAAAAGGAGGTTGTGATGTGATCGCCAGAGACACGACGGCCTCAAAGAGGAGATGAATATGGGGAAAGGATCGCAAATACCTCATAGACGCGGGGATGTGAGTACTCCTTTTCTCTTCAAATCGGCCGGCCGATGAAGAGAGTCCTTCACTTGGTTACCCTTGCAAAAAGACACACAACAATAATAAAAGGAATTAGAAATAATGTGTGTGTAGCATCAATTCAATAAAAATATGTATGAGCATGATATCATATAAAAGAACACACCTTTAAGGGGATTGCCCTTAAACCCCTATGCAAAAAGGGTGGGAATATGATGATAAATGATATGAAAATATGATAAAAGGTGTGCAAGAGTGCACTGTGAGGGGGTCTCAACGTGGTTGAGAAGGGGAGTTAATAGAATAATGATGCATGCATATGATGAAAATAAAAACAAAAGAGAATAGAGGGGAGATAAGAAAAATCTGTTTGCTTGGCTTTGATGCTCGATGGGGAGAAACTTCAAGAGGGATGAAGAGGTTGATCGTGAGAAGCCCTCCTTAGCCAAAGGCCACCTTCGGTTCCTGTAAAAAGAAACAAAAGAAACAAACAGAAGAAAAGGGAGCAGAAGAAGAAGAAGAAGAATAGAAGAAAAAGAGAAAAAAACAGAAGAGAAGGGAGACGGAAGAAGAAGAAGACAGCAGCAGAAGAAAGAAAAAAAGGAAGAAGAAGAAGAAATAATAAAAACAACAGGGAAGAAAACCTCCGGCATCCAACCCCTTAACAGAGCTAAATGCTCTGTTTAAATAGAATTGGATGAGAGATAAGAAGGCAAGAGTCCTACGAAGGGGAAGGATAAGAATGGGCAAGAGCCTAACCAAGGTAGGGGAGGATTAAGCTGGGCAAGAGCCCAAACGAAGCAGGAGTCTCTCTGGGAAAGGCTGCGTTCGTTCGGAACAAAAAAGTGAAACACGACTTGGTTCAGGGCGTCAATTGTTGAATTGACGACCTACACAGAGGGCGTTTCTTAAAAACACGCCTTAGATCAGGGCGTTAATTCAAAAATCAAATTTTGGAATTTATTTGAAAAATTGTGAAACACGTCTGAGTCAAAGGCGTTAATTAAAAAACGCCTTAACAAAGGACGTTAATTCAAAATATTCAAAATAGGGCCATTTTTCATTTCTCAATATTATTTTCCCATTTTTTAGATGAAGGTGCATCTCGTCTCACTGATTCCAACGACTATTTTTGTGAATTTTTCTGACACCCGGAAGACCACCAAATCACCTCTGGAAGAGAGTGAAAAATAATATTAAAAAATCAATTTGAAAAAGTGACGACCGTGAGTAAGGCGTGAATTCAATTTTTGATTTTTTTTATTCTTTTCAAATTCAAAGTAACGCCCATGGTCAAGTCGTTAATTCCCAAAAAAATTCGAAAAATTCTCAGAAAAATCCAGAAAAATGGAAATTTGAAAGAATGGACGCCCTGCATTATAGTCGTCAATTTTTTAAGAAACGTCCATGTATAAGTCGTTATTTAAAAGACGCCCCCAGTAAAGTCGTTATTTCTGAAAAATAGAGAAAAAATGCCCAGAAAATCCAGAAAAATCCAGAAAAATCCAGAAAAATAGGAAAAAATAAGAAAAGGGTGAAAAAAGGGAGAAATCTAAAAAAAGTGAGAAAAACCACTCAAATAGAACTAATTTGAGGGTCAAATTGGGGCATTACAAGGTAATATGAGATGTACTCACAGTAACGTCAATTTTGGCGTGTCTACAGCTGCCCCGCCTTGGCGTCTGCTTTACAAGGGAGCAGAGCAAACTGAAAAGTAGATGCCAAGGTGTGATGAGACACGCAATCAACATCACTTGATGAGAATGAAATCAAAAGCTCGAGATGAAGCAATCTCGGGAAATTCAATGAAATCAACAATGTTTGGATAAAATGGGGAGATGTGCACGCGGCGCACGAAGGAGATAAAAAAAATGATCAACTTCCAGCGCGGTGGAAGTACCCCAGGTCACAAACCTGTAGATTTCACCATTGGGGAGCGGTTACCAGCCATGTGGACGTGCTGCAGCCAAGGTGGATCAAAGGGGAAAGTTTTGAAAAATAAGATGATAAAAATCCAAACAGGGAGCTTTCGAGAAAATGACCCAGAACAGCGTCAAAACGAACTGAGGACTCAATTCGGCATGGAATATTTCACATTGAAGATCAAGATCAATTTGACCCTCAAAAACAGCTTATCAGAATGATTTTTCAACAATTGTTTCAAATTCCTATATGAATGCATGTTGGGTTTAAAGGGAAAAAATAAATCAAATGAAAATATAGAATAATCAAGGATAATATTGTTAAACTGCCAAGACTGGGTCAAGAAATCGATTTCGCGAGCTGATACTAAGCCGAAGCCCGTTTATCCACGCACCAACTCGCAAAAGGGAACCATCGTCCCCAGTCTTGGACGGCTCAACGGCCTATCCGTGTGACTAAGACTCCTCTGGAATCATCATTATTTTTGATGAAGGGGAACTCAAATTCCAGATTTACCAAAGCCACAAGGTCCTTGATATAATCTAGTAGCGTATGTAACATATAGTAAAATGCATACAGGGAGAGATGGTGGAGCAATAAGTATGGGGGAACTGAGAGATGAGGTGCCAGCACCGTGGGGCTCGGATAATGACGCCCAGTCGGTGGGACCAAGAGCTTCTTCCTGCGCTCAAAAATTTCATTAGCCAAGATATAAAAGATAACAAGCAATGAATAAGGCAGTTAATCATAGCATGCATAGCATGAATCAAAGTGTCAATAGCATGTATATGGCATGAAAAGCATGAATGGTATTGCAGATTATCATTGTTTGTTGTTTTGTCATGAGGATGCCAACTTGGCTAATCAAGATTTGGAGTTGAATGATCAGAATGATAATGCCCAGCGGCAGAATTAATCAAGAGAAATTAGCAGGAGTTGATTGAAAGATCTCGAGATGAATAATCAGAATGATAATCAGGAGATATAACCAAAATGATATGAGGAGATGATAACCAAAAATGCCCAGGGTGGCATGTCAAGAGGATATCGGGAGAATCAATAGATTGATAGCAATGAGTAGAGATAGGACTCATCCCGTGCTTTTGGTCTCTGCAAGGCTGTTCCTGCAAAACACCATCAGAAAATACAATGCAAATTTTTGGATTTTGGAAATATGCAAATTTTTATGGAGTTTTGAAATATGCAAATTTTTATGAATTTCGAAAATATTCAAATTTTTATGGAGATTTTTGGAAAATATTTTAAATTTTTGTTGGGATTTTGACCGGGAAATATTCAAATTTTTGTTTTGGATTTTTGGATTTTGGTTTAGAGATTGTTAATGCAGCATCAAAGGGTTGTTTTGAACCACTGGCTAGGGGTCCTTGTTCCTTCCCTTTTCGCTAAAACTGCCCAAAGCTGGACGTGCATTGAAGGGTGACGCCCTATAACCGACCGCCTTTGATCAACGGTGCCCCTACCAAGGCCATACCTGAGAAACGTTAGGTCTTGGAGGGAGAAGAGAAGAATAATTGTGACAAGCTTTGTGCAGGATGGGAGATATCGGGACTTGAATTCCTTCCAAGGTGTTCCCTTCAAAGAGATAGTCTGTTGTGCCGGGGCTTTGTGCCTTTGATTTTTAGACCCTTGACATGCATACGACCAGGGTTTTCCCTGCGGGGACTTTGCCACTCTTGTCATGCCATAATTCACAATTTTGAATTTATTGAAATTTTGATTTGATTTTTATAATAGCCCTTTTGGCGAGATGTATATCATGAAAGCTCATATGAAAACTCATATTGATGTTGATTTTGGGTCAAGACTGCCCCTATTTGAGACTCCTCTCGTATTGGGGATTACCTAGGTTGGTCATCTCATCCGTCAATCTCTTGCACCTGCATTCGGCCGAGTAAAGGAGAGAAAAGACTTTTAGATATACTCATGGCATGGCCAAAGTAGCAACGGTGTTTTAACCAAAGGAGCCGGCTAAGGACGCCGTGAAGTGTGTGGAATGCCCAACCGAGGGTTACTTTTAAACAAGCGGGGAGAGAATGTTGAATTCCCAATGCTGGGTTCTTTATCAACCAAAGTGCTGCAAAGCAAGTCTAAAGACTCTTTTTTCGAAATGATTCAATTAAAAGCCTAAGATAAAGGTTTAAAACACCATTCTTAATCTTGTTAAGAAGCACTTCCTTTTGAGAATCATGCGTGGAGAAATGAGGTAATGATATCATAAAAATGCATACTTACGCTAATATGTTACCTTGCGACCTTTGTAGAAGCAGCTGCCGCGAGAAGCGATCTTGATCATCGTGAGATTTGTCCTCTTTAGCAGTCAAAAGAATTGGAAGCAAAGGATTTGAAAGTGGCTTAACAAGAGGGAGTGGTGCCAAGACCAGACTCAGACGAATAAGGAGAAAAAGGAAGAGAGGCGAGGGCTAGAACTCCCTTGCTAAGGTGTGGAAACCCTGATCACATGGAACAATCTACAGAAGGAGAGGAGAATTAGAAGGAGGAGTGAGGACTAAAGCCTCGAAAGCAGTGGGAGAAAGGGCAGATGCCCAAAGCAGTGGATGTTGAAGAAGTTGGGTCAGACCCGGAATCAGGGGGAATTAGAAGAAGAAATTGGTAGATAGAAAGAGGTGAATCCGGAGGGTCCGGAGGTAAAGGAGGAGAATCGTAATAGGAGGAATCATCCGGGGGCTCCGGAGGGATAACGAAAGAAGGGACGCGATGCCCTGGGGAGAAATAGGGAAAAAGATGATGAAAAAGATGACGAAAAAGGAAGAAGAGAATAAAAGATATGGAGTCCCGGAGGAGCAAAAAGATGAATTGAAGGAAATATAGAAGGTCCGGAGGTTCCGGAGGAAGTAAATGGAAAGGGACGCGATGTCCAGGGAGGAGAGAAAAATCCGGAGGTTCCGGAGGAATGAAATCAGGAAGGAGAAGATGGAAAGGGGCGTCGTGCCCGGGGAAAAGATAGAGAGAATCAGATGAAGAATCCGGAGGTTCCGGAGGAATGATGGAAGGAGGGACGCGATGCCCAAGAAGGTCCGGAGGTTCCGGTGAAATGAGGTGGAAGGGGGCGCGATGCCCGAGGGGAAAGTCCGGAGGTTCCGGAGGAAGCAAATAGAAAGGGGCGTGATGCCCGGGGAAAAGATAGAGAGAATCAGATGAAGAATCCGGAGGTTCCGGAGGAATGAAATCAGTAAGGAGAAGATGGAAAGGTGCGTCGTGCCCGAGAGAAAGGTCCGGAGGTTCCGGAGAAATAGAATCAGAAAGGGCGAGATGCCCAAAGAGGAGGGATAAAATTCCTGGAGGTTCCAGGGAAATGGCAGGAAGGGGGACGCGATGCCCCAAGGAGAGTGGATAAAAGGATGAATATGAATAAGATGGGAAATGCGGAATATCCGGCGGTGCCGGAAGGCGGGGAAGATACGGGTTTGGAAACCCGGGAAGCAGGAGGTGTAAATGTATGCAAAATGATGGATGCAACGAATGCAAAGAATGGAATGAATGAATGAATGAAAAATGCATGAAATTCGAAGAAGATGAAGAATGTGAAGAGTGAGAAGGTGAGATCCTCCCCTTTTCCCTTGGATTGGCCCATGAAGAAAAGGTGATTGAAATGGATATGGATGAAGTTGAATGAACAAGAGTGAAAGAAATAGGGGACGACCCCTTAAGACAATTGTCCCTCCACGGCAGTGAACATGTACGACCAATTGGCCCAATAAAGGAAGCTTCAATAAATGACCACCCCCTTGGAAAGCGAAGATCAATAAGGTGAGGGAGTCGTAGAGTTGGAACATGAAGCATCGCCATGCCCATTGATGGTGATGAATATGGGATGTTGAATAAAATGGGCATTCGCCCCTTGTAAGGAATAATGAATTCGGAATTCGGAAATTGGAACAAGGGGTGCCCTGCCCGGCCCTTAGACGGCATCAACGCCCGGCATGGCGGCGACTTGGCTTCTTCGACCGTGCTTGGCACAATAACCCGGATTGTCATCCGGCAAATGAATTCTTGAATCTTGAATGGCACGGACAAATCCTTGCTGCCCGGCTCTTGATTATCTTCAGCACCTGTGCTTGCAGAAGGCCCCCCATTCCGAGTAGTAAGGGGAGGTGAAGCGGAGGCGGAAGGCTCCATGAATGGTGGAGTTATAATGGAAGGTGTTGGCGTAAGTGGAGGCGGAGGTTCAAACACATCGAGTTTCTCCCTTTGCTTGCAAGCGGTCGGGATTGACTCGGGTGCAAAAAGTGGTGGATCCTGCTCAGAATTAACCATAGGTAAAGGCGAAAGGCTATGTGGTGGAGGTATGGGTTTTGGGGTTAAAGGCATAATGGAGGGTAATGGTGGTGAAATTGGGTAAGTGGAGGCCGAGGTGGAGGCTAGTGGGAGGCTGATTAGGGAAGGTTTAATGATGGGTTCGATGGAGGCTAATGGTGTGGAGGTAGATGGCTTAACGGGTGGAGGTTTAATGGTGGAAGGCTTGGGGGAGGCCAGTGTTGCGGGGGTTAATGGTGTAATAGGGGGAGGTGTGATGTATGCGGCGTCAAGGATAGGAGGAGACTTACAATGTGCCGGTGTGGGTGATTGAAGTATCGACCCATCATCGTAACACCAATTAGTCTCATAAATAGGGATTGGATCGGGGATGGTTTCATCCTGAGCAGGAGGTTCATCGAATGAAAGTGGAGGGAGCGGGAAATTAAGGAAACTCGGAAGGGGTGCCTGCAGAGCTTCATCATCATCGTACGCTGCCTCAGATTCTTCAATTGCCGGCTCTTCCTCGCTTGGAATGCCGAAGTCATAATCATCCATCCTGTCTTTCCATTCATTCTCCATCTTTGTAATTTCGTCTAAAGCGGCATGGAGAGGATTGACTGGAGTAGGAGGAGCCGTGACCCTCTTTATTTGTTCCTCCATCAAAGTAATCTTATCGAGCAGAGTTTGCTGGAGGGGTGTAACATGAACAACAGGAGGTTGGCAGGGCCTTGAAGGAGGAGGGGCCGCATAAAAAGGCCGTGGAGGGGAGTTGACGGGATGACCCGTAAAAGAACCCGGACGGGCCGGATTGCAAGGAGTAAAAGGGCCTCGGGGCCGTGATGGAGGAGGAATAGAAGGAGGCGGGTGTCGGACCACCCGAGGAGGAGTGTGAATAGAAGGGGATGGGTAATGGGCTACCCGAGTGGAATGAACAGGAGGAGATGGGTAATGGGCTACCCGATCAGGATTGGAAGGAGATGGGTGATGGGCCGCCCGAATAGAATTGGAAAGAGGTGGGTGATGGGCCACCCGTGTAGAATTGGAGGGAGATGCATGTGATGTACCCTCAACGGCGGCCTTAAGGGCTTGGATCTGTTGAGGGGTAAGATGATCTAATGCATGCAAGATTTGAGAGACTTTCCCGTCATTAGGATGAGACGGTCCCGTAGGAATAGTGGCTCGAAATTGAGGAGGGGGACCATGAAGATGGACATTACCCATGGGTCGGGCATGACCATGAGAATAAGGGCGTGGTCCCTTGAAAGAATGGTGAGAATGCTGATTAACATGTTGAAATTGAGGATATGAAGTGCTAGGCTGTGCATCCTCATGAATCGAATTGAACATGTTTCTATCATGGTAAGCCATTATATAATCAAAATTCTCAATAATTATGCAAATAAGCACACAAGTTGGAATGGTTACCGTGATTTTTATTTGTTTGAACCTTGGTGAATTAAGGATTTTAGCAAAGTTTGGAATGATTCACACAAGGGGGGAACCTAGTTTCAATATGATTTGAACTTCAATGCCAACTAGGGATCCTCTCTCACCGTATAGGCCAACTAACTCGGGACTTCAAAAGGGTACAACCTGCCCGGCGTCCGTGAGGGAATCCACGGGTGCGGGGACTTACGGAGGCTTGGAAAAGGGATTTCCGGTCCAAAGAGACGGAATGCTCAATGGAGGGTCGTCCCGATTCCAAGAGGGTGTGTGGATCCTAATGAAGAGGAGGGGGGCTCCCAAAATGCAAATATGAATGCAGCAGGGAAAATCAAGCTAATCACAGCAAATGATCAATCAATAAAGATAAGCATGAATCATGATGAAAAATCACAGCCGGGAGGGTTCTGTAAACCCATAGTAAAAACACGCCCTGGCAGGGGGCGCTACTAAAAAAGGACACGACGGTGTGACTGTCGTGAATCAACGTGAGGGGCCAAGGGGTAGGGTAAAACACGCCTTAGTGTGAGGCGCTATAAATAAAAGGACGCCCTTTCCAGCGAGCGTCAAATCAAAAGAAACGCCTGAATGGGAGGCGCTAATCAACAAAGAAACGCCCTGTGGCAGGGCGTTAACTCACAGAGCAAGTAAATAACGCAGGGCGATGTGATAAAGATGCCCGCGGAGGAGGCGTTAATCAAAGATAACACGCCCTGCATGAAGGCGTTTATAAATAAAAGACGCCCTTGAGAGGGGCGTGAATTCTTTCAAACCTCCACGGCCAGCAACCAATGAAAACACTCACAGTCACATAAATAAGGCAATCAACAGGATATAAGCATGCTCACCAAAAGATTTTAAATAAGTGGAAATTTGTAAAGAAAAATCAACAAACTGACAAATCAATTAGGGAAGAGTGCAAAACCAATGGAGGGTGCCCGAGGGGCACAAAAGGAAGATGCACCGAGGGTGCAATAGGGGAGACGGCACAAGCGGGTGCCTAAGGGGAAAGGGGTAATGAAAGAAGAACACAAAAAGTCCCACCGTGATCGCCAATTTGTTAATCTCATTTAAAATCCACTTAAACAAATGAAATTAATAAAAAGCAATAATCAATAAACAATAGTGGAGATGAAACATGCACGAGGTGCTAAAAGGAGGTTGTGATGTGATCGCCAGAGACACGAGGGCCTCAAAGAGGAGATGAATATGGGGAAAGGATCGCAAATACCTCATAGACGCGGGGATGTGAGTACTCCTTTTCTCTTCAAATCGGCCGGCCGATGAAGAGAGTCCTTCACTTGGTTACCCTTGCAAAAAGACACACAACAATAATAAAAGGAATTAGAAATAATGTGTGTGTAGCATCAATTCAATAAAAATATGTATGAGCATGATATCATATAAAAGAACACACCTTTAAGGGGATTGCCCTTAAACCCCTATGCAAAAAAGGTGGGAATATGATGATAAATGATATGAAAATATGATAAAAGGTGTGCAAGAGTGCACTGTGAGGGGGTCTCAACGTGGTTGAGAAGGGGAGTTAATAGAATAATGATGCATGCATATGATGAAAATAAAAACAAAAGAGAATAGAGGGGAGATAAGAAAAATCTGTTTGCTTGGCTTTGATGCTCGATGGGGAGAAACTTCAAGAGGGATGAAGAGGTTGATCGTGAGAAGCCCTCCTTAGCCAAAGGCCACCTTCGGTTCCTGTAAAAAGAAACAAAAGAAACAAACAGAAGAAAAGGGAGCAGAAGAAGAAGAAGAAGAATAGAAGAAAAAGAGAAAAAAACAGAAGAGAAGGGAGACGGAAGAAGAAGAAGACAGCAGCAGAAGAAAGAAAAAAAAGGAAGAAGAAGAAGAAATAATAAAAACAACAGGGAAGAAAACCTCCGGCATCCAACCCCTTAACAGAGCTAAATGCTCTGTTTAAATAGAATTGGATGAGAGATAAGAAGGCAAGAGTCCTACGAAGGGGAAGGATAAGAATGGGCAAGAGCCTAACCAAGGTAGGGGAGGATTAAGCTGGGCAAGAGCCCAAACGAAGCAGGAGTCTCTCTGGGAAAGGCTGCGTTCGTTCGGAACAAAAAAGTGAAACACGACTTGGTTCAGGGCGTCAATTGTTGAATTGACGACCTACACAGAGGGCGTTTCTTAAAAACACGCCTTAGATCAGGGCGTTAATTCAAAAATCAAATTTTGGAATTTATTTGAAAAATTGTGAAACACGTCTGAGTCAAAGGCGTTAATTAAAAAACGCCTTAACAAAGGACGTTAATTCAAAATATTCAAAATAGGGCCATTTTTCATTTCTCAATATTATTTTCCCATTTTTTAGATGAAGGTGCATCTCGTCTCACTGATTCCAACGACTATTTTTGTGAATTTTTCTGACACCCGGAAGACCACCAAATCACCTCTGGAAGAGAGTGGAAAATAATATTAAAAAATCAATTTGAAAAAGTGACGACCGTGAGTAAGGCGTGAATTCAATTTTTGATTTTTTTTATTCTTTTCAAATTCAAAGTAACGCCCATGGTCAAGTCGTTAATTCCCAAAAAAATTCGAAAAATTCTCAGAAAAATCCAGAAAAATGGAAATTTGAAAGAATGGACGCCCTGCATTATAGTCGTCAATTTTTTTAAGAAACGTCCATGTATAAGTCGTTATTTAAAAGACGCCCCCAGTAAAGTCGTTATTTCTGAAAAATAGAGAAAAAATGCCCAGAAAATCCAGAAAAATCCAGAAAAATCCAGAAAAATAGGAAAAAATAAGAAAAGGGTGAAAAAAGGGAGAAATCTAAAAAAAGTGAGAAAAACCACTCAAATAGAACTAATTTGAGGGTCAAATTGGGGCATTACAAGGTAATATGAGATGTACTCACAGTAACGTCAATTTTGGCGTGTCTACACTATCGAGTGGCATCGTTCCTTTGAAGAAGAGAGAGTTGGGTACTGAAGCGGATGCGAAGGAAGCGAAGGCCGTCAAAGCACCCTGGAAGACAAGTGTTGCGGGAAAGGCCTTAGCGCACGTGGGGGAAGAATGTGAGCCGTGAAGGGCTTATGTAACCGAACTGGGGAAGTTAAGGCCTAAGGCGCCTAAGCCCCTGATGTAGTTCACTCTGCTTTTCTGATGGAATAAAATCTGGCATGGATGTTTTGGACCCTTGTCCCCTTAATTATTATTATCTTTTTTATGATTTTTTTTTATTTTTCTTTTGTTTGGATTATATACATACGCTTATCTCTTTTTTTTTCTTTTATTATATATTTTTTTAAAATTTTTATTATGGGGGCGTCCAGGGGCCTGGACGCCCCTAATTTTTTATTTATAATTTTTTTAAGTTTTTGTTTTGGGGGCGTCCAGGGTCCTGGACGCCCCAAATTTTTATTTATTATTTTTTTTTGTTTTTTTTTGTTTTGGGGGCGTCTAGGCGCCTGGATGCCCCTAATTTTTGAATTTTGAAAAAAAAAATAAAAAAAGGTGGGGGCGTCCAGGCGCCTGGACGCCCCAATCAGAGTGGTTTCTATATATATGGGGGGGCCTCACCCCCTGCTCACTTGTACTGTTCATTCTGACGACCCCGTCACCCCAGACGACCCATTCTTAGTCCCAATGGAGCGAGGAGGATCGAGCCAAGGTGGAGAGAAGCGGAAACGACGGGCTCGTCGTCCGAGGAGGCTGAGGGATGATGCCGAGGAGGCCGCAGCAGAGGAGATTGCTGCGGAGGAGGAGATGGAGGTGCCTCTTCTGGCCGCGGAGGCCGCTGCGGGCGCTGGCGACGTGGGAGAGGACGATCACGACCCGGTAAGCCCTTCGGAACTCTCACTCTGTGGTTCAATAGGCTAAACGGACGGGCGAGAGGCTGTGAGAGAAGGCCGAGGAGTGAGGTAAAGGAGGCGTCCAGGGCCCTGGACGCCTCCACATTTTCTTTTTCTTTTTGTTTATTTGTTTATTTACGTAAATAATAAAATAGGATTTAAAAATAAGGAGGTGTCCAGGACATGGGACGCCTCCATAATAATATATATATATATATTGTTTTGGTTTTTCTATAAAGAAAATAAGGAAAATAGAGAGGAGGCATCCAATGTACTGGACGCCTCCATAAAAATCCTAAAATGTTTTAAAGATAAAATAAATAAGTAGAATATATAGTGTTATTGCTTAATATTATTCATGATGCTGATGTATTTTTTATTGGTTTTGTGGTGTGCAGGGTGTGATGAAAGGACGGATCAGCTGGTCCCTAGTGGTGGCAGCATACCGTGGGCTGCCGGACTTCCAGAGGGCACGTGTGGACGCCATGGGCTTTGGAGCCTTCCTCAGGATCGAGCCCTTTCGGGTCGACCTTCCTCTTATCCAGGCATTGAGAGAGCGGTGGCACGCACCGAGCCGAGCGTTTCTGATGCCCTGGGGGCACATGGTGCCGACACTAGAGGATGTGGTTCGGATCACCGGGCTACGAGTTGACAGAGAGGCGGTCAGCAGGGTCACCTATCCCGACTACCGAGAGAGTGCCCTGGACCTGCTGTGGTTAGAGACGAGCGTGACTGACAGGGACAGCAGTGTAGTCGGCCGAGTGGAGATCATGGAGGCGCTCGGATTCGTCGACCCACGCCAGCGGGTTAGCGAGACTGGAGCGGAGTTTTTGGCACGACTGGAGGGAGACGCTCTTGCAGCTTTCACCCAGGACCCGAGCGAGCGGGAGCTGGTGGATCTAGACCTCCGGAGGTTTCTTTTCTTCTTCTTGGGCCGTCTTCTGCTGGGGACGAAGGGGGATGGCATCCACTGCTGTTTCCTTGGGATCTTGGCGGATCTGGACAGAGTGGGACACTACGCGTGGGGAGCGGCTCTGCTTGCCCATTTGATTGCTGATCTCTCCCAGACTTCGGAGAAGGAGACGACAGTCAGTGGCTTCGCACCTTTTCTTCAGGTAAACTTTTTATTTATGCATTTCCACAGTTAAATATGCAATTATTGTACTAATGATGTATGATGGATGCAGGTGTGGAGCTATTACTATTTCTCGATGGGGAGGGCTAGGCATGGGAACAGGAGGGCTGTGCCTCTGGCGCGGCGGTGGAGGCTGGTGGTGGTAGAGGCACCACACAGCTACCAGTTGGCGTCACTTCGTCGGGAGCTGAGCGAGTATCCTGAGGCCATGGTATGATGCGTATGATTTTTTTGTGTTTTTTATGCATGTGACTGAATGGTAACTATCATGATGTATGTATGGTGATGCAGGTGGTGTGGAGACCCTACCTTGGCATGGGCGATGCTGGCCAGCCTTGGGTTGTAGCGGGTCTTCCTCGTTTCAGGCGGGACGTGTGGGTCCATTGCCTGAACGAGATCGAGCCGCTTCGGCTGAGGTTGGTTATGAGGACATTGGGGCTAGCCCAGGAGTGGGTTGATGTAGATGAGCCGGCCCGCATCGGGCAGAAGACCAAGGGGAAGGCAAAGATTGTGGACTGGCGCACGCACTTCCCAACACAGTACCAAGACTGACAGCAGGGCGGGGTCCCAGTGGTGTCCCACGTACAGGACAGCACAGACTACATGAGACGGTACCGAGCTACGTACGGGGACCGCCTCTCCTTGGGTGGTATGGCAGGGGTAAGTGAAATGAAACTGCTTCACCCTTCTATATGTATATGCATGTGGCACTAACTTATGTGCAATGCAGGATGCTCGTGACAACATGATTGCCGACCTGCGGGCCCAACTGGCAGACGCCAGGCGGCAGTTAGTGGCCATCCGACAGGAGTTGGAGATCCTGGTGAGTCTATGCAATGTATTTTTTTTGTGACCTAGATTTTTGATGCTTAGCCTTTGACTGACGTTTGCCCCGTGTTTCAGCGGGCCCACCAGACAGTGGCAGCCGGGACGGCTGGTGGAGCGGGTTCCAGTTCGCGGGGCCCTCCTCCGAAGGTTTCTGCCCTCCAGGAGCAGCTGGCGTATGTGGTGGCTCGGGCTGAGGAGGCCGAGCATGACCGCGAGGCTCGAGTGAGTGCTTGCTTGGCCCTGACCCTCTTCTAGCTGCTTTCCTTCTATCACTGTTCTCTTACGGTGCATGCGTGCTTTGACAGGTGGCCGAGATTCGGGAGGCCCTGGCCCGTGCTGTTCGTGCTGAGCAGGAGCGCGATGCCTGGGTGGCAGAGCGTGATGCCCGGATTGCGGAGCTAGAGGAGGAGCGGCGACGGGAGGCTGAGGAGCTTCCTTGCGACGTAGTGGATCTGCGGATCGCCCTCGAGCTGTCGAGGAGAGAGGCGATGAGGGAGAGAGAGGAGAGGGAGAGGGATAGGGAGGCCGTGGAGAGAGAGAGGGAGAGGGATAGGGAGACCATAGAGAAAGAAAGGGAGTACAGGATGGCAGAGCAATATCGAGATTGGGACGAGAGGAGAGCTCTGGTGGCCCAGGTGTCGGAGCTCCGGCTGAGTCTTGGCACGGCGGAGGGGAAACTTCGGGAGAGTGAGGAGCGGTATCAGAGGGCGAAGGAGCGCGGGGTGCGACTTTGTCAGTCCGGTTCCTTTTCTGTGGGTAGCTTTCTAGTTTCTTCGACCGAGCAGCGTCGCTGCACCTTGGAGGCTGGCATGGTGCCACCTGGAGAGGCGAGCACGGCGTCTCAGGGTTCGCAGAGGTCGCAGAGGCCCCCTAGGGATCCCCGTCAGAGGAGGGAGGAGAGAGATGACCAGGAGGGTGGTGGTGAGAGTTAGAGAGTTGTTTGTACACCCCACCGTCCTCACTGTATGATGTACTTTTGACTGTTTGTATGAAATGGATTTCGTGTGGTTCCTTTTGTCGTGTGCCCTTTTCCTTCCTGCACTTTCTTTCACACCACGTTGTTCACGCTTTACGGGACTTTGCCCTGGACAGGAGGGAACTACTTTGCATGGAGGGTTTTTTGTTCCCCCTTTTTTTTCGCTTTCTTTTGGGTGCGTCCAAGCGCGAGGACGCGTCTTAATCCTCAAATTCAAATTTAAAGCGACGGGTGGCCTTTCTTCTCCGTGCCTTACCCGCAAACGAGCCCGCCTTCCGCCGAAACTTGCTCGCCCGTCTTTGTCTTCTTCCCCTCGATCGATGGAGTTCGGCGGTCTGGACCAAGGCGAAGGTAGAGAGGTACGCGGGACCCCTCGCCCAAGGAGGGACGCGCCAGAGCACGGAACGGCGTCTATGGAGGGGGAAGGGCCGCTTCGGGCCCCTGAGGGACCCGAGGGGCCCGATGTCGCGGAGGGAGGTGAACACGGTCTGGTAGGTCCTCCGATCTCTTCCTCTTTTGATCCACTTCGAGCCGCGCGAGGGGGGGGGAAAAGGTTTCGGCGAGTGTTGTACTCAAATGATGGACGCGTCCTAGACAGGGGACGCTTTCTTTTTGACTGATGTGGGACCCCTTTTGATGCAGGGTGCGGCAAGAATCCCGGGTTTGGCCGATGAGTGGGCGAGTGCGGACGAGCCGAGCCACGTCAGGAGGGAGAGTCGCGGCAAGGCGAGGCTCGAGGACTGGCACGTACGTCTCCCTGGACAGCAAGGGAGTGTATTGGTGCAGGACAGCGCCGACTTCCTGCGGCGGCAGAGAGAGAGTTATGCGGGGCTTCCCCAAGCTGGGGACACGCGTGGCATCGGCGGCTCGCGCGCCCAACTGTCAGAGGCTAGGCGGCAGCTGGCCGTCGCTCAACATGAGCTGTCGCTCCTAGTAAGTTACGTGCCGCACTTTTATCTTCAGATTTTGGAGTTTCACTGACGGCCGTTATTTTGTTCCAGCGTGCCCAGCAGACAGCGACGGCGGGGATGATTGGTGACGCATCTTCCAGTTCCTCGGCCCCTTTTCTCGAGATTGCCTCCCTCCGGGAGCAACTTACCGATGCGGTGGCCCGCGCGACCCGGGCGGAAGAGGAGCGTGATGCTTGGGTGGCGACTGTAGCAGAGCTGCGACATCACGGTGAGGAGAGACCTTCTCCAGACATCCTGGAGTTAAGGGTTCTTCTGCAGATGATGAGGAGAGAGGCAGAGAGGGAGAAAACCGAGAGAAGGTCCGAGCGACATCGGGATCAGACCGAGAGGAGGGCCTTGGAGGCCCAAGTGAGGGAGCTCCAACTGGGCCTTCAGGCCGTCGTGCAGAGGCTAGGAGGGATAGAGACGTGCTACGAGAGAGCGTGAGAGTTCGGGGAGCGACTGCGCCAATCTGGTCACTTTGCCGCTAGTGGCTTCTTTGCCACGCCAGGGGAGGAGCAGCGAGTCACTGTTGCGGAGCAGGCGCCAAGAGGCGAGGCAGGTGCTGCTGTACGAGGATCCCAGAGGCTTCTGAGGGACCCGCACCTCAGGGGAGAGGAGGGGAGCGCCCAGAGAGATGACTGATGGTGAGGATCGGCGAGCTGGTGGACTCGCCTCCTCCTTATATTTATGATGTTTTTGACAGCTCATGTAGAATTATGAAGGGAGTGATTTGATTTTCTGCTGCTCGTTTGTTCTCTTGTGCGTTCCTTCTTCCCTACACTTCTTCTCCTTCGCACTGTTCCCATGTGATGGGTCTGCCGATATTCCACCCTAAACAGAGAATCACATCTTGTTGTGACCATTTTCCACGGGAATCTGCCGTCGAAGTCAATAATGACGGCCCTAGTTCCTTCTCCCGGATGTTGCGTCAAATTTTGCGGACGTCCTCCAAAACATGATAGGGTATCCCTAGACAACATAGAGTGCTAGTCGTCATATTCTTCGTCCAATCAATCACCCTGTGCGAGTGGTGAAGTGACACACGGGACCGCATGGCAGGTGCCTCATCGTGAGGGCTATCATTAACAGGTGATGGAGGCAATCTTGGCCTGCACTCCTTCCATTTCTATAAATTCGTGTCCCTTTTATCCTCCCAGGTATATCAAGAGCTAACTTGAGGAGCACAAGTTCTCACGGGAGAGGAGGAGTTTAAAATTCTGAGAGTTGGATGGAGGGCGAATCTTCACACTCCTCGAAGAGAAGCAGATCCAGTGGTAGTAGTTCCAGGAGGCTTTCGGACCTCGAAGGGCACTTCAGCGAAAGGGCCCAATCACCACTCGTAAGCCAAGTTTTCTGCCCTTTTCTCATTCTTTTTTCTTCCTTTCTTTCTGACCAAACCTCCTCTCCATTCCCTGCATGCGTAGTGTGTGATGAAATCACAGATCTCATGGGAGTTGGTAGTGGCAGCATACCGAGGTCTCCCAGATTTTCAGAAGGCCAGGCTAGACGTGATGGGTTTTGGCACTTTTCTTCGGATCGAGCCGATCCAGCTCGACCTGGTCCTGATCCAAGCCTTGTGTGAGAGATGGGACCCAGTGAGTCGGGCATTCCTGATGCCCTGGGGGCACATGGTGCCCAGCCTGGAAGATGTGGTCCGAATTACGAGTCTCAAGGTGGATGGCGAGGCAGTGACCGGAGTCACTTACGCGGACTACCGAGAAGGTACCCAGAAGTTACTGGGTTTAGACCTAGATGGTCGGAAAAACAGGCTGGTAGCTAGGGCGTCCCTCATGGATGCATTAGGACTCACCGACACTCGTCGGCGGGACGACGAATCCTCAGAAGAGTTTATGGAAAGAATGGAAATAGGATGCCGTGCCGTGTACTGCACAGATTTCGGCAACTGGGAAAGATGCAACATAGATTTGAGGGGATTTCTCCTCTTCCTTTTGGGGAGATTGGTACTGAGCTCGAAAGGGGACGGTATCCAATGTCATTTCCTGGAGCTGCTATCAGACCTTGAAAGAGTAGGGTACTATGCCTGGGGAGCCGCCATGCTGGCACACTTGTTTGCAGGCCTGTTCCAAGAAGCGGATGGTGAGATGACTGTGAGTGGTTTCATACCATTCATCCAGGTATTTTTGGTTTTGCTTGTTTTGTATTTTTTTGTGTTTTTGCAAGGTACTGATGACCTGTGCCGAGCAGCTGTGGAGCTATTATTACCTCCCTATGGGGAGAGCTCGGCATTGGCGACCCGTGATGGTTAGCCAGGCGGTGGAAACCCATCATGAGAGCGGCACCCCTAACTTACCAACTGATGGTGCTAAGGCGGGAGCTACAGGAGTTCCCTGCAGCGATGGTAAACTGGAGACCCTACTCAGACATGGTCGATGCCGACCAGCCGTGGGTTCTACCAAGTCGTGCCCGGTTCGGACGGGAATTTTGGATGCACTGCCTGAATGAAATCGAGCCGCTTCGGCTACGATTGGTTATGAGGACTTTGGGACTGGCTCAAGAATGGGTGGATTCAGCTGCGCCACATCGCGTTGGGAGAAAGACGCGGGGACCGGCGACCTGCATTGACTGGCGCGTGCGGTTCCTTGAATAGTATGAAGACTGACAACGGGGTGGCATGATTGTAGAATCACAGGCACGAGATAGCGAGGACTACTTGCGTCTATATAAGATAAAGTACGCAGAGCGGCTCCAACCCCGGGGGCTTGTGGAGGTAGGTTTCCCCTTTTCTCTTTTCTTCTTTCTCCTTTTCTTGGTTTTCTGGTGAAAATGCTGACTCGTAAGGCTGCAGGATGTCCGGGATGCCATGATAGCGAATTTACGAACTCGCTTGGCAGAGATGGAACAACAGTTGGGTGATGCCCGCAGAGCTACGAGCGCCTTGGTAGGTGTATAGTATGTTGCTAATTAAAACCCCAGATTCCAGATATTGGCTGCTAATTCATGCGGTCGTAGCATGCCCAGATTGGCGCGGCCTCCCCAGCAATGGGAGTAGGTGGTGTCTCTTCCAGCTTGTGGATTCCCACCTCAGAACTTGACTTGCTTCATGAGCAACTTGCTCACGCCACGCAGCGTGCTGCGGAGGCAGAAGGGATGCTCCGTATACAGGTAAAAGTTTCAGTGTTGAGTTCTCTTTGTTTACGCCTTATCGCGTATCTGAGATGGTACACTCGGCAGGAAAAGGAGCCGGAAGAAGCGCTTGCCCAAGCTGCGCAGAAGGAGGCTAGGATAGCAGAACTGGAGAGGGAACTGCGGCGTCATCCTGATGACGACACCTCTAGGGATGTTGTGGAACTGAGGATCACTCTCCAGTTGGAGAGGGAAGACCGCGAGAGAGAACGTGCAGAGAAAGAAAGAGACGCAGAGAGAGAAAGAGCCAACAGATTGACTGAAAGGGAGGAACGAAGGGCCATGGAGGCCCAACTATTCGAACTCTGAATCAGCCTTGGTCTTGCTGAACAGTGGCTGAGAGATGGTGAGGAGCGCTACCGAAGAGCACGAGAGCGTGGCTTTCGTGTTGGTAGCTTCTCTGCTGCTTCCGTAGATCAATGCCGGGATGTGGGAATAGGGAGAGGAGTACAGAGCGGTAGGAGTACCGCTTTTCGTAGTTGGGTGGCACCTATGAGAGCGTTGTGCCCGGAGAGTAGTGGGACGAGTAATGCAGAGAGAGAGGGCGGAACTTGATGTAATTTTTTTTTGTTTTTTTGGAATAAAATACAAGGTTCGGTTTGTTTGTTTTTCACCTTTGCTTCTGTTGCCTGAATCCCTGCACACATCACTGAAACAAACAAATCAGAATTTCTGTTCTGACTTGGCCCCTTGCTCAATAAGCAAATGGTCACTGTGACTGTCCTTGATAACTGGTCAAGGGGCCAAGTCTTTATTAACGAAGGCAATGGAAAAATGTGGTGATGATAAATGCGACAGGCAAGCACACGAATGCAAGCGGTATTAGAGTGAGATGCTGTACGCAAGTGCGATCATGCAAAATTGATTTATTTTCTTTTTTATATTTGACATTTTTTTATTTTATCATAAAAAGATTTTTTGCTTACAAATATGTATATTTTCTCTTTTCCATTTTTTTTTGTTTTTATCATTTCAATTTTTTTGTTGCTAACGCCCGGCAAGCACCCACATGGCACCTAACCTACGTGAGAACAGGGGTTTCTTACTAACCTCCCGGGTATCCTAAGTGCACATCTAGGTTGATTTGGGCCTCTAGACCCCTCGAATGATGATCTCGCCGGCTAAGACTTACCCTGATGACAATACTGTCATGCCATGCTTAGGCTCCCAGTCACTTCCGACCACAGGGATTCACCCAAAAGGTGTTCGAGGTAAATGATTTGCCCGACCCGGGTCTGTTTCCTCACAACTCTAGATGGTATATGATGGAACACCCTGGAACCCTAACGACCAACCGCGCGACGCTGACCCGGAATCAGACGCCGTCGCACCCATAGGTGACGCGCTTGCATTGGCCTAAGCCCGAGGTTAAACAAGAAGACATCAAGGTGGTAAACAGGGGTCTTGACAGGCCAGAAACACGGAGACTCCTTCGCAGCGATAGCTTTTGCTTTTCAAAGTAGGCAACCAAATGTGTATATTAAAATAAGGTCGCAGACCCTGGGTAGTTTTCACCCTTCAGAAACTCCCTCGAACCTTCATCTTTAGAGGGAGAAGGAAGAGTGTAGGGGATAAACCTCCCGAGAGGACCGGCAAAGCCGTTAACCCGGCGAGCGAATAAGGGCCCATTAACTCTTTCCTTTCGGACAACTTCAGACCAAATCTCGAGCATTTACATTCCACGGCCCCTTTTGTGGATTCAGACTTTTGCTTTGAGGGGTTCCGTTTATTGCAACAGGCACGGTCACGACCAGGTTTTTCTTTTGATTTTGTATTTCTTTTGTGAGGGAGATATAGTCGTTTGACGTTTGTGGGCTCCCTTTTCATATGCCTACGGGGACACTGCCCTCTTCTCGTGCTCTGATCGATGCTCGAGGAAATGGATCCTACTCTTCCCTTGGGGTTTGAGTTTTGGTTTCTCATGCTCAGCGTTTTAAGGGCGCCGACTGTCTCATTTGGTCGAAGAGAAAAGAATAAAGATTACAGCTTCCAGAGATTTTCTGGGTGGGGCCCCACCGTAGGTGATGCTACCGACTTTTTGAATAAAATACATAAGTGAGCACATATTGGCTTCCTTCGAGCTAGCATAGGCCGACGTGGCCGGACAGGGATCTCCACGGTTCTGGCAAACCAAGACCCGGTGCCTACCAAGCCTTAATGGGCCATATCCTAACATGAAGGTTAGATGCAGGGACTTAACTACATGGTGACTGCCAGGCATCAGCATTTTGAATCTTCCATATTTTTAGTGGTTTTTGGTATTTCTTTGTTTTTGATGTTTTTTTATCTTTTCATCATTTTTTTTTGTTTTGTGCTAAGGGTAGTATTTCTTAAGATAAAGCCCATTCCAAGGGTGGGATAACTCGGTCCCTTCGGCGTTGATTAGCTTGTAGGCGTTGCCAGGGTACACGGCTTGAATTACAAATGGTCCTTCCCAATTGGGTTGGAGCTTAGAACGCGGACCTCCAGGTTTGATAAAAATTCTTTTTACGACCATCTCACCGACTTTGAATTTTCTCTCAACGACTTTCTTTTGGTAAAAGCGAGCGAGTCTATTTTGATACACACGCGCGTGTTCGGCAGTGGCCAGCCGCTTCTCATCCAAGAGTTCCAACTGGGCGAGGAGTGAATTACGACGATCGTCGAGGAGAAATTCCTCGTCCAATTGTACCCTGAGAGAAGGGATCAGAGTCTCGTACGGGACTACCGCTTCCATACCGTAAGTAAGGGCAAATGGAGTCTGCCCGGTGGGGGTACGGATTGAAGTACGATAGGCCCATAGGCTTCGATAAGTTTTTCTGGCCAGTCTGAAAACTTACTAGACTCGCAGGTTTTTTTGATGATTTTGAGCAATGTTTTATTGGTGGCCTCCGCTTGGCCGTTACCTTGTGGGTAATAAGGCGATGAATGATGCAATGCAATTGCGTACCTTTTGCAGAGGTCCTGTAGGTCCTGAGAAATGAACTGTGGCCCATTGTCGGTGACGATCGTGCTTGGGACGCCGAATCTGGCGAGGATATTTTTCATGATGAACTTGCATACTGTTGACGCCTTGATTTCCGCGTAAGCTTCGGCTTTGGCCCATTTGGTGAAGTATTCTGTCGCAGTAAGGATGAAAGATTTCTGCTTGGTGAGGGAATTGGGATCACCTAGGGGACCAATGATGTCGAATGCCCACATGGAGAAAGGCCACGGGGAGGATATTGGATGAAGTGAGGAAGATGGTGAATGGATTTTATCAGCGTGAAGTTGACACTTGACACACCTACGGACATAGACAGCACAATCCTCTTCCATAGTGGGCCAGTAAAAGCCTTGCCGAATGATCTTCTTGGCGAGCATCTGACTATTCACGTGGCCACCGCACACACCCGAGTGCGTCTCCTCTACACATTTCCAAACCTCATCGTCACCAAAACATCTTAACAGAATACCAGTAAGGCTCCTCCTATAGAGTAGACCTCCAACCAAAGTATATTTCTGAGCCACCCTTCTTATGGCTTTCTTGTCCTCTGTGGTGGCCCCTTCAGGATAAGACTGATCTTGGCAGTATTTGACAATTTCATAGAACTATGGTTTCTCTTCATCAGCCAGTTCTTCTTCGGCCTCTGCCAACATGATCTCCCTCTTCTCAAGGATATCTTCCTGCAGGATCTTTCTTGCTATCCTGTCTTTGATGTTTACGTAGGAAGCATCGTCGATTGCAGGGGCGTGAAGTTTGTAGATGGAAATGGACTTAAACCATCTTCCTAGAGGGAACCTTATGGATGATGCCAACGAGGCAAGGGCATCGGCGAGAATATTATGATGACGAGGGACATGAACAAAGATCAGTTTTATGAATAGTTTGGCAAAGGAAGCAGTGAGTTCTTGGTATGGCTTGAGTTTGGGATCGCGAGTGCGATATTTAGTGAGCACCTGGCGAAGGATGAGTTGACTATCACCTACGACTCGCAACTCAGTGATACAAAAAGAATGAGCGAGTTCTAGGCCAGCTAGAAGAGCTTCATATTCGGCTATATTATTGGTGACTGGAAATTTGAGTTGGTATGCCAATGGGAATGTGAGGCCTTCAGGCGACAGGAGGGCGACGTCGATTCCTCTCCCTTGAGAATTCAGAGCTCCATCAAAATATAGCGTCCACATCGGCTCATCTGATTGGTTGACGGACATTAGTTCCTCATCTGGAAACTCTGATTGGACGGGATCGAATTTGGGAAGAGGATGATGAGCGAGATGCTCGGCTATGGCATAGCCTTTAATCACCTTTTGCTGGATGTAGGTGATATCGAACTGAGAAAGAAAACTTTGCCAGCGTGCTAGCCTATCCGTAAGGACGGCTTTCTCCAGAAGGAATTTGATAGGATTCATTCAAGCAATCAAGTGGACCTCATGAGCCAAGAAGTAGTGCTTCAATTTCTGCACTACCCAAACGAGGGCAGCACAGGTTCTCTCCATGACGGTGTACTTCTGCTCACAGGGATTGAGAAGTTTGGACAAGTAATAGGTTGCCCGTTCCTTGCCTTCTTCATCAGCTTGTGCGAGGACGGCTCCCACGGAGTCATCCAAGACTGAGACGTAAAGGATCAGAGGTTTTTCTGGTTTGGGTGGAATGAGAACGGGTGGACTAGCCAGATATTCCTTCAACCCTTCAAAAGCTTTCTGACATTTAGAATTCCAGTGGAATTTTACTCCTGACTTGGTCAACTCGTAGAGAGGTCTACACCTTTGTGAATGTTGAGACACAAACCGACGAATAAACTACAACCTCCCGATTAAACCTCGGACTTCCCTCAAATTCTTGGGAGGCGGCATATCCCTGATAGCCTTAGCTTTGTCGGGATCTATCTCGATCCCTCTTTTGCTCACAATGAACCCCAGCAATTTACTTGACGACACACCAAACACACACTTCTTCGGGTTCATTTTCAGTTGGAACTCCCTTGACCTCTGCAAGACCTCAGCCAAAACTTCTGGATGTTCCATCCTGGTCCTTGATTTCACCAATAAGTCATCCACATACACTTCCAGATATATGTGCATCATGTCATGAAATATGGCCATCATCGCTCTTTGGTAAGTAGCTCCAGCATTCTTTAATCCAAACGGCATGACCACGTAACAATATGTTCCCCAAGGGGTAGTGAATGACGTCTTTTCCTGATCCTCTTCTGCCAAACGAATTTGATTGTATCCTGAAAATCCATCCATGAATGAGAGGGTTTCGTAGCCTGCCGTGTTATCGATCAATACATCAATGTGAGGCAATGGAAAATCATCCTTTGGACATGCGCGGTTAAGGTCCCGGAAGTCGATGCAAATCCTGACTTTCCCATCTTTCTTCATAACCGGGACAATGTTCGCCACCCATTGAGGATAAAGGACGACTCTAATGAACCTGGCTTTGTGGAGCTTATCGACCTCTTCTTTCATTTTCAAAGCCATCTGAGGGTGGAAACGCCTTAACCTTTGTTTTACCGAGATGGACCCTGGTTTTAGGGTTAAACGGTGTTCGACCAAGGTTGAATCCAGACCCGGCATATCCTCGTAGCTCCATTCGAACCTGTCCTTATATTCCTTGAGAACCTCAATTAATGCCTCTTCTTCAGAGGGTGGTAGGTTGTCACTTATGAGGATGATCCTAGGGTCTTCCTCAGTTCCCAAGTTGACTTCTTTGGTAGATTCTTCTACGGCGGTTGACGGCTCGTCGAATCTCCTCATTCCACTAGCGTATGCGCCCGCCGCATCCTCATATTCTTCACCCTCATCTTCAGTGGGGCATTCTTCATCCGTGATCTCGTAGACTCCATACCCTTCATCAAATGCACAGTCGCCCTCACATTCTATTTCCGGTAGTCGGATGGGATTTTCTAACAATTGGGGGACGGCAAGAAGGGCCTGACACCTGGCGGCTAAATCCAGAAGGAATCGATGAGGGATCTGCCTACCCTTGGATTTCTTCCTAGGTACTACTCTTGGCCTATCATTCCTAGATTGACTGACAATATTTACAGAAGAAGAGGAAGACGAAGAGGATGGTGTAGAATGTACAGGAGAAGACCCCTCAGAGGAGGGGTAGAAAAGGTCGCTCATCAGACCTTGGACGGATGGTCCGCAAGGCGGTACGCACCCGTGGGAGATGTAGGAGGTTTCCTCAATGAAGATGTGTTGTTGGGGAGTTTAAAAATTGACGTTTTTTTTTCGTTTTCATTTTTAATGACAAAGCAGTGAAAAGAGATTGGAGGAGAGAGAAAAGTAGTTATGGCTAGAGGATTGTGAGGCTCATAGAGCAGATCATGGTTGAAGACCTGGCGCGGGTTGAAAAGCCCGCGTAGGTATGTAAACAGAGAAGGGGATCTGGGAAGATCATCAGACAATTATCTGGCCCAAGAAGAAGATATCAGCAAAGGCTGAGACGAGTGGATGGAGAAGATGGCGGCTAATGAGCCGTTGACGGCAATGTTGAGGACGGATGAAGATCCGTCGATGACAGGGTCCTTCTGGCGAGGACGAGGATAGTTTGGAACCTTGGCAAGAGTGGTAATATTCTCTGGTATTCCGGAGATCAATGGTGGTCCTTCAGGCTGCGGAGACGAGAACATCCTTTCCAGTGGAACGGAAATGTCCCATATGTCGAACCATTTGTTCCACTCGCATTCCGGATCTTTGATCTTGCCTCTTTTGGTGATCCTCGGATATTTTTCAGCCAAATATACAGCATGTGATCCCCCATATGCTTCTCGTGGGTAATCTCCCATCTGAACAACGGGCCCTCTGTTAAAGTGGTTTGATAGAGTCCATGTGAGGGGCTTCCAATCCGCCCTGAACGGTCCTTTGAAGCCCAGGCCAAACCTACGGTTCGGCCTAATTTCCTTTGGCGGTTTGAGCATACCCTATAATTGTGCGCCCAGACCTTTACCCTGTTGATAGCCGATGTTCCTCATAATCTCCCAACCTTTGGAGTGAAAAGGGAGACATGATGTTGCAGTTGTCCTGACCGGCTCCTTTGGTGCTAGTGGAACGTGAGATAGATCACGCACGTCCAGCAATGACAATATGGGCCGATGAGAGGGCCACATAGAGGGCAGAGAGGTGTTGATAGCATCCACTGTGTGAAGGACAGGTGTACTGACCACTTTAATAATTCTCCCATTGTAAGGAAACTTCAAGCACTTATGGTTGGTGGAAGGCACAGCGTCCATGGCTTCGATGTAAGGGCGACCCAGTATAGCCTTGAATGTGGGGTCCATGTCGAGGACATGGAATTCTGTGGGAATTGACATGGGGCCTAGTTCTGCCTTCAGAATAATCATCCCTTGCGGTGGCCTTTTGCTATTGTCATAAGTCATGACCGTGATCGAGGAAGGTCTTATTTGTTCCTCGTCGACCCCACACAACTGAAGAGTGCTCATGGAGATCACATTTATGGACGCACCCGTGTCCACAAGACACGGGTTTATGGATACCCCATTAATTTTTATTGAAATGCATAGTGCATATTTTCGAGCCTCCTTGGGAGCGAGCTCGTAGTTGTGGAACATGATGACCGGTTGTGTGTCCGTTGGGGTTAGGACGGTCGAAATCTTCTCCACGGGGAGGTCTTCATTAACCATGACTCTTTGAAGGTACTCCATTAAGGCTGCCTGGTGGGATGTGGATCTTTGAAGAAGCTCCAGGATGGAGATCCGAGCAGGCGTCTTGTCCAAATGTTTTAATAGATCATACTGTGTTCCAGGGATAGCTCTTTCTGGTTGTTCTCCATTATCCTTCTCTGGCTGAGATTGCTCAAGATTCTGACTGTTGTGGGGGAAAACCCTGTGGAAAATCCTTCCACTCCGGAGCACCATTGCCTGCGGCTTTTGTACCTCTGTGGGGGTAGCAGTGGGTTTTAACAGAGGTTTGAGGGGTAGTGGTGGAGGAATGGTCGATGAAGCAGGGGTGATGACGGGAGCAGGGATTCTGATGAGGGGTTTGTTAGGTGGAGGCATGGTGGAGGTAGAGGGGATATCGCGCAGATTACGAAGGATAAGGGGTCTGGAAGGCGGAGGTGGAGACGAAGTAGAAGTGGGTAGGGCTTGAAGTGGGCAATGATTTTGAGGTGGGTGATGGGTAATGAGTGGTTTTGAAGGCATTAGTGGTGATACGGTGGAGAAAGACGGGGTTATGTATGGTTGACGGATGATAAGGGGTTTAGAAGGCGTAGGGGTAAATATGGTAGAGGTGGATGGTAAAGTGGGGGAGTGGGAGAGGATGAGAGGGTGTGAAGGCGTAGTGGAGAGTGTCGGTTGATAGGGGATCGGGATACGGATGAGAGGGCGTAATGGTAGTGGAAATTGTGAAGGCGATACTGACGCGGGTTGATGAGAGAGAGGTGCTACCCGGGCAAGGCAAGGGTGTTGCGTGATGATAGGATTGGCGGTAGAAAGAATGGAGGTACTTTCCTGGTACCACACCTGCTCTCTCCCAACTTCCGGGAAGGAGGAGATGGGGTTAACCTGATGATTGGGCTGTTGGTGCTCCGGTAATGGATTCTGGATTATGCCCATGTCGGGCTGTTGTTGTGGGGCCTGTTGAGGCTGTTGTTGTTGTTGTGGTTGCTGCTGCTGTTGTAACTGCTGCTGTGGCCTATGAGGAGGTCTCCTAGCCTTAAGAGCGGCGACGTATCGTCTCATTTCATCCCAATCTATTTGATGTTCATCATTCATATAGTGGATGTAATCTTTAAAATGGAAGCAGTAATCTACTGTGTGTCCTGGCTGCTTGTGGTAGACGCAGTATTTGGAGGTATCAATATTTGGGGGCCACACGGGCCTTTCTCTAGGTAGGGCGAGTTGGTTTGATTCCATGAGGGCATTAAAAATGTCTGCTAAGGTTTCTGGCAATGGTGGATAGTAGGCTCTCTTGGGACCGAGCGGCCTCCTTTATTGCTGTTGGGGACCATAGTTTCCCGGGGGTGGAACTTGGTTATACTGAAGCGGTGGTTGTTGTTGCTGAGGTTGTGGTTGTTGTTGCTGGGGTTGACGTAATGGAGGCATATTATCCTGGGGCGGATTATTTTGGGGTGGAGGACGAAGAGGGAAAGGACCTGGTTGGAGGGGAAGTCGGGGCATTTGTGGAGGCCTTGGGTTGACTGCATAGTTGGCATTGTTGACCGCACCCACTTGCTCATTTGTCACGACCCCTTCTGTGGCTCCGCCCGGGACACCAGTGCCTGTCTTTCTGACTACTTTGGGCTTCGGCGACTCAAACATGTTCATAATGGGGGAGTCTTTTAACTGGGTTTGGATGTATCGGGCCCTTTCATAGAGTTCCTCCATTGTAGTAAGTTTATTCATGGCCAGGACGTGTCTGAACTGTGGGGTTGCATTAGACACAATCATCTTCACTTGTTCGGGCTCGGAGAGGGTATCCCTTATTCTTTCCGCCAGAGACCTCCATCTATCAGCATAGCGGACAAAATCCTCATCGGGCTTCATCTTTTCGGCCACTAGGTCGGTAATGGAGAGTGAGGGACCGACCCTATCCCTATATTTCTGCAAGAACCTTCTCTGGACTATTTCAAAATTCTCGGCCTCGCGGGGCTCCAAGGAATAGAACCACTCAAGCGCGGGACCATCCAATGATCTCTGAAAGAGGTATGCCAGGGACCTCTGATCATTTTGCCAATAGGAGGATTCATACATGAAATCCTTGAGGTGAATGAAGGGATTGCCGGTACCATTGTATCTGCGGTACGTGGGCATTTCGGAGGGAGGAAGATGAATGGCGGGAAGGATTGGCAAAGCAACCTCCGGGGTGGCTTTCACGTCCACCATCCTTCTCAGATTTTGAAACTGCTCGTCCATACGATTGAACCTATTGAGGAGCGATTGGGCGAGCTCCTCTGGAGGTGAAGGTGGCACTTGCCACTGGGGGAGAAACTGTCTCCCAGAGACTTGAGGGGGGAACCCAGAATGAGAGGGAGCTGTCGGACCACCGACAGTTGGCCCTGGCTGAAGCGGTGTGTGGGGAACAACGGGAGTTTGAGATTGTGACGAGAACTGGAATGAGGGTGGTTGTTGGCTCGCTTGTCCTTGAAGCGAGGGAGACTGGATGGCTTGTGCCAATGAAGGAGATGGAATGGCCTGCACGGACTCTTGGAGAGGTGCGATGGCCGGAGTTGATTCCTGGGGCGTGGGGGAAACAGATTTCCCTTTTAGAATGGCCTGGAAGGCCCGGAGCTATTCAGAGGTAAGCTCCGTGTTGGCGAGGACGCCCAGTAAGGAAGAGATATCCTGTGGTGGGGACGTGTCCCCGGCAATAACCTGCACCTCATGCGAGGGCTCATGAGAAGGACCTGAGTCCATAGCATAGACTCGCGGGTCGGCTGACAAACCACGACTTGGGCGGTTTTCCTCAAAAGACTCGTGAGCCATGCTCACAGTTTTCCCAGAACGTAAAAACATACACTAGCAAGCAGGTAGCAGAGATTATCAAACAAGTGGATGCCTTTACGCCCCTTTTTTTTGTGTTTTGATTTTGATGATTTTTTTTTGTGTTTTTAGCGAGATCCAAAGTTCACACAAAATGGGGACCCTAGTTTATTTTTGTTTCACCGCCGTGTCAGCTAGGGTCTCTCGTCTCACCACGAATGAAATAACTAACTCCGGGGAACTTCAATGCTACAACCAGCCCAGTGAACGAAGAGGAGATTCTTCGATGTCGGGGACTTACGGAGTTCCCAGTGGAGGAGATTCTAGTCCGTTGAGAGGAATTCTCAAACGGAGAGTCCTTCCTTCGCCGGGAAAGGGTGATCCTCAAAAAAATGAAAAAAGGATAGAAAAGAGGGATGGATGCATGCAATGAAATGCTGACAGAGATATGGAGTGGGAAAACAACAAAAATAACAGACATATAATAAACAAACAACCAATCACAACTGACAGTGCTGCCGTGAGCACAACGGGGGCGCGCGCGGGCGCCAAGGTGGAGAGGCACGGATGGTGCCAAACTTGCAAGGGTAGCCGAAAGGAAACAGTAGGGGTCCCACCGTGATCGCCAATCTGTGAGCGATGTCACGCGGTTCGGGGTGGCGGAGAGGACGCGGAGCGCGCGGGCTCCTTCTTTTTGTTTGCTGCAACACAGAAATAAGAGAAAAGAGAAGGGGCCACCACGGGAGATTGCTCCGATGGGGCGAGCGGGACAAATGTAATATAGCAAGATATGGGGGTTAAACGGCCATAGCGGGAAGTGACTCGCCGCGACCTCGGGGGGACGGGAATGGTGCAGAAATTAAATAGCAAGAATTGAAACGGCCATTGGGGAAGTGACTCGCCGCGGCCTCGAGAATATGAGCAGATAAGAATATAACATAATATAAGGAGAATATAAAGAGCGGGAATTTAAACGGCCATTGGGGAAGTGACTCGCCACGGTCTCGAGAACATGAATAGATAAGAATATAATATATAAGAACGGGAATTTAAACGGCCATTGGGGAAGTGACTCACCGCGGCCTCAAGAATATGAATAGATAAGAATATAACATATAAGAACGGGAATTTAAACGGCCATTGGGGAAGTGACTCGCCGCGGCCTCGAGAATATGAGCAGAATACAACAGAATATAAAGAGAGTATAAGAACGGGAATTTAAACGGCCATTGGGGAAGTGACTCGCCGCGGCCTCGAGAACAAGATGTGATCGCCAGGGGCCGAAAGACCCCAAAATAAAGAAAGTGATCGCGCCTACCTCAAGAGCGGGAGATGGCGGGTTACTTCTTCCTCCCCCTTTGGCCGGCCGACGGAGAGGGCTTTCCTTGGGTACCCTTGCAAAACAACGACAAACAAGTAACGAGTGGATTAGAAAGATGAAGGTGTAGTATTCAAATCCTTGCGATAAAAATAACGAAATGATGGCAAGACACACACCTGGTTGGTGTTGTCTTTTAAACCCCTCTCGGACTCGAGTAGGAGGAAAATGAGATGGTGGATGCGAGAAGTATATAAGAAGAGGCGCCCTTATGAAGGGGGATAGATGATGCGAGATGATGAATGCAAAAGAACTAAGAAGAAAAGGAAAGGATTGGCTTATTAGATGTGCCGATGGTGGAATCCGGCGGAGCTCCGGCAGCGTAGGGATGGCGTGGAAGCGCGGTGGATGGAGACGACCTTCCTCTCGCGAGCGTGGGCACCCGAGAAGCCGGCAGAACCTCCACCTACAAAAGACCCCACGGGTTAGAAAATGACTCCGGTAGCCTCTGGGCTCCGGCAGCCTATCGGATCTCTTCGAAGCCCCCCCAGAACTGAGGGGGTGGGCCTCTATTTATAGGGCTCCGGAGGGTGGAGGCGTCCAGGACCCTGGACACCTCCATCAGGACCGAACTAATAGTTTATTCTATTTTTATTAATTTTTTCGGAATATTTTTGTGGAGGCGTCCAGGGCCCCGGACGCCCCTAAAAGGTCCACCGAACACCACGGACGGTCGCACGCGGTTTGACACAACGCGTGGTTTTGTGAGTGGCGTCTCGTGATTTTGAAATGGGTGCGTCCAGCGGGCTGGACGTCTCCATAATTTGGATTTTTTCACACACGACAAACCGTCGTTCGGTGGGCGGCACCCGTGAGGGAGTTGATGGAGGCGTCCAGGGGCCTGGACGCCTCCATAAATATATTATTTTTTATTATTTTGTTTTGTTTTTATGCCAAAGCTGGCATTTTAATTTTTTTATACTTATTTTTATGGAGGCGTCCAGGGGCCTGGACGCCTCCATTAATATATATTTTTTATTTATGTTTTGTCTTTTATGCCAACTGGCATTTTACATATTTTTTTATATTAGTTTTTATGGAGGCGTCCAGGTGCCTGGACGCCTCCATTAATATATATTTTTTATTTATTTTTGGGCTCTGAAAAACAAATAAAATAAATTAAAAGAATGGGGGCGTCCAGGGGCCTGGACGCCCCCATTAAGACCCACCCGGGTCCTCAGTTCAGGCGTTGGCGGCCGCCTGGCAGACACCCTTCTTGATTCCGGAACCTCCTGATGCGTCTGACTTGTGTTGATGCCGTCCGAATGTCGTGACGAGACGATTCCGGATGTCGGAAAAGGCAGAAGAAGATCCAAGAAAAGGAAGTATTTAAGAGATTTGAAATGCGTAAGCCGTCGCGGGGCGTTGTATAGTAATATGAGACTTTCTCAGGAGACGTCAAGAATGACGTGTCTACAAGTAGTAGAGTCGTGAAGAGTGGAGCCGATGAGAAAAATAAGATAGGAATTCTGTGAGAGAAGAAGAGAAAGAGAAAGAGGAAGAGAAAGCTTGAGAGTATCGAGATCTGAAATCCATCTTGTCAAATTGAGTGCAACTAGAGCTCGAGAGTTTGGGCAGTTGTTCATCTATTGGCCTCTGGATCAGATCCAAGCCAATCTGCTCATACTGAGCTATATGTTCTCAGTCATTCTCATTTGTCTTTCCTTTTTTTTCTTTTTGCTTTTCATTTTCTCAGCGTTCTTTCGATACCCTGTTTACGGATCGGGTGTTCCTTCTGAGTAATCAGAAGAAGGGAGAGTGATCTCCGGGTTCCCTTTACGTAGTTAGAGGAAGGGAGACTTGGTCTCTAGGCATTCCTTTTGAGGAATCAGAAGAAGGGAGAGTGATCTCCGGGTTCCCTCTGCATCGTCAGAGGAAGAGAGGACTGATCCTATGGTTGTGGGCAACTGGGTGTTGCTCATGTTTCCTTCTGTGATTGTAGGAGAATGGAGGAGCGTGTTCCTCTGGTCCAAGCTATTTGTCAGGGTTGTGTTTGCAGACTGGGTCTGCGTTCTTGCTGTTGCAAGGGAATCATCACTCGGATTGAGTGAGGGGTGGATGTAGGCAGACAAGTTGTCTGACCGAACCACCTAAAAATCTCATGTGCATCGTGCGCTTGCTTGTGTGATTGATTCCTTCTTATCTTCCACCATTCACAGGTTCCTCATTCATCAGTTTACCCTGCACATATATATTTATATATATATATATATTTTTTGATCGCTAAAATTATAAAATCTATATAGGTATAAGAGAGTGTACAATGTGTAAGCAATGTCTAGACATGCCTAGACTTATTCCTCCTGAGAATTCCATGACCACATAATGTGTGGATTATAGTGCGGAATGAAACTGAAGAAAAGGAATAGCGTAAGCCGTCGCGGGGCGTTGTATAGTAATATGAGACTTTCTCAGGAGACGTCAAGAATGACGTGTCTACAAGTAGTAGAGTCGTGAAGAGTGGAGCCGATGAGAAAAATAAGATAGGAATTCTGTGAGAGAAGAAGAGAAAGAGAAAGAGGAAGAGAAAGCTTGAGAGTATCGAGATCTGAAATCCATCTTGTCAAATTGAGTGCAACTAGAGCTCGAGAGTTTGGGCAGTTGTTCATCTATTGGCCTCTGGATCAGATCCAAGCCAATCTGCTCATACTGAGCTATATGTTCTCAGTCATTCTCATTTGTCTTTCCTTTTTTTTCTTTTTGCTTTTCATTTTCTCAGCGTTCTTTCGATACCCTGTTTACGGATCGGGTGTTCCTTCTGAGTAATCAGAAGAAGGGAGAGTGATCTCCGGGTTCCCTTTACGTAGTTAGAGGAAGGGAGACTTGGTCTCTAGGCATTCCTTTTGAGGAATCAGAAGAAGGGAGAGTGATCTCCGGGTTCCCTCTGCATCGTCAGAGGAAGAGAGGACTGATCCTATGGTTGTGGGCAACTGGGTGTTGCTCATGTTTCCTTCTGTGATTGTAGGAGAATGGAGGAGCGTGTTCCTCTGGTCCAAGCTATTTGTCAGGGTTGTGTTTGCAGACTGGGTCTGCGTTCTTGCTGTTGCAAGGGAATCATCACTCGGATTGAGTGAGGGGTGGATGTAGGCAGACAAGTTGTCTGACCGAACCACCTAAAAATCTCATGTGCATCGTGCGCTTGCTTGTGTGATTGATTCCTTCTTATCTTCCACCATTCACAGGTTCCTCATTCATCAGTTTACCCTGCACATATATATTTATATATATATATATTTTTTTTGATCGCTAAAATTATAAAATCTATATAGGTATAAGAGAGTGTACAATGTGTAAGCAATGTCTAGACATGCCTAGACTTATTCCTCCTGAGAATTCCATGACCACATAATGTGTGGATTATAGTGCGGAATGAAACTGAAGAAAAGGAATAGCAAGACCTAGAGCTAGAGCAAATGTATCATTTCATCCATTGCGAACCTAGAATAAATCAAGCAAATGGTGTGCATATAAAAAACCACTTGACCAGAGTTAAGGGAGGCTGAAGTTATAACGTTTTATGAGCTATCTCGCCCTCAAGGTGAGCTGATCAAACTTAAGTTTATTTTCCAAGTAGCATCTGACTTTAAACTGGATTTCGATTAAAAGGCTTGCATAACCTTTCTCCTTTTTCTCGAAAATCCGAATGCATCTCTCCCTCAGGTTAGTGAGGGTACATGTGATGAGGAAGTTGGCCTCAAGTGATTGAAGCTCGCATAAAAGTGAGGTCCTTGGATTCCTGTGTATGTCAAATCTCTCTAAAAAAAACACGCCAAATCTGTTTGGAGTAACTGCAGGAGAAGAATAAGTGGTCCACACTCTCTTCAGCCCCATTACAAAGAACACACATATTTGCAAGAGAATATCTTTTTTTCTGAAACATATCAAAGGTTGGCAGTTTGTAGTGTAGTGCCTGCCAACAGCATAATGAATGCTTTGGGCATATAGGTCTGTCCCAAACCAACTCTCCGGATGCCAAATGTAATGTCTTTGCCTGAGATGATTCCACGCAAAAGTACAAGAAAATGTTTCTTTGTCATGAATCCATATCAATTTGTCAGTAAGATCATTAACCAGAGGAATAGCAGAAATAAGTGGCCAAAGTTCAAACATGTCAAGAGATATTGGAGTTGGAAGATTTCAAGTACAATTGCAAATGAAATCAGAGACAATGATGTTCAAGTTTGCTCCCAGATCTTGCCTGATTCGATCTCCATAAGTCTGGAGAATGCTCTTCCCGTTAACCCAAGGGTCATACCACATGCTAATAGAAGTACCAGTGGATATAGAGAATTTGATTTGTTTGACTAGCCATGCTCTCATGTTAAGAATTCCTTTCCAAGCTGCAGAGTGATAAGACATAGCCTTAATGTGCCAAAAGTTACATTTGGAGATGTATTTACCATGAACACAATTTATCGACAAAGTGTCCTTCTTATGCAAAATATCCCAGCAGTGTTTCACCAAACAAGCTTTATTCCAATCTGGTAACCTTCTTAAAATTTAAACCACCTTCCTTCTTCGGTCTGCATATAGTGTCCTATTTGATCATATGAGGAGCTTTTTTATCACATGTCCCTTGTCAAAAGAAATTAACCAGTATTTTTTCAATCTCCTGAATTAACCCTGCGCATATATATGCTATGGTGAATGTGATTATATGTCTGTTCAGCATCATGATTGCACTCAAACTATTTGCGTCTACGGTTGACAGATTCTCTATCTGTCTGTTTCAATCTTGTTTGTTAGAACTACTTCCATAAGTATTAGTCATCTTGTGTATTAAGTGTTTACTACATATTCTAACTTCGTCTGGCGATTTTAGTCTGTATTAGTTGAGTTCTAGTTTTGAAATTGAGTTTTTATTGGGGATCTATTCACCCCCCCTTTAGATCCGAGCTGCGCGTATAGCAATTGGTATCAGAGCAGGTCTCTAATCTTGCTTCAGATTTGAAAATCTACAGAGAAAAAGATCCGCATGCTTCCTCGCTGCTTGTTCTCTTATCTCTCTGAATTCCTTCTTCATGGGTTCGCTACCCATTTTCGATGGATCCCATTTTGAGAGCTGGCTAGGTAAACTCTGCACATTTATCAACGTTGCTAATCCTAAACTCTGGCTCTTAATGTCTAAAGGTCCTCATAGATTGCCCAAGGATACATCCAAATGGACCAATGTTCAAAGGATGAGAGACAGTGAAAATCGTAGAGCTCTAAATATCTTAAAAAGTGCTGTTAATCTAAATGCTTTTCCATTTGTTACTGATTGCAGATCTGCTAAAGAGATACTAGAACAACTGAAGCCAGTTCACAAGAAAAATGAGGTCAGTTGTCTGGTAGCAGATGGGAGTGATCACAGTAGTGATCAGAATGAGGAAGAATGTGAGGTAAATCCCTTCGAAAATTTTTCCTTAGGGGCCACTTTGGTAATGGGTTGGGTTAAGGGTGGGTGGCTTACCCGGGGTGATTCACCCTCCCTTAACCCAACCCGTTACCAAAGTGGCCCCAATCTGGGATGAGTAACTCATTCCACCAATTTAAGGGGAATGAGTTAATCCACTTTTACCCTATCCGACTCGGATTAAGAAAAAAATATCAAACATGGAATAAATCACCCGACCCCGATTAACTCACTCTAACCCACCTTAACTAGTTATCAAAGTGGCCCTAGAAGATTGGGAAAATGCATATGGTGAATAGTTAGAGATAAATGATAAGCTAAGAAAACAAAACAAATCTCTGAAAAAGGAACTGCATGATTCTAATAACTGTAGTCCTAAACATGAAAACATTGTTGTTCTGAAATCTGAAAATGATAACTTGAGAAAACAATTAAGAGATTTTCATGCTGTCAATTGTGAACTAGAAGGATTAAAATCTGAAAATGATGAACTCAGAAATGAACTCAAGAGAGATGGAAACTAATAACTCCTCATGCAACAAATGCTCACTTGTGAAGGAGTTAAATGAATCTCTACATTTTGATCTAGAATGGCACAAGAACCTAATTGCTTCCTTAGAGAAGAGAGTAAGAATTTGGTAGATCAGAAAATTGAACTTGAAAAGATAGAGGAGGAAGTAAATGAAAAACTTGTGAATGAAAATAAAAATCTTATGGAACAAAACAAAAAGTTGATGGTGCTGAATATTGTCACATCTGAGAGGTTACTATCCTTTGAAAAAGGAAAATCCATTGCCATCACAAATGAATCTGAAAAAAAATAGATCCTACAAAAGGAAAATGAAGATCTCAAATCTACAAATGAAGCTTTGCAAATCAGAATTGCAGAATGTGAGGAGAGATGGCCCACTATGAGATTAGCATCTCATGCCTCCAACAAGAAATTGATGATCTTAACAACTCCTTATCTAAATTTGTGAATGTAAAGAATAATTTGAATAAGCTTCTCGGGGGAAAAATAAATTTTCAGAAAGAGGGATTAGGCTTTATTCCAACAAATAAAAAGAGTTTTGAAAACAAACTCCAAACATCCTTTGTCTGCAGTTCTGAATCCAACAAAACCTTTAAGTCAACCAATCTTTCAATTCACTGCTCAAAAATTAGATAAACAAACTGAAAAATTGAAAGAGACTAATGATCTGAAGAAAAAGGCCACAAACACTCATGTTCCAAATGTGCATGTTACACACAAGTCACCCACACATTCACATGCACACAAGAAGAAAACTTCCTGTCATTATAGTGGCAAAGAAGGTCACCTGATGCATAACTGCTATGCTTTGAAAACTGATGACCTAAATGCACGCAAATGGACAAATGGCTACAAAAATGTCAAAATGCAATCAAACAGAAACAATTCATCTCTGAATTCTCATGCCCATGCTAGACAAGCTCATGCTATAAATCATGCCAATCATAGAAGGACAATTCAATGTTTCAATTGTTGAAAGTTAGGTCACACAATGCATGATTGTTTCATGTTGAAAAATGATTATTAGAGGGCCTACAGAAAATCCACTATCCCCAAAAGGGTTCATTGTCATCACTACGGGAAAACAGGCCATGCAGTCAAGGACTATTGGCATTTGAATAGAAATCATAATTTCCATGGTAGAGATAGAAATCTTCCTACTCAATCACAAAAATTTCATGCACAACCCATGAATAAGAACATGAATGCACTTAATCATTGCCACTACTGTGGAAGATTAGGACATGTTATGTATGACTATTATCTCTTAGAATCTAATAATTCTAATGCTGCAAGAATTTGGAAAGCACCTTTCAGAGGTGCAGCTAACTCTTTTGGACCCAAGAGATCTTGGGTATCACTGAATAAAAATTGAGAATTCTTATTTTGCAGGTGTGCCTTGAAGAAAGGAGGAAAAACAAAAAGAAAGGGGGTTAAAAAAATTTTAAACAAGGCACCTTGGTTTGACAAACCCCACTTCTGCAACTTATTTTCTCTTGAAGTTGAATTTCAGTACTCTCTCTTCATTGTTTTCACTGTTTTAGATAATGCTTTTGAATAAACTGTGAATTCACATTGCACACTCATGTTTTAAAAGAAAATTTGCTGCATATGTTATTGGCATTGTTATGCTTCACTCTAAAATTTGTTGCATACTTCGTATTGAACTGCATTGATTGTTGCATGTTCATGCATGACCCTATGGTATATCAAATGGCGATATGTGGAAGGTCAGGTCAGGCCTGTCTGGAAACTATCCTCATGCATGATGGTGGTCTTTGGACCATTGTTCTCCGCCAGGTACCATGGGTCAAACTCTCATATAGAATAGCTTAGATTCTCATAAGCACATCTTAGTTAAATCCTACATTCCTCCCATTCCTTGGTATCCCTGTGCTCTGAGTGAGGGGGAGTTCAGTTTGCTGCAAGAAATGTTGAGGAAATCTGTTCCTTGTGTAAGGAGGAGGTTGGAATATTATCTGAGATGTTGAGGAAAATGATGCTATTTCTGAGGGGGAGTCTGATATGTTAAGCTGTGAAGTCAAGTACTATACATCCAAGAAAATCTGTGGTATTATGCTGGTATCAGTCCTGAACATGATTGAGTCAGATAGTTTGATAGGTTGATGCACCGGTCTAGTGCCTCGATGCAGTAGTGCAAGATTATTCAAAATCAGTTGTTGTATGGTCATGTGAGGTCGAGGCATCTAGTAATTCAGGTCGAAGAAGCACTAGTGTAGTCTGTACATCTGGTCTGATGCTATCCCTACATGCCTTGATGTAGTCATCCCTTACATTGTGTCTGTCTCACATTTCTTATCTTTCTACAATCTTGACTCTGCTTAGTTTCTTAAGTTTTCTGTATCACCCACTCTCAAAATTGTCCTCTCAATTATACCCTTGTGCAAATTTTGGATAAGCTTTCGATTCCTTGAATTTTCCGTATTTACTATCGAAATGGAAATCACTAAGTCATTCTTCCGTCAAGAGGACCTTTGGTCATGACTAACCAACCTCTTACACTATAGTGGTTTTCTATTTATACCCATTAAATCTAAGCTCACTTATCCTAAACTGATTCTTCTTGCATATATAATCGGTCAAAATATTCTGAAAAATAATTGCCTTAACTATCTCTGGATTTTGGAAAATGGTAAGTAAAGTGTACTTCTCTAGAAAAAAAAACGTCAACATATATTGTCTATGAACTTCTTCAAGAAAAATCTGAAAAGTTCAGGGAATACGCCATAATAAAATATATTACATTTGTGTGGCAGAGCAATGGCATGACTTTTAGAGAAACTGGATCTCTACATTAATGAAATGCTACAGATCAAGTCATGATGGAATTTGCTAACTCTTCTCAAAAGAGGTATGAAGGTAAGTCACACTGAGTAACCAGGGACTTAGGCATCTAAACGACGTGATTCCTTGTGTCAAAAGTGTTGACTACACCATATTGCTCAATTTGTTAATTTAAAAAAAATGGTTGACTCTGGAACTTACATGAACTCTTGATGTGGTCATACTCAATATAAGTTAGTTTCTTCCCAGAGTTGGATGCTTAAAATCATGAGTACGTATGAAAGATTTTGGTGGGGCATGGTTCTTAAGATAAATATTTTTATCTATTGCATTTGCATTAAGGATAAAGTCCAGGGTGGTAGTTCTTGATTTAATCGTATAAGCCCTAAACCATCATGTGTTTGTAAAGTCATTTCTTAAGAAAAGGCAATTTGGTAATTTTCCCTGGAGATTGTAAATATATCGGATTCACTTCTTTGAATTATCTCTCATGCTTTTAACTCGTCCTCTTCACCCTCGCTCCGTCTCCATAACTCTCCAAGTCTGAGCATCGTCACTGTCCCTCGACGGATTAGAAGCTTATTCTCCATCTCTTCGTTGTAGGGAATCTGTCTAAGCACTCCACCCCTATCTTCTCCTCTAAACCCTATCTCCGTGTATATCCCTTGTCAGCGTCTTCATTGTCACTATGTCTCCTCCTTTCACGAGGAGCAAGGGAAAGCATCCAGCTTTAGAGAAACAGCCTACAGCTACTGGTTCCAGATGCAAGGAGCTTCGGACCAAGCATTCGCATGATCAAGATGCGTCCGCTAGTGGTTCCAACCAGTCGGCATCTAAAACGTCCAAGCGGAAAGAGCGAGCCACTGAGTCTTCAGGAGAAAAGGGAAAAGCTACTCAAAGAGCTAGAACAGAATGCCCTATCAGACTAGAGCCTAAACATGGTGAAGTTACTTCAGGTGATTCAGTACGGATCCTGTTTCCAAGGTACATTGATACACATGACCACCAACTGCTTGAAAATTTTCCTGAGCTAATGGATATGATGGAATTTCAAGGGTGGAGGAAATTTGTCAGCAAACATAGGGTTTATTATCCCAAACTGGTGACCGAATTCTATGAGAACTTGAAACATGATGCCAGCATTCCCAGATTATAGACACTGTAAAGGGAATTGAAATTGAGTTCAACAAGCGTTTGCTGCAGAAAACTCTAAGAATTCCAATGGATGGAGCTGTAGAAAATAGGTTCACTTATAGTGCTCATGAGGCGTATTCTATCATGACCGGTCTACCCAGCAACATTCAGGGAATCAGACATACTTATCTAACTAGCTTCATCACAAATAGATTTCCACCCTTTCAGAGGTTGCTTCACCATATACTTACAACGATAATAACCCCACAAGGTGGTGGGAGGGGCACACTGATAGAAATCTCAGAACAGTCGCTCAAAGAGTTAATCAAAATGCAAAAGAGCTACGGGCATCACTACTGACTGCTCCAATCATTCCTCATGGTCTTGCAACCCAAGAAGCATCTACTCAGACTAATGACACACTTGGAAGTGACATCCCTCATCTTTTTGCTGATGGCAATGGGGGAGAAGATTTTGAGTCAAGTCATAGAAGAGATTAGCAATCATAGGAGTTCTCATCATAGAGTTCTCATTATAGGAGACATAGACATGAGTCAAGTCATAGAAGAGATGAGCAATCATAGGTGTTCTCATCATAGAGTTCTCATCATAAGAGACATAGGCATGCATGTCATGCATAGCATTTTGTCAGGACAGAAAATATTTTGTTCAGTTTTTCTTGATCTTGAATGTTGTTCAAATTTGGTAAACTGTTTTGCCTACACTTCAAGGAATGAAATTGGCTATTTCCTTTTATCTGATTCACCAATGGATGAGAATGGATATTTGACTCTTGTGATTGAGTGTGAATGAATATTTCATAAGTCTACAACTGATTTAATGACTCATAGTTGCCATCATGAAAAAGGGGGAGATTGTTGGATCTCTGGTTTTGATGATGACACACTATGAATCATGATGTAATCAATATGAAAAACTAAGTCCCGAATATTGAATAGGGATTTTTTTAAACAGGCTCACAGGTCGAAGCACAAGTAATGTGCCTCGACGCAGAAGCTATTGTCTGAAGTTGCATTCATTCACTGCACCGACGCAGTCAAAGAAATGCATTGACACACAAGTCATTCGAGCTATCTGGGAAAGTTTATCTTCACTACTGCACCGACGTAGTTGGAAGATAGCCTCGACGCAACAATGATTCAAGAAAGGTTTTTCAATTTACTACATCGACGCATCAGAAGAGCTGCACCGACGCATCAAGTCTAAGATCAGAAGTTGAGACCTACCACGTCGTAGGTCCAAGTTAATGCATCGACGCACCTAGACTTCTGCCAAGGATCTCAAGCGCTTCAATTAAGGATTTTCTCTTCTTCTACAACACGTCAACTTCCAAAGGCTCTATGTCGAAGCTATGAAGCCTCAACTGCAGTCTAAGTTCAGTTTGGGAAAGGGTGCATCGACCTATCTCTCAATGCATTGATGCACCAGCACCTACTCGAAGCACAATCCTTGAAGACTGCCTCGACCATTCTTCATAGCACGTCAGAGCAACCAATTGAATCAGTCTCGACCTATCTTCCTGGCACATCGACACTTTGATACTTTCCAGCAGAGCACGTGACAACTTAACAAAATCAGGTGTTTTCAAACTCTAGAAGACCTCTTACTTGTCCAAGCCACGTGGCAATCTCTAAAGAAGATTTCTGAAGAGGAATATTCTAAAATCACACCTGGACTAATCAAGCCTCAGATCTGATGATAATTCCTTTTCTAGAATTTATCTAAATTTTTGTGTGGTATATATATGTTGTTTCCATCTTCTAGTAAAGTGACTGAATCGAATAAAAAGGGAAGAAGCATCAGGGAAAGAAAAGGAGAGCAGCAGAGTTGTGAATAGTGGTGCCGGTGAGAAAATTCAGATAGGAATTCTGTGAGAGAAGAAGAGAAAGAGGGAGAGGAGGAAAATGCTTGAGAGTATCCAGATCTGAACTCCATCCCGTCAAATTGAGTGCAACTAGAGCTCGAGAGTTTGGGGAGTTGTTCATCTATTGGCCTCTAGATCAGATCCAAGCCAATCTGCTCATACTGAGCTATATTGTTCTCAATCATTCTCGTTTGCCTTTCCTTTTGTTTTTCTTTTTGCTTTTCATTTTCTTAGTGTTCTTTCGATACCCTGTTTAGGGATCGGGTGTTCCTTCTGAGCAATCAAAAGAAGGGAGAGTGATCTTCGGGTTCCCTCTGTGTAGTTAGAGGAAGGGAGAGACTTGGTCTCTGAGCGTTCCTTCTAAGGAATCAGAAGAAGGGAGAGTGATCTCTGGGTTCCCTCTGCGTCGTCAGAGGAAGAGAGGACTGATCCTCTGGTTGTGGGCAACTGGGCGTTGCTCATGTTTCCTTTTGTGATTTCAGGAAAAGGGAGGAGCATGTTCCTCCGGGTCAAGCTGTTTGTCAGCTTTGTGTTTGCAGACTGAGTATGCATTCTTGCTGTTGCAAGGGAATCCTAACTCGGATTGAGTGAGGGGTGGACGTAGGCAAACAAGGTGTCTGGCCGAACCACCTAAAAATCTCCTATACATGGTGTGCTTGCTTGTGTGATTGATTCCTTCTTATCTTCTACCATTCACAGGTTGCTCATTCATCAGTTTACCCTGCACATATATATGCTACGGGGAATGTGATTATATGTCCGTTCAGCATCACGATTACACTCAAACTGTTTACGTCTACAGTTGACAGATTCTTTGTCTGTCTGTTTCAGTCTTGTTTGTTAGAATTGCTTCCGTAAGTATTAGACATCTTGTGTATTAAGTGTTTACTGCATATTCTAACTTCGCCTGGCGATTTTAGTTTGCATTAGTTGAGTTCTAGTTTTTAAATCGATTTTTGGTCGGGGATCTATTCACCCCCCCTTTAGATCCTAGCTACACGTCTATCACCAGCACCCTCTTCCGGTGACAAATTCGAGGATTAGGGGCCATACCAGAGGTAAGTTATCTCATGATTGGCTTAAACAACTTGTTAGGAGTTGTCACGCCCCGAGCGCGGAAGATACCCGGAGATGCGCGACGTGTCTATATCAATCATGTCAATCAGAGTGGTCATGTATTCGACACAAAGACAGAGATGCGCAAAATAGCAAGATAACCCAATCCTTTATTTCATAATGGATAGACTATTACAAATCCAATACTCTGTTAAATAAAAAGGAAAAGAATACATAGTTGACTCAAGAAACTATGGAAAAGACTAGACGACACTTGTAGAAGCTCTATCACTTTCACTCTTGACCATTCCCATCCGATTGACTTCCATCGTCGTCGGACTTACCTGAAAAGTACAAAGGGACAAACGGAATGAGCGAACGCTCAGTAGGAAATTATATCTCAAGTACTAGCAAGTGGTTTAAGTAATTACATTTTCATGGATGCAATAAAGCTATGCATGCTCGCATGAAACGACAAGATAGAGAGAATGTAATATCAAAGAAATAAGATGAACTTTCATGAACAAGATACAAGTTATTCAAGATATTCAAGCAAGTACCATTATCGAGTCATGTCAAGAACTTTGGCTATCATGTATCAAGCAAGTAAATTACCCTTTTTCGGGCCACGCATTTCATGTAAAGTCAAGTACGATTCAAGTACAAGATGTGTGTGGAATGTCCAATCAAGCAAGTCAAGTACTCGGTATAATGCCAGATACCTTATCATTTTAACTCCCATGGGCACAAGTACTTTCGGGTGCTCCTCCCAGGACCAGATCGGGCCCTATATGCGCAGGCATTTATCATGTGTTTTGACATCCACTCTTGTTTATATAGCCAATATAGAATTTCAATAATCAAGCTTGTAGATACGTATGACAACTTTGATAGAATAGAGTCCAAAATATGACAAAGGACATAGAATGGCGATAATAACGGTATAATCACGATGTCGGTAAAACTAGGTAGATTATGGTTCCTTTAACTTAGGTACCATGACAAATCAATATGGACATTCTTTATATAGAATTGAGGTCCACATGAACAGTATATCAAAGGTAAGATACCCTCATTCTTATCATAGAATTGAGGTTTACAAGAACGACATGATATGGCATGATATCATCATCCCATTAAGAATTTCTTATGATATACTCTTTGTATAATCATAAGGGCCGGTATACCATGTTTTCTTTAGATTGACATGGTAAAAACTGTGTAATGGGTTTTTAGGGTACAACCAGCTCAGTCGGCCTTGAGGGAATCCAAGGCTACGAGGAGTCTTACGGAGGTCTCTATGACTAACTCGCTAGTCCAAAGGAACGGAATGTCCAATGGAGAGCTTGTATGTCAATGAGAGTTGAGTGTGATCGATAAATCAACATGAAAACATGGGACTATACTCACGGAGTGGAGAATAGTGCCTATTTATATATATTATGATATATATAAAACCATCGGTTAGCAAATCAGATGAAAATCAGTTTATAGTAAAATAACGACTTAGGTCAAGTCGTGTCTCAAGTAATTAACGCCTAACTAAAGGGCGTTTACATATATTGCCAATTTGCAGAATTTCCATTATTTCATTAATTTATCAAAAACACGCCTTTCCTGGGGGCGTTTCTTAAAAGTTGACGACTGCAGGGGCAGGCGTCTCATCATTTACATATTCGACAGGATATAATTATTCTCAGAAATTTATCAAAAACGCGCCCTTGGAAGGGGCGTTACTTTCTAATTCCATTTTTACAGAATATGTGAATTTCAGGTTTTTAACAGATACACGCCCTAGGAAGGGGCGTTACTTTTAATATTCACGCCTTGTACTGGGGCGTTAGAATATGGAAAACGACTTTGTCCAAGTCGTGAATTTCAAGGGATTTACGATATTTTAATAAATAATATTTCGAGAGACAGGAGACATGTCATGGCAGTAAAATTTAACAGGAATTCACAGAGTCATGCAAGATATTAAAAATCAATATTTCATATGTATTGTAATTTTTAAACAGGATCAATTATTAATCACATGCGATTCTTATGAAATTAACGCCTGCGTAGAGGGCGTCAAATATTAAATTGACGACCACTAGTATGGTCGTTTCTTTTAAATTAGCGCCCTAATCAAGGGCGTTTCTTTCAAAATATTTCAGAAAACGCGTGAAAACTATAATAATCATATGCATGACATGCTTATATATATATATATATATCTTGCATTAATTTCATTTGGGCTACAGTAACTTGAGAAAACCTACCTTAAAAATAGATTTGGAGATGACCGGTGAATAACTTGAGAAGAACACCTTGGACAGGAAGAAGGAAGATTTTAGTTGATGAATATGACGGAGATGATAGCCTTCAATCAACCTGTAGGAAAAGAGAGGAAGGAATTATGAAGATATGAAATCGATCTTCACAGGTATATGGTGAAGAACATACCTTGTTCTTTCACGTACGCCACCTTACAGACCTATAACAGAATCAGATGAAGAACATTAGTTCTTCATGTAATAGAAGCAGAAAATAAAAGAATAGAGGAACCGTTTTTTTCTTCACGTACCTAGCAGCAGACGTTCGATCAAATGGGTTTTAGGGTTCGATCGAACATGTTATTTATAGGATTTTGGAAGTCCTAACAAGAGTAGTGTTTGATTGAGGGTAATATATCCTTAATAGAGTCCTTACTCTAATAGACACTTACTAGATTAGGTTAATCTTTCCTTGGATAAGTTCTGGGTTCGATCGGTTCACGAACTGAATTAACGCCTTAGGTCAGGGCGTGTATTCTTGAATTAACGCCTTGCATAAGGGCGTTTCTTAAAAAGCGCCTTGAAAAAGGGCGTTTCGTGTTTTAAAACACGCCCAAGATAGAGGCGTTTCTTTTACTTACCCATTTGGTCGCGTGAGAACTGACGACCGTAGGTGTGGGCGTCCTTTCTTTATTCACGCCATTGGTAGAGGCGTTTCTTTATAAATTAACGCCTTAATAAGAGGCGTTATTTTTAATTTTGTTTTATTTCATCCAATTAACCCTATTCCTTTTTATATATTACTTCAGTAATATATATGTTTTAATTCATTTCAATTATTCATTTATTAGGGTTGCTACAGGAGTAAAAGACCTCTAGCCTTGCTCGATTTCATGCATTATACATGGAGAATTTTATGGTTTCCATGAACTGCGCAGTTAGGTTTTTGATAGCATGCTATCCCTGCAACACTAATAAAAAGATAGGAACTTGTGATCAGGTTCATGTTTTCCCATGCGTTAACCTCATGCTAAGCATGTTACCATGCCTTATCTTTCTATTTTATATAACTTTCATTCGTTAATTGCCCTAGTATAGGCTATGCACGCAGGATGTTTGCTTCTATGTGATGCAGATAGATAGCGGTCATGCAGAGACCGCGGCCTTTAGGTAGCGGTCCTCGATCAACCGCTATCTAGTTTCTGTAACCATATCAAATCCTATTTATTTTTATTATATAAATGCTATCCTACATGCCTTAGCTTATTAATTATATTCCTTGATCATGGCATGATTTATACTCCACGATTAGCATGTGTTAAAAGCCTATTTTCATGTATGTTATTTTCATGCCCAAACCATATAATTTTGTATTTAAGGGTTTTGATGCAAGTTCCTACACTTTGATTTATGCTTTGGCGCGCTCCCTTCTCACCTTATTTCTATTTTGTTACTTCACATATAGCGCGTACACCGGTACGGTTGCTATTCACTTGCAATTGATAGGAAACTTCTCTTGGACTTGAGAACCTCTCCGTCTGATATTCCTTCTGCCGGACAAGGTGATCTTGTTTCAAGGCCCCCATATGACTCCATGAGCCTGGGATTCCCACTAGGACGCCGAGCTGGTTGTACCCTAAAAACTGAAAGGTCTAGAGTGCACTTCGTGATTTCTGCATTTTCTGTGGATTGTCTTGATCGCGGCAATCAGGCGACCGCTACTTGTAGATAACGGCTGGGCAGTGACCGCAACCATGTTTCGGTCAGCAAAATATGCTAAGTCGACCCATTTTCTTTCTTGCGTCGACTCCACTTGATCGCGGCTTGCACACGACCGTGAGCTCCTGATAGCAGTCCTCATTGAACAGCGTTCCATCATCTTTTAGTCCAACCCGAGGTCTGACCCAAGGCTGGAGTGTGCTCAGTTCTCAGATGGTCTTCTGATTATTTGGAACCCAAACCTTATTCATTAAGTCATTAATGAACTATGAAACTATGAAAATGTACCGTTATGTTGCCAGAATTCCTCCGTAGCGTAATATCCAATTAATTCATGCTTGATCTCATGATTTCATCTTAGTACGGTCATACCTTGGTTTTTGTTACCATGAAACTATTATTTGAACTTGAAGATTATTGGCCTACTTTATTATTTCTCGTGGAAGTAGCTTCATTTATAACTTGAAGATGCAAGGGTGGGCACGGACGGTGTCCAAGGGCTCCACGCTAGCCCCCTCGACAGATGGCCGGAAACATACTGTAAACCATGAGATATGATGAACACTGACGTCGCATTGCATTGGGAGTACTTTTTTAATAAATGGGTGAAATTCACGAGGCAATCTCGTGAAATTATACTTGCTTGTTACATGACTTTCTAGTGCATACCCTTTTCAAGGTTATGAAAAGTACATTCTCATTACATAATAGTACATTCTCGTTATTGAAAGGCCATATTATAATCTTGCTTGATCATGCTCTCATATTTACTTGAAATCTCATATCTCTGCACTTATCTTGTTACTTGTTGTTACTTTTGTGTTATCGCATGTTTTATCGCATCGTATTTCCGTATTATACCCTCTAGAGCTAAAATGTTAATTATTTTAACATTGCCATCATGTTGATACAAAGATACGTACTGGGCGAGTGCGCTCATTGTCTACTTTTCCAATCTTTTCAGGAAGTTCTAGTGGATCGGAATCGGACTACTCAAGTGGCGAGTCCGAGAGTGATTAAAGCCCAAGAGAGAAGCCATAGATGGTCAAAGTGTCATGACTCTATTATGTTAGTTAAAGTCAATTTGATGTAATATTTCATTTTATTGAGTCCAGAGAGTTGTTGTGTCAACATGAGTCAAATGTTACTTGTAAACGTTGGATTATTATTATTATTCTAAAGTTGAGATTTTGAGTATATGATATTGTGCATTCATTCTTCTATGTGGATGTGTTTAACGCTCTGATTGTCTTGCTAGCTTGAGGCTTTATTTGTCGTCTGTTCACATTCCCGACTTAATTTTGTTGCATATCTCGGGGCGTGACATTGTCGCTGCAAGGATATATTTGCATCCCAAAGAGGATGTATTTAGTGGGCCCACGACATCTGTACCCCATTGGGTAAAAGGCCAGCTAGGAGCTATCGGATGGAGCTGTGTTGGGAGACTTCTGGGGACCGTTGCGTGCTCTTGGAACTTTTGGCATGACTTGGCGAATTTGTAGCAGTCATCAAACATCATCGGTCAATAATAGCCCAGCTTTTTAATCTCGATCTTGATCTTCAGCCCGGCCTGGTGCGCTCCAGTTGACCCAACATGAATTTCTTTCATGATTGTCCAGGCATCCTCTATAGAGAGGCATCGAAGTAGTATTTTCTTTCTGGCATCTGCTACAATTCAAAATAAAATTCCATTCCTGACTTCGTAGGAATCCTTCATCCTGACCAGCCTGATCTTTTCTTCCCACTGCTTGGGTAGCTGCAGGTATTTAAATCATTGCATGAGAGGCTCTCGCCAGTCCGGTAAGCTGATCACTTATGCGGTTGCTATTTCAGGTTCTTCTTCACCCGGATCTTCATCTATCATGCTGGGGACCTATCGTCGGTTTATCACCCGTATGTGGAGTGATTCATTCGGCGAGATTGCCAGTGAGCTTGCCAGCTTTACCAATACCTCGGCCTATGCATGTTGGCATCGCCCGACACGGTTTATTTCAATAAAGTAGAATTGCCCCATCAGTTGCTTCGCCTTGGCACGGTAGGGGAGTAATTCAGGTTTTTGGACCTCAAACTATCCCTAGATTTGTTTGACGATTAACATTGAATCCCCAAACACTCGCAGCATTCAAATCTCCATATAGAGAGCAACCTGGAGATCAATAATTAAAGCTTCATATTCTGCTTCATTATTTGTGTAGGCTTTGTTGATTGAGCAAGAGGTATGTAACACCTCTCCTTCAGGGGATTTGAGGGCGATGCCTACTCCCGCTCTTATTCTTGTTTGTCCAGACGGGGATGTTTTGGTTCTTGAAGCCCCATCGAAGTATAGCTGCTAGGTCGCCTGTTGGACTTGGTCCACTAATAGAGTCTCGTATTCAGGGAGCTCCGTGATCGGCAGAGAATTTTTAGGCATTGGGTGTGCTGCAAAGAAATCTGGAATGGCCTGGACTTTGATGGCCTTTCACGGCACATAGGTAATGTTAAATTCCATGAGGATGACAGCCCATTTGCCCAATCGCCCTTTTAGGACTGGCTGGGAAAGTATATATTTGACTGGGTCGGCCCTGGATATTAGCTGAACTTCATGCGATAGCATAGTGCCTCATCTTCTTGGCTACGAAGACCAGTGCGAAGCAGACCTTTTCAATAGGTGTGTATTTTGCTTCAACCCCGACCAATCTCCGGCTGAGGTAGTAGAGAGCTTGTTCTTCTCCTTCATTATTATCCTGGGCCAGCATTGCCCCCAGAGAGTATTCGGTGGCAGCTACGTACAAAATCAGTGGCCACCCTTTAACGGGTTCCTCCAGTACTGGCGGGGTCTTCAGGTATTCTTTTAGCCGGTCGAAAGCTTTTTGACACTCTTCACCCCAGCAGAACAGTGTATCTTCATCATTAGCTTGTGGAACAGCTGACACCGCCCAAACATATTGGAGATGAATTTGCGGATATAGGCCAGTCGGCCTTGCAATAACCGTAGTTCTTTCAGGCTTTTAGGAGGAGGCAGCTCCTGAATAGCTTTGATCTTAGCGGGGTCTATTTCAATCCCCCTGTATCTGACGACGAAGACCAGGAACATTCAACTGGAGATGCCAAAAGTGCACTTCATCGGGTTCATCTTCAGCTCGTACTGTTGTAGCCTTTCAAATACAATTCTGAGGTCAACCAAGTGATCCTCCCTCTTCTTTGTTTTGACGACTAAGTCATCAATATAGCATTCGACTTTGTCATAGAGCAACTCGTCGAATATTTTTGTCACCGCCCTCTGATAAGTGGCACCAGCATTTTTGAGGCCGAAGGGCATTCTTTTATAATGGAATATCCCTTTAGGCGACCGGAAGGCTGTGTGAATTCTTTCATGCTCAGCTATCAAGATTTGATTGTAGCCAGACGACCAATCCATAAATGACAGGGCCTCATGGACGGTAGTAGCATCGATCATGACTTCGGTGATGGGCACCGAAAAATCATCCTTCAGACAAGCTTTATTCAGATCCCAAAAATTCACACAAATCTTGATCTGACCGTTCTTCTTCTTAACCGGCACAATGTTGGCCAACCATGTAGTGTATTGATTTTCTGCCACAAAGTCGACGTCTATGAGTTTTTCGACCTCTTTGCAGATATGGTTTATCAATTCTGGTCTCATTCACCGAGGTGGCTACTTCATCGGCTTGGCTTTAGGGTCAATGGCCAGTATGTGCTAGACAAGTGCTAGGTTGAGGCCTGGCATTTCTTTATAATTCCAAGCAAAGCAATCTTGGAGTTCTTGGAGAATCTTTATGTATTGCCCTTCTCTTCGGGTAGTAAGAGGGCACTGGGAAAAGTCGGCCGGGGATCATCCTTTGTGCCGAGGTTTACTTCGACCAATTCATCAACAGTGGCTTGGCCGCCATCTTCTATTTTCGGGGGAGCCGACTGTAAGTCGATGAAGTCCTCGTAATCTTCTTCAGCTTCGAAGACATCATAGGCGTATTCTTGTCTTATTTCACCTAACGACGGGACTTCGGCTTCGCCTCCTTCCGAGCCTGCTGGCTGTTGATTGTGCTGGAGAAGCAGCGCTGGTGTTGGTGGTGTAGATTCTATGCAGCTTGGATACCGACTTATAGGTGGACCGCCCTTGAGGGCAAGATGACTTTCTTCAGCTTTTGACTCTTGTGAGTCACCATTGAAAATTGTAGTTGCTTCCATAGAGATGGACTCACAACACCTGCACGAGGCAGCAGCTTCTTACCCATAATGTGCTCGTGGTCAAGACAAGTGATAGCTCTTCGACTCAATGGATGGTCCCGTCAATTCGTAGTCCCCCAAGTATTCATCATTGATTGCCTCAAGGGAATCTTCACTTGTCGAGGTAGAGATGGAGAACATATCGACTTCATAATAGTCTTCTATGTTGTGTCCCTGTGGTTTTGATGATGTTAAACTATGAGTCATTTATGAGTCCTTATGCTAAAGTTTAGTCTTTGCATGTCAAAGCTCAGAGATGATTTTGTTCAGAAGTTCAGAAGACAGGTTGGTGAAGTTTTATCAAGAAGACCAAGTCAACTTGGATAGACTGCCGTAAAGTAATCAACTGTGCAGGTCTTCTGAATAGAGCAGCCACAAGTTGACTTGAAGGCAAGTCAAGTCGAATTCCATAGAAGAAAGAAAGAGCTGACGTCTTAGCAACATAGGTTGGAGTCGACGCAACATATTTCCTCACAAGTTCTCTTTGGGGGATTGAACATGGAGTCAACGCAATGACTCCTTGGAGTCGACGCAGCAAAGCTAAGGTGACAAAATAACAAAGTTCAAGACCTTGGAGTTGACTTCATCAGACCTTGGAGTCGACGCAGCAATGCTAAGCAGCAGCAGTACCTTATGCTAGCATGAACAAGCTAGCAGCACAAAAGCACTCAGTGCAGTGGCAGTACACCATATGCAGTCACAACATGTAAGAAGTCAGCATACTTCTGTAGCACATGCCTGCAATCCAGCAACGATGCATTACCAGCAGAAGCAGCACAACTAGCCAGCCAATAGAAGGAAGGCTACATTAAAGTTAGAAGGCTTTAGATCTACCAAAGTTGGTCGACCGACTTGCTTCTTTTGGTCGACCGAAAGTCCCAGAAAGTTTAGCAACCTTAAGCCTAGTAATATGCCAAACCAGTCTTGCAGCCTAGTTAAGCAGACCCTACAGCAAAGTTCATCAGCAATCTCAGTAGCAACAGAAAATTCATATAACAGGCAGTAACAACTTCTCTCTGAAGTCCAGGCCTTGTTGCTCAGCAGTTCATTGTTTTCCAACCATAGCAAGCTAGCAGTAGCAACAACACTGCAACACTCTTTCAATCAACATCTTAATCTCCAAGCCAGGCAAATTCACATGCCAGCAAGCACAACCAAAGTCATATTCAGAATAGCAGCCCAGTAATTCTCAAATTAAGTAAACTTCAAAGACTCATGTCAAGACTTTCTAAATTGAAAGAATCTTCAGAAGCTAAGATCAGCAGACCATGTTAAGGCAGGATTAATCAAGTGTTAAAGAAAATCAAGCTATCTACAATACAGGTCGACCCGTGTTCTACAGGAGGTCGACCTGCCTAGTCAACCAGTACTCTGTAGCATGTGTGGTAACTTAAGGAATCATGTGATTCCTCGTACCAATCATTGGTACAAAAGTCTGGGACACGTGGCAACCCTCCAGGAGACTCCTTTATGGAGAATGTTCTCTACTTTCCACATGGACCAATCAAAAGGGTCTGATTCATATTGTTTCTAGAATTCATGAAAAACTCACCTGGATTGAGCTTCTTCGATGGAATTAGTTGGGCATGGGTTTCCTAAAACCCTACCATCTCGGATCTGGAGCCATCCTGAGTAATGAACAACCCAGATTTATTCTATCCATCATCAATGGATGAGATTTATCTCCAGCACTATAAATATAGTCTGAAAGCCATCCTTTGAGGGCTGATCGAACAAAATAAGCCAAGGGAAATACGTTAGCTTGTTCCACCAGCAAGAAGAGAAGAGAAGAGAGGAAAAAGAGAGAAAGAGAGAAGTAAAAGGAGAGTTCGAGAGAGAGCTGCTCCATTTTAGAAGAAGAAGAGAAAGGATGAGTGAGCTGCAATGAAGCAAAGCAGAGTTTTGGACATTATATCCAAAGTGCTTCCAGTGGAAGCTATAGCCTCTGTGTTTGTCTTTTGATCTAATCGTCTTGCTATTTCAGTTCAACTTGTGTTTTTCCTTTCGTTATTTCCTTTTCATTTTAGCTTTGGTTCTGCCTTGTTGTGCTTGGTGTGCACAAGGTGTTTGCACATAGTACATCACTGTGTGTGGGTTGTTTTGGGAAACCAGAACATGGAGGATTGCTCCTCCAGGTACCCTCTGAGGTTTCAGAGGAAGGGAGAATAGGTTCTCCGGGGTTCCTTCTAAGGTTTCATAAGAAGGTAGGATTGTTCCTCCGTTCACTGCCTGTGGCAGTGGTTACTGATCTTGCTTGGTGCGAGATCAAGGGTTGAGGGATTTGTCTCCCTCAGGTTCAAGCTGTGTTATCAGCAGTTATTGTAGACTGAGTTTGCATTCTTGCTTTGAGCAAGGGACGCCTTACTCATTTGAGTAAGGGGTGGGCGAAGGTCTGCGGATAGCAAACCAAACCACCTTAAAATCGACAGTCCAGTGGTTAGCTGTATGTGGTTGCTCCCTTTCTTCTACCTCCTTCACAGGTTGGTGTGCGAGCTGAATGTGTTGCAGATTACATTGGATTGCTGCTATCATATACAGTGGTTTATGATCGTATTAAGTCATATCTGCATGTGTTCGATTTAAGTTCTGTAAGAACTGATTAGTTCTATGATGATTCTAAGCAACAGCTTGTCCAGTTGATTCTGCACTCCTTGTCTTTGGTTCAGAGCACATAGTATTTGTTTTATGGTCATAGTTTCAGTTCATTATCAGTTATTTCAGAGATTAGTTAACTGCTATTGATCCTCAGATCTGATATGATCTTGCATTCTCGGAGCTAGTTTTAATTGGTATAGAATGTATAAATTGGGCTTGAATTCCTAGTTGGATCTATTCACCCCCCCCTCTAGATCAGCAGACCATGTTAAGGCAGGATTAATCAAGTGTTAAAGAAAATCAAGCTATCTGCAATACAGGTCGACCTGTGTTCTACAGGAGGTCGACCTGCCTAGTCAACCAGTACTCTATAGCATGTGTGGTAACTTAAGGAATCTTGTGATTCCTCGTACCAATCATTGGTACAAAAGTCTGGGACACGTGGCAACCCTCCAGGAGACTCCTTTATGGAGAATGTTCTCTTCTTTCCACCTGGACCAATCAAAGGGTCTGATTCATATTGTTTCTAGAATTCATGAAAAACTCACCTGGATTGAGCTTCTTCGATGGAATTAGTTGGGCTTGGGTTTCCTAAAACCCTACCATCTCGGATCTGGAGCCATCCTGAGCAATGAACAACCCAGATTTATTCTATCCATCATCAATGGATGAGATTTATCTCCAGCACTATAAATATAGTCTGAAAGCCGTCCTTTGAGGGCTGATCGAACAGAATAAGCCAAGGGAAATACGTTAGCTTGTTCCAGCAGCAAGAAGAGGAGAAGAGAGGAAAAGGAGAGAAGTAAAAGGAGAGTTTGAGAGAGAGCTGCTCCATTTTAGAAGAAGAAGAGAAAGGATGAGTGATCTGCAGTGAAGCAAAGCAAAGTTTTGAACATTATATTCAAAGTGCTTCCAGTGGAAGCTATAGCCTCTGTGTTTTTCTTTTGATCTAATCGTCTTGCTATTTCAGTTCAGCTTGTGTTTTTCCTTTCGTTATTTCCTTTTCATTTTAGCTTTGGTTCTGCTTTGTTGTGCTTGGTGTGCACAAGGTGTTTGCACATAGTACATCACTGTGTGTGGGTTGTTTTGGGAAACCAGAACATGGAGGATTGTTCCTCTAGGTACCCTCTGAGGTTTCAGAGGAAGGGAGAATTGGTTCTCCGGGGTTCCTTCTGAGGTTTCATAAGAAGGTAGGATTGTTCCTCCGTTCACTGCCTGTGGCAGTGGTTACTGATCTTGCTTGGTGCGAGATCAAGGGTTGAGGGATTTGTCTCCCTCAGGTTCAAGCTATGTTATCAGCAGTTGTTATAGACTGAGTTTGCATTCTTGCTTTGAGCAAGGGACGCCTTACTCATTTGAGCAAGGGGTGGGCGTAGGTCTGCGGATAGCAAACCGAACCACCTTAAAATCAACAGTCCAGTGGTTAGCTGTATGTGGTTGCTCCCTTTCTTTACCTCCTTCACAGGTTGGTGTGTGAGCTGAATGTGTTGTAGATTACATTGGATTACTGCTATCATTTACAGTGGCTTATGATCGTATTATGTCATATCTTCATGTGTTTGATTTAAGTTCTGTAAGAACTGATTAGTTTTGTGAAGATTCTAAGCAACAGCTTGTCCGGTTGATTCTGCACTCCTTGTCTTTGGTTCAGAGCACATAGTATTTGTTTTATGGCCATAGTTTCAGTTCATTGTCAGTTATTTCAGAGATTAGTTCTAGTTCAACTGTTCTGCTATTGATCCTCAGATCTGATATGATCTTGCATTCTGGGAGCTAGTTTTAATTGGTATAGAATGTATAAATTGGGCTTGAATTCCTAGTTGGATCTATTCACCCCCCCTCTAGATCAGTAGACCATGTTAAGGCAGGATTAATCAAGTGTTAAAGAAAATCAAGCTATCTACAATACAGGTTGACCTGTGTTCTACAGGAGGTCGACCTGCCTAGTCAACCAGTACTCTGTAGCATGTGTGGTAACTTAAGGAATCATGTGATTCCTCGTACCAATCATTGGTACAAAAGTCTGGGACATGTGGCAACCCTCCAAGCAACCCTCCAGGAGACTCCTTTATGGAGAATGTTCTCTACTTTCCACCTGGACCAATCAAAAGGGTCTGATTCGTTTTGTTTCTAGAATTCATGAAAAACTCACCTGGATTGAGCTTCTTCGATGGAATTAGTTGGGCGTGGGTTTCCTAACCCTACCATCTCAGATCTGGAGCCATCTTGAGCAATGAACAACCCAGATTTATTCTATCCATCATCAAGGGGCAAGATTTATCTCCAATAATATAAATATAGTCTGAAAGCCTTCCTTTGAGGGCTAATTCAGCAGAAGAAGCCAATGGAAATTCGTTAGCTTGTTCCAGCAGTAAGAAGAGAAGAGAAGAGAGGAAAAAGAGAGAAAGAGAGAAGCAAAAGGAGAGTTCGAGAGAGAGCTGCTCCATTTTAGAAGAAGAAGAGAAAGAAAGAGTGATCTGCTGTGAAGCAAAGCAAAGTTTTGTAGTGGAAGCTACAGCCTCTATGTTTGTCTTTTGATCTAATCATCTTGCTATTTCAGTTCAGCTTGTGTTTTTCCTTTCGTTATTTCCTTTTCATTTTAGCTTTGGTTCTGCCTTGTTGTGCTTGGTGCGCACAAGGTGTTTGCACATAGTACATCACTGTGTGTGGGTTGTTCTGGGAATCCAGAACATGGAGGATTGTTCCTCCGGGTACCCTCTGAGGTTTCACAGGAAGGGAGAATTGGTTCTCTGGGGTTCCTTCTGAGGTTTCATAAGAAGGGAGGATTGTTCCCCCGTTCAGTGCCACAACCCTTTCTTCTACCTCCTTCACAGGTTGGTGTGTGAGTTGAATGTGTATTGGATTACTGCTATCATTTACAGTGGCTTATGATCGTATTAACTCATATCTGCATGTGTTCGATTTAAGTTATGTAAGAACTGATTAGTTCTATGATGATTCTAAGCAACAGCTTGTCCAGTTGATTCTGCACTCCTTGTCTTTCGTTCAAAGCACATAGTATTTGTTTTATGGTCATAGTTTAAGTTCATTATCAGTTATTTCAGAGATTAGTTCCAGTTCAACTGTTCTGCTATTGATCCTTAGATCTGATCTGATCTTGTATTCTGGGAGCTAGTTTTAATTGGTATAGAATCTATAAATTGGGCTTGAATTCCTAGTTGGATCTATTCACCCCCCTCTAGATCTAGCTGTGCACCTAACAATTGGTATCAGAGCGGGTCTCTGACATTATCAGATCTTACGATCTGTAGAGAAACAATCCTTGTGTACTTTTCATTATTTTATTCCCTCCGAATCTTATTGATAGACTCTCTACCAGTGTTTGATGGTGGTTCCCACCTCTATACTTGCTTAGGTAGAATGTGCAAGTTTGTTAACATTTCCGATCCAAACCTATGGACTGTAATTTCTCATGGGCCACATAAATTGCCCAAAGAGAAATCCAAATGGACTGAGGATCAAAAATTGAAAAAACATGATAACATCATGGCTCTGAATATAATGAAGAATGTAGTTGATGTTCATGTATTTTCTTCCATTGTAGGTCTGCCAATGAAATCTAGAATAGTCTAATTGCCACCCATCAAAATGAGAACCCAAGATGCATGATGGCCAATGCAAGTGACCGATTGAGCGAAGGAAATCAAGAGGTAAACTCTGAATCTGAAACCGATGAAATCCCTTATGATACTTTGATGGAAATGTATTATGAATTGTATGAGAAATACAAGAAAATGAAAACTGAAAATTAGAAACTCAAAAAGGAAGCTGAAAAGACATGCTCTAATAACTCTTCATGCAATAACTGTTCTTTTTTGAAAGAATTGAATGAGAATCTTCATTCTGATCTTGAATGGCAGGAGAAATTAATTGCCTCCTTGAGAGAAGAAAATGAAATCATGCTAGCCAAAACATTGGAACTTGAACAAATAGAAGAGGAATTGAAAGAAAAATTGAGTTCAATGCCCAATGTTAAAAAATATGTTGAGAAAATTGAGAAAATGAAACTAGAAAATGAAAAGATCAATGAATTGAATACGTCCATATCTGATAGATTGCTTTCCCTTGAAAAAGGAAAATATGTTCTAGATGAAGAGAAATCTGAAAATTTTCAAAATCTTGAGAAAGAGATTGAAAGCTTTAAAACTGTCAATAAAATGTTGAATGAGAAGGCTGCTTCTTATGAGGAAGAAATGGCCAGCTATGAGCTTCATATTTCGAACTTTGAATTTGAAATTTCTAATTTAAATAACTCCCTGGCAAAATTTATGAGTGCAAAAGATAACTTGGATAAGCTTCTTGGAAGTAAGGTGAACTTCCAAAGAGAGGGACTGTGTTTCAACCCAGTGAATAAAAAGAGCTTTGAAAACATGCTCTACACATCATTCGTGTGTAGTTCTGGGCCAACCAGCACCTCAAACTCACCAATTTTTCAATTTACTACCCAGAAGGATCCAAAATAAACTGCAAGTCAGAAAACTGCAAAACAAACTGAAAAACTGAAAAAGAGTAATAACTTGAATAAAAAGTCAAAAAATATTCCTACTGCCACTGTGCATGTTGTACACAATTCTAATTCACACAGACATGCACCCAAACAGAAAATCTCATGTCATTACTGTGGTAGAGTCAGTCACATGATGCATGACTGCCATGTCATGAAATAGGATAAATTTAAAGCATACAGGAAAACAAATGAATTCAAAAATGTAAAGATGTTTTCAAATAGAAAAAGCACATTGCAAAATTCTCATCTACATGATAGAAGGGGCCATGTTAAAATTCATGATATCCAGAAGAGGACAGTTGAGTGTTTTTATTGTGGAAAGTCTGGTCATGCAATGCATGATTATTTTGTTCTGATAAATGATAAATGGAAGGCTTATGGAAAAGCCACAGTTCCAAAAAGAACCAAATTATTTTCAAACAGGAAGCCTTACTGTCATGAATGTAGAAAGACCGCCCATGCAGTCAAGGACTATTGGTACATGAAATGGAAACACAATTCCCATAATAGAAATGGCAGAATTCCTGCCTACCGACAAAAGCTTCATGCATATTCTCTGAAGAAGAATATGAATGCTTTTAGTCATTGTCATTACTGTGGGAAGTTAGGGCATGGTATGACTGACTGTCACTAATGGAATATGATGATCTGCATTCTCTGAACTCATGGATAATGTTGACATGTCTTCCTCCACTTTTCCCTTTTGATTATCCTTCCAATCCCTTCTTTACTATGCTAATGTAAAGAATTAAACAATGCGTAAATAACATGGGGAAGGATGTGGAATCTGTGTGATCGCCACCAAGGTGCCGAATGTAAGCAAGTACACCGTACCTTGGAAAGAAAGGGGAGACACTCGACTAGAATAGCACTGCAGCAATGCGCGGTTCTTGATGAACCGCCCTTATGATGCACGGTCGCTCGACAGACCGCCCGGCAGCGCTGGGACGAACGCGGGATGAAGAACAGCTGGATTGTAGAACGGTTCTGTATCCACCGCTGAACAGAACGGGACGGTCGATGGACGGTCACCCTGTCTCTCGAACAGACAGATGAAGACCGTGCTGTACCACCAACTTCCAAAACGTGGGATCTCGACCTCCACCATTCCCAGCCGGCCAGGAGGAGTGGGCCTCGTGTTAGGATGCTGCTGACCTACAAAACAACGTGAAAAACACAGAAACGGAGCCAGATTAGAATTATAAAGGGTAGTAAATGTAAGAACGAATAGAAATGAACATAAACAAATGGAATGGGGAGTACCTGGGGAGTTTTAAACCCCTGGGGGTGTCAAAAACATAGGAGGGTGTGTGCAATGACATGCAAGTGTAAAAAACGTGGATGAAAGAAAAGGAATGATGCATGCAAGTGAGAAGAAAGGACGGGGGCTAATGAGCTAATGACACAAAACGTGTTACTCCCTGAAACTGGAGGCTTATATGAACGTGGAAAGCCCCCCTCCCTGTCTGTAGGTCGCTCGAGAATTTGGCAGAGCTTCGCTGTGACATTGAAATCTCCCCTCCTTTTCAAAGCTTGCCCTTAGGGTCTATTTATAGAGCCTAAGAAACCAGCCCCGAAATTAGGGTTTCCAATGAATATCAGCCTGAGATATCAAAAGAGAATATGTAGATAATATAATTATCTTCCAACCAGTCGAAATGGCACCTCATTTGGTTGAGAAACCACAGAGAAATAGTTGGATCAAATCAAGGATAAAACCACGGATAGAGAGAGAAAAACATTTAGTTTTTCAACAATCGGACCATTGCGCGGTCACGCGATAGACCGCCCAATACACTGAGCGGTCGGTCACCAGACCGTCCAATCTGTCGGTGGAAATTAAGTAAATGGGAAATATTATCCAAATATCCATCGAATTGACCGATATTTTTGGCATTGGACTCTCATGAATTGGGCGGTTCTTAATGGACCACTCAGACCACGGAACGGTCAAAAACCAACCGTCCAACACCTGTCGGTGATAAATCCGCATAATTTAGATAATTAGATAATTATCTGAACAACCAACGATTATGGGACTCTGAGATCTAGATGGTCCAATTTGTACCGTTCAATTATATTGGACGGCTAAATATAAACCGTTCAAAAGCTTGTCGGTGGAAATTCAGAAAATCACCTTAATATCTCATAAATATATAAACGGTTCACCATCATCCGCTCAACAACTGAACGGTCACGCTATAGGCCGCGGAATGGCTTTATGCTTGAAACTTAATAAAATGCAATAAATCAAGCCAGACCAGGGCCCATTAAGCCCTAAATTGAAGCAGACCAAGTCAGGGAGGGAGGTATCCATAAAATAGGCCCAATAAGTCGCCTGAAAATAGCCTACTAAGCAATGGACAACTTGAGGCATCAACAAATGTTGGTAATAGAACTGACTCAACTTATTGGCAAAAAACAGGTGTCAACAGATGCCCCTCCTTAACATCCTCTTTGCAGGGGAGCAAGCGGAGGTAAAGCAAAAGTGAAACGGAACATGGAGATGAAGCGGAAACGAAGCGGAGCGGACTAAAAAGCTGGCGTGAAGGTAAAAGACACCTGTTTTACCAACGAGCGATAGGAATATTCCGAAAAACTCTGAACCACTCACAAAGAATAGTTAGACCAAAAGCGACACCAGTCTGGAGGGACTATAGCTAAACGAAAAGAAAACATAAGATCAACCTCATGGGGGACACAATTCCGCGGACCAATGAGGAGACCGAAATAAGCAGCGAAAGTAAAGAAACGGACTAAAACTCCAGACGGGGACCTCTTAATTAACCAAACCAGGTGAACAAACCAGAGAGAACCTTCTTACTCAGAGTGGGATTGTTCCTCTTACTCAAACATTGAACGCACAGTCATCCATCACTGGTGGGACACTTTGCAGGCAAACCATGGGACATGAATGCTCAAAAGATGCGTATGATGCATGCTGGCGCTAAAATAAAAGAAATCATTAAAACAAATGCAAAGAAAGGATAAAATATAAAATACTCGAGAATACTATTGCTAGACTTGAAGAATCAGAGTCAAGACACTATCCGCAACCACAGTGTGCGGGATAGAACCATCCCCCCCAGGTTTTCCCAACCTAACGGCATATCCGGAGACTAAACACGTGAACCTGGAACATCATTATTTTTGTTAAAGGGGAACATCAGATCTTGGGACACGCAAGTAACCAACTGGTTCTCGAGATAATATAATAATATAGATACCATATAGTAATGCAACAATGAGAAGGGATAGAAGGCCATACCTGACTTACCTGTGCAGACGAAATGACATTTTTTTTTATTTTTATTTTTTGATTTTTATGGACTTTCATGTATAAGACAAATATGATAAAAAAGCAAGTATAAACATAGCGTAGATAACATAACGATTAATTGAACGACAAACAACACGACATAACATAACGATCAAATGAAAAGGGAGACAATGCTACATAACATAACAATGGCAAACGAGCACATATGTAATGGCATGAACAGACAACATGCATGCATGAACACAGTGTGACAAGACAACAACGCGGTGGGACAACACACGGTTGGGACAAGAACATGACGGTCGACCACACGGTTGGGACAAGAACATGGGACATAAAGGGGTGACTAACATGTGCAAGATAACTAACAACACTCGGTGAGGGACAAAACAACATGTGTGGGACAACATGGTGGTACATAAACACATGACAAGGACACGGCGGGACAAAAGACATAAACAAATACGCCCTTCAATCAAAACCCAAGATCAGAATGAAGGAGAACCGCCAGGTTCATAATCGTGAGGCAAAGCCCTCTCATAAAGATATGATCATTGCAAATAAAAATTGAGAAGGACATGAGCTTCAGAATAGATCGAGAGAGTGGATCGAAGAAGGAAAGAACATATCAAAGATGTGGATAGGAGGCGGAGCATAAAGATATAGCAAGGAATGCTTGAGTACTTGCAACTTGCACACTTAGCAAACGGATTACGTATCTGTCCTTAAAATAAATGCAAATGCATGAAAAAGACACCTTTTTTAGATTTTTTTGTAATAATTTTTTTTATATTTTCAATAGTATTTCATTTTTCTGGATTTTTTAAAGTATTTGATTTTTTAAGTTTTTGAAATATTTCATTTTAAAAAAAATTGAAGTATTTGATTTTTTTGGATTTTTGACAATATTTGATTTTTTTTGGATTTTTTGAAGTATTTGATTTTTTTAGACTTTTGTTAATATTTGATTTTTTTATTTTTTAGATTTTGACATAGCAATCCGCAGCACCTAAAGACGGGCTCAAACTACTGGTCAGGGACTGTCATTCCTACCCCTTTCATTAAAGGCTTCCCTTAAGCAGGGCGTGCATGTGAGGGTGGCTTACCATAATCAACCGCTTCTAAAGAACGGTGCCTCTACTAAGGCCATACCTGGGATACAACTCAACCTAAGAGGGAGAAGCAGAAGAAAAATTGGAGACAAGCTTCGTGTAGGATGGGAGATATCAAGGCTCGAATTCCTTCTAGGGCACTACCCCTCAAAGAGATAGCCTGTTGCGTCGGGGCTTTGTGTCTTTGATTTTTAGACCCATATTTATCAGGCACGCATGCGATCGGGCTCATGACGTCCCGCGGGGAACTGTACTGCCACTCTTGCCATGCCTTTGATTCATAATTTTGTATTGATTCGTTTTCTCATTTTGGTATCCCTTATTGGCTAGATATAGTATGAAAGCTCACTTTTAAGGGTCAAGACTGCCCTTATTTGAGACCTCTCTCGTATTAGGGAGCACCTAGGTTGGTCATCTTATCCATCAATCTCTTGCCCCTGCACTTGGCCGAGCAGAGAAGAGAAAAGGCCTTCGTGCATACCCAAAGTATGGCCAAAGCAGCAACGGTGTGCCTTAGAGAGATAGGCTATGGCTTGCCGTGTAGTGTGTGAAAAATCCATACTCAAAGGTCACCCTTAACAATCGGGGAAAGAAACTAGACTCCTAACACGGAGTTATCACCAGCCTAAGGGATGCTGCAGAAGCGAACTCATTTTTTTTTATTTTTTGGACTAAGCTCACTAAGCAAATTTCTAAAAGCCACTTAACCATGTTTTAAGGAACCAACAATATAAGCGCGTGCAGAAATATCAGAGTAATAGCAATGATAACATGTTTCGACATAAAATCAAAGATACCTTTGTAAATCCATGGCGTGGAAACCGGCCTCCTGAAGCGATTTCAATCATCGAGCTTTGAGGAGCGTGAACTTTGTTTTTCCTTGCTTGTCAGGATAAAGGATGAAAGGAGAGCAAAGGATTAGATTCCTCGACATAGAGGAGTGGTAGACATCATACTGGACGAAGAAGGGATAAAAAAGGAAGTGAGACGAGGGCTAGAACTCCCTCGTTAAGGCACAGAGGCCCTGATAACAAGGAACTGAATACAGAATGATTAGAGATTAATAGAAATCAAGGCGGGCTAAAGCCTCAAAAATAGCAAGAAAAAGGGTAAGAACCCTGAAAGGGTGAGGAAGAAAGAATAGAAAGATAAGGATAAGAATCATCCGACATGGTCAGAGAAGGAAAATGAAATTCATCCGCCAGGGGCGGGGAAAAAGTGACATGATCACCGGATAAAGTCGGGGAGAAGGAATGGAAACCACCCGACCAAATAGGGGAAGGATCAGAAAGACCTCCCGAAAAGGTCAGGGAACGAGCATAAGGAACCCCCAACCGAGTCGGGGAAAAAGGATGAGAAGTGGCGTCCGGACGTACCCGGGGAGGAAAACTAGAGGATGCCCCTGAATCAGGGGAAGAGGAGGACATAGGCCGGGACCAAGAATGGTGAGGACAGGAGAAGATGGTAGAAATATAGTCAGGTGGTGGAAGATACACCACCCAAGGATAGGAACTGAGTAAGAGAAAGAATGAATGAAAGGTAGAACAAGGAGAAGATGTGGACCCCTGTGTGCACAACTGACCGCCCTTATACTTGCGCCACCGCCTCTTCTTGGCCGAAATCTTCTTGCAATAGCTCCGCCTAGCACGAACTTGGACCTTCGGCCTTCTCAATCTGCCGTGTCTTCTCAGATAACGGGCCCACTTGGCAAATGGCCTGGCCTGATCATGAATATGTAGTTTTATTGGGGCGGTTGCCCCTATACATGCAGTGCTAACCCTGGGCAGATATTCTTGAATAACCAACTCCTCGGGATGAACATCAGAAAGCAGTGGAGTTTTGTTGCTTGGCACCAGGAGCATGAGATTTGGCATCTTCACTCGGAAATTGGGCATGAAGCATAACTCCCTTACCAGAAGAGCAGGACAAAATCGAGGGAGAGTGATGCGCGGCGTTGACGTGGCCGATCCACCAATAAATCGAGGGAGATTAACCAACAAGCGCAGAATGCCGCTAGCCGACCTTGAAAATATGACCAATTGCCCCTTGTAGAAAGAGTTCATCAGGCTCCTGGCGACCGTATGGGTTAGTATAATCTAAGCAGAGAACCCCTCTCGGCTAATGAACTGAACAGCACTCGAGTGTGAAGAGATAACAACATCGAGAGTGAATCCCCCGGCGGGCAAAGAGATTGCCACCGACCTTGCTCGAGAAGAAACTGGCACTAGTGCAAGGGAATTCTTGGCAATCGTCGTGGGAAGTGCAGACTGATCATCCCCAAAATAGCCAGGGACCAGAACTCAGATCGGCACGCGGCAAATGAAATCTTGAAGCTTGTAACGCACGATCGAAGCCCGACTCGGCTTATTGTCTCCCTGGATAATAGACCCAAGGGGCACCAACGGTAACGCACACCCGCTCCGTGAGGCGGAAATAGGTAGAGAAAGGGGTGGAGAAGGCTTGGAGATTGTGGGTAAGGGCAATGTGAGCGGCGGAGGGATTGCGGCGATGATAGGCTCGGGTGGAGGTAAAGGCAAAGGGGGAGGTGTAGACGTAGGTTCGGCCTGCTCAGGATCGGATGATGATGGCGAAAGGGGAAGTGAAGGGGGTGGAGAAGGTGGTGGTAGTGAGGAAGATGGCGAAGGTGATGGAGATGGTGGGGGCGAAAGTGGAAGCGGTGAAGGTAATGAAGGCAGGGATGGGGGTGAGGTGGTCGAAACAGGTGGTAAAAACGAAGGAGGAGGAGAGGAGGGTAGTGGTGTAGTGGGGGAAGTGGCAAGTGGTGGTGATTTTCGGTGTATCTTTATGACACGTCGAGGGGTGTTGGGGACATGTGTGGTGGTGGAAATTGAGGGTGAAAGAGAGGTTGCCTGAGCAGAGACTGGGGTAGGTGTCGGAGATGGAATAGAGGAAGAAGTGGGCAACGGGGCAGGTGCTTTGTTATCTAAAGGATCACCGTGGTGCCCCTTTTCTTGAGGTGAAGACGGCTACCTAGGCGGCACTGCTTGCTGCTGCTTATTGTGAAGATCCAAAATGACTTTGCGCACGATAGCCCAATCAACTATCTTGTCAAACTGTAAACAAGTTCCCGGAACTTGGGGCAGTCCTCAACCAAATGTCCCGGCTGACGATGAAATTCACAGAAATGGAGCAAATTTCTGGTCGCGGGTCGGCAAGGCATAACCAGAGGGAGTTGCAATGCGCGGGTGGCCATCAAATCCCTAAAAATGTCTGTAAAAGACTTCGGCAACGAGAGAGAAGGAACTTGCTTCGGGCAAGGTGGGTGTCGAGGGGTATGAGAAGGTAGTGGGGATGGTAGTGGAGGTTGTGTAGGCAAGGGGAATTGCGTAGGTGAAGGCGGAGGGCTAGTAAGTAAATGATGCGGAGGCGTGGAGGGAGTGGGATAATAATGGACGGCATCCACCCGCTCGGGGTGCGACGTTTCCTTGATAGGAAGTGGAGAGGTGTGGGGAAATAAAATAGCGGAGGGCTAACTTGTGAAGGGAGATGTAATGGAGCGACATGGGGAGGTATATAGGTGAGTGGGAGCGGATGGCCGACTCGTGGAGGAATATGTAGTGGAGTGCTAACTCGTGGGGGATGGTGGAGGGAAAGTGTATGTGGAAGGTGAAGGTGAAGGAGACTCGTGATCAAAGGAAACTAGGAGTTGTTGGCTAATGAAGCGGGCTCGGCTGTAGAGTTGTTGCCATGACTTGACATCGTTCAGGGCTAAGATGCATTTGAACTCGGGTGTTGCATTAGAAATAACCATTTTAATCTGCTCGCTCTCCGGAATATGCCCCGAAACTTGCGCGGCTAGGCGACGCCAGCGGTCGGCAAACGTGGAGAATTCCTCGTCGGGCTTCATCTTCTCTTGGGCCAGATCTACCATGGAGTACTTGGGCTCGGCCTGTTCCTGGTACTGCTAAATAAATCTTGCTTGGACGGCTTGAAAATTCACCACTTGCTCTTGCGGCAATGAAAAGAACCAATCCCGAGCCGGGCCGTCTAACGACAGATCAAATAGATAAGCCATTAAACGTTGGTCATGTCGGAATTGGGCCGACTCATAAAGGAACTCCTTCAAATGCACGTAGGGGTCACCGACTCCACCATAGCAACGATAAGTCAGAATTTGTGAATGCGGTGGAAGCTGAAGACCTTGAAAGGCGAACAGGACATCCAAAGAAGTTTGGGGATTAATTCGGCGTTGTAGTTCATTGAGCTAGCGTTGGGTTTGAGCGATCATCTCCTCGGTGGGAAGAGTCCAAGGAGAATGTGGGCCAGCCTGAGCAAGAGAGCGGGAGCTTAAACCAGGATGATGATGGGCCAAATAAAAGGACCCAGCTTGAGAAGAAGGAAAGCCCGTTCCAGGAGTAGAAGGATATATGGGCCTGGAAGGATCATGTATGTGGGGATGAGAATTGATTAGGCCAGCAACAACACGGGCGGGATAGGAAAGCCCGTTAAAAGGAGTAGGCCCATTGAAAGAAGAAGGCCCGTGAAGAGAATAAGGCCCATTAGCTGAATGAGGTGATGGGCCCGCGTGGGAAGAGGACTCCACGTGGGGGTAAGAAGACATGGAAGATGAGGGATACTAGACAGAAGAGAAGTGCTCCATGGGAGAAATGGAGACTTTATACAGTGAATTTCAAAGAAATACAAGGATAGAAATGAACCTAGGACAAATGCAACTAAGTGGAGGGACGCAAAGGTGAACTAGTCTATGGGCCTAATTAACAAAATGATATGGAGGCAACACACAATGGAGGGAAGAGATGAGAGAAGAATCACCCAAACACCCAAGCTATGAATGATGCACGAAAATTTTATAAGTTCCTTTTTAGGACCTTAGTGGGTTAATTAACATATGAATTCACTCAACCACAAGGTACCTAACCAGGGTAAGAATGGGAAAATGGGTGACTCTAAGGGACTCTCCCTTTTGCGGATGCAAAACCCTAAACTGAGGGATGGTGTGGTACAACCTGCCCGGCGTCCGTGTGGGAGTCCACGGCTCGCGGGGGCTTACGGAGGTCCTCGGTAAGGTCACCTAGTCGGCCCCAAGGAGTATGGAGACAAGAGGAAACCCTTCCTTGGTAGGAATGCAGCTACTATGAAGAGTATATATGTCCCTATGCGCACCGGAGTGCATGCAAAGTCTAGCCTAGATCTAACAAACAATAATCAAGAAAATCTGACAAGTATACTAAGTATCACGAACAATCAACTAACAAATGGGGGAGATCAATAACAACACCAAAACGTGACATGATATGAAATAACATTGGAAGTGAAAAGCTTGAGTGCACTGTAGCAGTAATAAACGGTCTGTGGGAGACCGTGCAGGGAGGTCAACGGCCCTACGGGAACCTCTCAATGGCAGAGGGTAGAAAAATAGAACTAACAATTAGATAAAACTGGACGCGTACTTGACAACGGTCTGTCGACGGGCCGTTCAGACGATAGCACGGACCAGAGAAGATCGTCAACCATCAATAGAAACCAACAATGTAAAGCATACCTGAGCCAGCAGTATTGGACGGCCTCCAGATGACCGTGGAACAAATGAACGACCTATGTGAGACCGTTTAAGGCAGCAGGTTCGCAGAATGATCGCTACTGGTGGGTCAGAACGGCTGCCCCTTGACCGTTCAGGTATGTGGACGGTCCTACAAAGACTGCAGAATATCAGCGCAAACAACCAGTGTAAGGACAGAAACGTACCTGAGCCGGCAGTGCTAAACGGTCTTTATTAGACCTTGGTAAAAAGTGGGCAGCCTGCGCAGGGCCGCTGGATGTAGCGGGATGGCAAGACAGCAGCACTGGGATGATCACGAAGCGGCCAAATCAAAGTCGTTCAGGTAGATGAGCGGCCCAGAGGGGACCGCGTAAACGCTATAAGATAGAAACAATAGAAGGACCGAAGAGCAACCTTAAACACTCAAAGAAGAAAACTAACCAAGCATAAGAACAGGTCAGCAAAACACTAACACGACGGGCACTAGGTGTACCATCGCGATCGCCAAAAAATAGGGTGTTGACATGTCTTCCTCCACTTTTCCCTTTTGATTATCCTTCCAATCCCTTCTTTACTATGCTAATGTAAAGAATTAAACAATGCGTAAATAACAGGGGGAAGGATGTGGAATCTATGTGATCGCCACCAAGGTGCCAAATGTAAGCAAGTACACCGTACCTTGGAAAGAAAGGGGTGACACTCGCCTAGAATAGCACTGCAGCAATGTGCAGTTCTTGATGAACCGCCCTTATGATGCACGGTCGCTCGACAGACCGCCCGACAGCACTGGGACGAACGTGGGACAAAGAACAGCTGGATTGCAGAACAGTTCAGTTTCCACCGCTGAACAGAACGGGACGGTCGATGGACGGCCGCCCTGTCTCTCGAAGGGACAGTTGAAGACCGTGCTGTACCACCAACTTCCAAAACGTGGGATCTCGACCTCCACCCTTCCCGGCCTGCCAGGAGGAGTGGGCCTCGTGTTAGGACGCTACTGACCTGCAAAACAACGTGAAAAACACATAAACGGAGCCAGATTAGAAGTATAAAGGGCTGTAACTGTAAGAACGAATAGAAATGAACATAAACAAATGGAATGGGGAGTAGTTGGGGAGTTTTAAACCCCTGGGTGTGTCAAAAACATAGGAGGGTGTGTGCAATGACATGCAAGTGTAAAAAATGTGGATGAAAGAAAAGGAATGATGCATGCAAGTGAGAAGAAAGGACGGGGGCTAATGAGCTAATGACACAAAACGTGTTACTCCCTGAAATCGGAGGCTTATATGAACGTGGAAAGCCCCCCTCCCTGTCTGTAGGTCGCTCGAGAATTTGGTAGAGCTTCGCTGTGACCTTGAAATCTCCCTCCCTTTTCAAAGCTTGCCCTTAGGGTCTATTTATAGAGCCTAAGAAACCAGCTCCGAAATTAGGGTTTCCAATGAATATCAGCCTGAGATATCAAAAGAGAATCCGTAGATAATATAATTATCTTCCAACCAGTTGAAACGGCACCTCATTTGGTTGAGAAACCACGGAGAAATGGTTGGAACAAATCAAGGATAAAACCACGGATAGAGTGAGAGAAATGCTTAGTTTTTCAGCAATCGGACCATTACGCGGTCACGCGATAGACCGCCCAATACACTGAGCGGTCGGTCACCAGACCGTCCAATCTGTAGGTGGAAATTAAGTAAATGGGAAATATTATCCAAATATCCATCGAACTGACCGATATTTTCGGCATTTTTTTTAATCCAAAAAGCCCTACCTAGAGGCAGATGGGGGGGCCATCAGCCACTAGGGGGTGAATTTTATTACTGAATAGGATGAATAAAGATTACATCTGTCGGATGCTGGACATACCCAGCTTATCCATTCGAGCCTCTCCCTTTATAATAGGGGGTAATTCATTGTAGGAGAGAAAAACATTACATTTGGAGGAGCAGGCTAAGGAGGCCAGTAGATCCGCTACTTTATTTCCTTCTCTGTAAGTGTGAACAATCTTGTCAAAATGAGTAGTAGATCTCCAGATGTCTCTTGCATAAGTAAGAATTGACCATGGACATTGGTAATCCTTGTTAATAACTCGAACAAGAACTTGTGAATCACATTCAATATAAGCTGGGTGGTCTGAAATAGTATGCAAATAATGAATTTCATCAATAAGAGCTCTTGCCTCTGCTACCAGGCTGTTGGCCTGACTATAGAAGTGGGAGAATGCTAGGAGGACATTTCCATTATGATCTCTGATGACACCACCTCCTCCAGAGGTTCCATCGGACTTGCAAGCCCCATCAGTATTTAATTTCAAGAATGGCCAAGGGGGAGATACCCATTTAATTGCTTTCAGCTGAGCACCAATTGAACTTGAGGCAGAGATCCCTAGGGAATCAAGAATCCTCCGTTTGCTAATATCATGCTCTTTGTAAGATGCACTTGTGCAGGCCTGCTTCACTTTTGTAATAATTTGGTGGAGAATACGGCTTTTGGATGTAGTATTGCCTTCATATCTCGCAGAGTTCCTAGCTCTCCAAATATCCCAGCAACCGAAGCCAATCACTGCTTGGATTTGGAGCCCATGAGCTGAATTCACCTTTATGTGGCAAGCAACATTTGAAATGAAGGATGTGACAGTATTTCCTTCCAATGGCAGCCCCATAGATTGGAAGTAAGACCATATGTGAGATGCTAATTCACTGTGAATGAAAATATGGTTTATGCTTTCCCCCTGATGGGCCTGACAGCAGGAGCATTTAGAGCACATTTGGATACCCAGACGTTGGACATTTGTGTCAACAGGGAGGCTGTTATGTAGAGTTTTCCATAGATGAACTGAAATTTTGGTTGGAAGCCATGGAGACCAAAGCCTTGGCCATTGAGTGAATGGCTGATTGAAGGCAGTTTCAGAAAGTACTTTGTAAGTGGAAGCCACCGAGCAATGTCCTATGGAGGATAGACTCCATGTTGGGAGGTCAGTATCAGGGGTGAGAGTGGTGTGAATAATTGCTGTTCTAAGATTAACAGGCATAAATCTATCCATTAAATCTGTTTCCTCTCTTGGGGAGTGCAGTAGGAACTCATTAACAGTAATGTTTGAATTTGGGATACTGTTGGGAGGTACAAAATCAGATAGACAGTTCTTTCCAATCCAGTTATCATACCAAAAATTTGTGTGCTTCCCATCTCCAATGATGATCTTTTGAAATTGTAGAACAATCTGTTTTGCCTTGATCCAACTTCGTCTGGCAGGTCCAGCCATATTATTAAAATTCACATCTCTCAAGTGGCGCTGCCCAATATACTTAGCTCTGAAGAAAGTTGCCCACAAGGAGTTAGAATGCAATGCTTGCCATAACATCTTAACTCTTAGAGCAATGTCCATCTGCCTGAGAGACATAATTCCAAGGCCTCCCTGAGATATAGGTCTGCAGATTATGTCCCAGGATCTCCAATGTCTTTTGTTCCCATTCGGTGAGGAGCCCCAGAAAAAATTTACAAAAGACTGCTCCAGCAGGTGGTGAGTACCAGAGTGAAGAGGTGCAGTGGATAGGGAATAAATAGGAATTGAGGTGAGAACATGCTTTATCAAAGTCAACTTAGCACCTTGTGATAGGAGACTAGATTTCCAACCAGAGATCCTCTTTTGAATGGAGTGAATGATACCTGCATAATGCACTTTTTTGCTACGGCCTAGAACCAGAGGAAATCCAAGATATTTGAGTGGGGAACTGTGTCTGGTGAAACCAGTTAGCCTGGATATCCGATGGACAGTGGGATCATTTGTCTTAGGGTGTAAGAGAAAACCACTCTTACTAGTATTGATAAGCTGACCTGACCCCCGTTCATAAGTTTTGAGCAGCTTCAGTAAATACCTGACAGATGCAAGGCTAGCCTTACTAAATATCAAAGTGTCATCTGCAAATAATAGATGGGAAACAGTGGGACACCTCTGAGGCCCTTGAAAGCTTTCAATTCGTCTATTTAACTGAGCTTCTTTTAAAGATCTGCTCAAACTTTCCTCAGCAATAATAAATAAGGATGGGGCAACCGGATCACCCTGCCGAACACCCCTAGATGATTTAAAAAATCCAGCAACATCACCATTCAATAAGACTGAGAACCAACAATTCTGGATAAGCTTGCCAATCAGCTGTATGAAAGACAGACTGAAACCAAATCTTTGTAGAACAGCAAACAGGAAATCCCATTCAAGTCTATCATAGGCCTTGGCCATGTCTAATTTAAAGATGATATTCTTTCCTCTGGTTTTTCTGCCTAATTCCTGAGTCAAGTCTTGAGCTAAAGCAATATTTTCAGTTATGTGCCTCCCTTTTACAAAAGCAGTTTGTTCCTGCGAGATTATGTTTGGTAGGATTGTGGCCAATCTTTTATTGACAATGGATGAGATGATCTTATAAAAGAAGTTACATAGACTGATCGGCCTGTAGTCCGAAATATCCACTGCCTTTGGTTTTTTTGGAATTAAAGCAATTACAGTGGAAGATACAAATCTTGGGAGGGGCTGTGGGTTTGTAAATGCTTCTTGAATAGCCCTTACAACCACATCAGAAATGATTGCCCAAGCCTTATGGAAGAAAGCACCCGTGAATCCATCCGGCCCTGGTGCACTGTCAGCAGAGAGTGCAAAGACAGTATCCTTTATTTCCAGTTCAGTAGGAATAGCACAGAGCATTAAATTATCTTACTGGGTAACTAAATTCGGAATGCAGTTTAAGGAGGATTCCTCTATATGATGCAGCTGAGAAGAGAATGCAGACTGAAAATGGGTAACAGCAATGCTCTTCATATCTTCATGATCTGAGGTTAACATGCCTGCTGAGTTTCGGAGCTGAGGAATATACTGTTTGTTTCTTTTGGCTTTGGTCAAAGTATGGAAGAATTTAGTATTTCTGTCCCCCTCCTTTAACCATCTAATCCCCGACTTCTGTCTCCAAAAGCATTCCTCATGTAAAAGCCTTTCAGATTGGAGGGATTTGGCCTTTTCTAAAATGTTGTGATTTTCCAGAGAAGGATGTATATCATAAGTGTGTTCAGCTTTTAGAACCGCGTCCTCTGATGCCATCAAATTCAAATGAACATGACCAAAAGTCTGCTTGTTCCAATTGCGAAGCATAATCCTCAAGTAATTGAGCTTCAAGTATAGAGTGGACATAGGGGAGGATGCCAAAGGGCTGGTATTCCAATAGGTATTAACATCCATAAGAAAATTCTCATGCACAGTCCACATATTCTGAAAACAAAATCGGCTCTTAAAGGTGTTCTTGAGTAGCAATTTCACCAATAGGGGTGCATGATCAGAAGCTTCCCTGGATAAATGTTCAATAGAAATTGGGAATAGATTTTGCCAATCTGAATTTATGAGAACCCTGTCCAGCCGAGCCCAGATACCATGACACCCACTTTGGTTGTTATGCCATGTAAACTGTGATCCCATGAAACCTGCATCAATTAAAGCACAATCTGAAGCACACTCAATAAAGTTAGAGATTGCACCTAAATTTGGTGGATTTCCACCAATTTTTTCCTCCACTGACATAATGCAGTTAAAGTCCCCAGCCACTAGCCAAGGCCCTGAGATTTGAGAACGCACTGATAGAAGGGACATCCACAAAGCTTGCCTCTCTAGAATGGAACATTTTGCATAAACAAAAGATAGGTGGAAAAGAGGCCAGACAGAACCAGTTTGTGTAAGAGTAATTTGCTGCTCATCCGAATTGACAATAGAAAAGTCCAGGGGGTCTCTCTAGAAAATCCAAATATGAGCCATATCATCACAGTTGGCAATACAGTTACTCATTCCTAGTTTCCTGCATATGTGAGTCATTTTACTGACATGAATTTTGGGCTCCAGCACAACAATACAGTCAATTTTATGGGACTTAAAGAAAAATTTAACCCTCCCAATCGAAATATCATTTCCTATTCCTCTAATATTCCATATGATGAAATTCATTAGGATTTGGATAGAGGAAGAGACCCGGAAGATCCAGTCCTGGTCATGGATCTAGTTTTGACACCTGTATTTTCATTGAGCATATTCCTGGAGTTTTCAATTACTGCTGTGTTTGCAATGTTCTGTCTTATATTTGTCAACTCCACACTTTGCTGCAGTTTTTGAGAGCAAGGCAGTGAATCCGGCTGGCTGCTTAAGGCAAGCAAAGGAACATGTTGTGTGATCATAGTTTGGTGGTCAACAATGGCTAATTCCGGAACAAGAGCAATAAGACCATTACCATCAAACCTTTGTCCTGAAGGGAGCTCTCTAATAGGAGCAATAGTTGTTTCTGGAGGAATCTCAGTGTTCCGACAAGAAGAATCTACTAAATTCAATGTAAGTGAGGTTTCAGCCAAATTTACTTCAGCAGATTTAGTTGTGTCAGTTTGTGCCCTTTGGGCACTGACATCCATATGTGTATGCATTTAATTTCCTTGATAAACAGGGGAAATTTCTTTTAATTCGGAAGCATTTTCCCCCGCAATCTTTAAGAGGGGCATCATATCTTCTTCACTGTTTGGATGAGCATCCGGATAAGCCCCTACAACATCACCACCTGAAGTTTCATGTGAAATCAAAAGCTTAACAGGAGGAGGCACTTCATTTCCAACATTCCTTTTAGCACCTGTGTTCAGCTTAGCCACCGGTTTCCAAACATTTTTAATAGGTCTAGAGGTAGCCTGTGACATTTCAGGATATACCACTGGCTAACTCATTTTACCTTTACAATCGTTCAATGAATGGCCTAGTATGGAGCAACTCGAACAGAAAATGGGAAGCTCAGGGTACAGAATATCTTGCCAGGTCCCTCCCCCAGGAAAACCAACCCACAGTCTATGTGGGTGAGACTTCAGGATATCCAACTCAACACATACACGGGCAGCCATCGTGTTGGAAAGATTTAGAGTGGAGGCATCAATTTTCAAGACCTTCCCAATGTTCCCAGCAATAGAACGCAACATAGGCTCCACAAAAAGATTCACAGGCAACCCAGGGAAAGAGATCCATACCGGTAGAATAGAGGAATCTTCATTTGGTGAAAATTGCATCGTCCACTTAAAGAACGGGAAAATTTTGCCATGAACATAGAGATGTTCTCTTAGAAGCAGCTGTAAATAATCCTCTTGATTGCGGAATCACAGAAGCAAGTGCTTGGAGTCCAAAGCACTGATCATAAAATCTTCCTTGAAGCTGCACCGATTAGTGAGATGGGCCCTGATCTCAAGGAAAGCAGGTCTTCCTTGAGGCGTACGAGCCACCAGTGCAAAAGCAAAAGGCATCATAGACGCTGCAAGTTCCTCAGCAGAGAAAAAGACAGCCGGTTCACCACCATCCGTAAGCACTGGCTCGTGGACCTTACCAGGAACGACAGGCGGCAACAACGACGAGGCAAGAGCTTCAGCAAAAGTGTGACTTCTCCCCGGGGGGACAGCGGGGGACGAAGAAACTAAGGCGAGAAGGGACGAAGAAGCAGCTGCTACAACAGAGGGGACCACGACGGGCCCCCCCCGAGGTCACCATAGCCAAGGAGTCAAAGCGCCTCCATGGGGCCTACGCTAGGTCAAAGCGCTCTCTCTTGATTTTCGGCATTGGACTCTCATGAATTGGGCGGTTCTTAATGGACCACTCAGACCACGAAACGGTCAAAAACCAACCGTCCAACACCTGTCGGTGATAAATCAGCATAATTTAGATAATTAGATAATTATCTGAACAACCAACGATTCTGGGACTCTGAGATCTGGACGGTCCAATTTGTACCGTTCAATTATATTGGACGGCTAAATATAAACCGTTCAAAAGCTTGTCAGTGGAAATTTAGAAAATCACCTTAATATCTCATAAATATATAAATGGTTCACCATCATCCGCTCAATGACTGAACGGTCACGCTATAGGCCGCGCAATGGCTTTTTGCTTGAAACTTAATAAAATGTGATAAATCAAGCCAGACCAGGGCCCATTAAGCCCTAAATTGAAGCAGACCAAGTCAGGGAGGGAGGTATCCATAAAATAAGCCCAATAAGCTGCCTGAAAATAGCCTACTAAGCAAAGGACAACTTGAGACATCAACAAATGGTGGTAATAGAACTGACTTAACTTATCGGCAAAAAACGGGTGTCAATAGACAACACCAGTGAGAGGTGCAGCTAACTCATCAGGACCCAAGAGATCTTGGGTACCTATGAATAGAAAATGAGAATTCAATTTTGCAGGTGTGCCTTGTAGCAAGGAAATAAAAGGGGGTTCAATAAAGAGGCAAGGCACCCTAGTTTGTAAAACCCCAAACTCTGTTCTTTCATTTTTAGATATGTTAGTCTTAAATGTTTCCATCATGGTAACTGCAGGTCAGTTCTTATGTGTCTTAACTATGCTTGTTTACCTTTCATGTCTTTGGGTTAGTTGTAAAACTAACTCATAGGTATATACAATTGTGTAGGTGGAAGGACAGATCATGTCTGTCTGAAATCACTGATGCATGATTTTTCTAACTCCGCCAAGTACCATGAGTTTGTGTTCACAACTGACATTGAGTTCTCAAATTGAAATAACTCAAGGACAGTTTGATTTCTGGTTTTACAGTTGAAATATGTCCTATATACTACACATTATCCGGGGATGTCATGAAATGTCATATGCATGAATCTGAATTCAATTGCCCATGCTGAACAATTACATTTACATCAAAATCTGCTGCATGAAAATTCAATACATGTTCGTGCATTTAGATAGGGGGAGTTAGTGTTTCATGCATTAATTGGCATTTCTCTCATGCATAATTTGCATTTAGTCTGGGGGAGCCAGTACCAACCTTGCATTATTTGAATGCATGTCATTAATGATATAAAACTCAAAAAGTTCATGCACGAACATGTTTATGAATTTTCAAGTCGACTTAAAGACTACACAAGTCAACTTCCCTGTAGTGTTCTGTAAACACTACTTTCTATTTTTGAATTAAATCGACTTACAGACTTTCACAAGTTGACCTCATCTTACCGTGGATCCTTCGGATCGGAATCGGAGAGCTTTCGGAGCACTTTCATTGGTCCTGGATCGTGTTTCATGATCCACTCGGATTTTTCCCCTATAGCTTGCAGAGCCCCATGGAGAGTGAACCGTTAAGTTTAGAGACTCCGGGACACTACAGGTGCATCGTGCTCTTTCCGAGGATCGAGGATGCTATTTTTTCGTATTTTTCTGAGTTGATGGAATTTCGGGCCAAAAATAAAGTTTCAAAAATATTCTTAATTTTTTTAATTTCTTTTCTTTTTAACCCTCACCTCTCTCCTCTCACCGTTCCCTCACTCTCTCCCTCTGTTCTCTCTCTTCTCTCCCCATCTGCTCTGGCTACAGACGGAGGAGGCTCGGGGATGATGTGGAGGCGTTGTGGAGATGACTAGGAGCGTGATGGCACGAGAATCGGAGCGTGGTGCTTGGCACGATCCCATTCCGTGGATTCGAAGTGCCGGCATGGTTCGTGTGATAGTTTTTGACATAGTTTGGCCATTTTGGCGTGCAAGATCTTCGGTGGAGGTAGGGGGATAGATACTCTACCTATTTCTTGCCTTCCCTCGCGATTTCAAGCCGATTGGCGCGCGTATGAGCTGTTTTGTCCATGTTTTGGCATAATGAATGGTTTGGGGGTGTGAGCCGAAATCGCCGTTCTAGGTGATGGTTTCTAGTTTAAATGGTAAAACATGAACCCCTAGAATGTCGTGATTCGATTCCTAGCAATTTGATTCCATTTGCTCGCGATTTGGGGTCGGTTTGAGGTCGGATGCCCATGTGAGCCGTTTTGGGTTGATTTGTGGAAATCATCCTTTTCTTAGTGGTTTTGTGATTTTCTAGATCCCTTTCGGCTTGTGGAAGGATGGTATTGAGTCTTTGGTTGTTTCCCCATCTTTCTAGGATGATTCGGGCGTGGAACGACCGAGTTTTGTAGGTTTCTACGATTTTCAGACCGGAACGAAGTAGCGGTCGTACCAGAGACCACAACCGTGTAAAGGAGGCCGCTATCTTGGCGTTCATGGTCAGTTTCAAGTAGCGGTCCCATTCCAGACCGCAATCGTAAACTAGCAGTCCTAGGGAGACCGCTATCTGGTTCTTAAGGGTTTCTATGTCGATTTTAGGTTGCGATCTTACGACCGACTGCAACTTGGTAGTGGCGGCCCTTGGGAGACCGCCATTTGGTTTTTAAGTCGGTTTAGGTCGGTTCCTAGTAGCGGTCTTGCAACTGACCATCTTCTGAAGTAACGGTCAGGCCAAGGACCGCAACCAGAATGGCTTTTTCGTGCGTCTTCAGGGGCAGCCTGGAGATGGCGGTCTTGCCAGGACCGCCACCTTTAAGAGGCAGCCCTGGGCAGATCGTCTCCTACCTGTTCGGGTCCTACAAGTAGCGTCCTTGCTGAGACCGCCATTTGGCTGGGCTGTCTGGTAGCGGCCAGGGAGTTGACCGCCACGTGCCCAGAGAGTTACTTTTCGTTGGTTTGGCTTCCGGTTGTTATGGCTTCGACCCCTTGGTTAGCCCATTGTTCTGTGGATGTCTTCGACGTCCTATGAGGGCTGTGACCGTGATATAGGGTGTTCGGAAGTGCCGTAATATCTAGTAGTGTGCCGTGTGGTTTCGAGAGTCATTATGGTTTTTGGTCAACCTGGTTGTGACCCAGTGGTTGACATGTGACCTCGTGAGTGTCTCGGTTATCCTGTTGGGATCGAGACCATGTTTTGGATGCTTGGAGGTATCGTCTTACCTTGATTTGCATGCTAGTGTGGTCTGAGGGCATAGGTGATCCCTCGTGTTCCATGTTTCCTTGTTATGCAGAATTATGAGTCCAATGAGCAGCCTAGGGGCCGAGGACTTTCAATTGATATGGATCCGACTATTATGTGCCGCTTCCATGATGTTTTACAGTGCTTTTTGACTTAGGGACTAGGCTGATTGGCGGCGATCGCTTTGTGCGACGATCTTGACTCGAGGCTTGTGACTCAAGGATCATTATTTTAGCAGGTCTAGTTGGTTGTCCTGAGTCTAGCAGTTGTGTGCTGCTTTGTGTTCTGAGTACGTGCGACGGGTACATGCGTGACCTGTCCGTACTTGATGTTTTGAGTCTCTATGTCTAGTGAGCCTCCACTAGTCGTAGTTTCACGACACTTTCGTGTGTCGGCCCACCTGGGAGTGGTGGCGAGGCAGTTCCCGGTAGAGTCGATTTGTAGGCTAGTTGCCGTGGGCCCCTTTGTCTAGCCGTTAGAGTTCGATGGGAGGAGAAAACTAGCTAGAGGCCTGGCTCAAGACATTGAGCTTGTGTGTGCACACATGGTCAGGGGCGTTGGACTAGCGCCGACGGGCGTGACCTTGACTAGTCACTCGTTACTGTTATTCCTTGGTTACTTATTCGGTGTCTCAGTTACTGCGTTAGAGGCGAGTGGGAGATACCTGAGGTGTAGTGTAAGATGTCAGTGGATGCATCTGACTTTTCTTCTAGTGAGGAGGCACTTCTGCCATATGACACATGATTTCGTGATTGGTTTCCGTCATTGCTGATGTGGCTCTTGGAGTAGTCAGTGTAGCATACACGAATGTGAGATCGTGTATGTGTCTCTACTCTTAGACCGTGTGATTTAGCGTGGGGTTTGTCTCTATGGAGGAGCCTGCACGATTGAGATGTCGTGATGTGTCCTGGCTATGTAGCCAGAGTTTCCTTGTATTGGTTCGGCAACTCCCGACTTGGTGAGATCGGGGTTAGCTTGTTCTTCTGTTGCCGTTCGGAGTAGTTTAGAGGGCCGAGGTTTTATCAGCTGCCGTGTTTTATTCAGTATGGCTTTCCTCTTTACTTTTATTGTTGTTTCTGCTCCTACTGTTACTCTTCTTGTTGCTGCTGTTACCGCTTTTGTTTTATGGTGGGGATCCGCGGGACCCCTATTGAGCCAGTGAGATGAGGCTCACCCCTGACTTTTCTGGTATTCTTCCTTGTGCTTCGGAGGTGCAATGCGGAGGTTCTTAGTTGCCAGCTTTGCCAGCGTCGGGATTCTCCCGACTTGAGAGTACATTTCTCTTTCTGTTGGACTATACTTTTCTCTGGACTGGACTATGTAGCTTTAATTATTTAATTAAAAATTTAATTTTATTTCTACTAATTTAGCAATCCTGATCATAGTAATTAATTATTTACTACTTTATCTAGAAGTTCAAGGTACTCCACACACACCGTTTATCCCTTCGGAGCCTTACAGCTCTTGGGAGGCCTCTTAGGATCCAAGTGGTATAGAGTTTACCCTGTGTCCGGATGCGGGGTAGTCACATCATCTGTCTGCCCTGGAATTTCAGAACAACATTGTCTCTCTAATCTACCCTTATCATCTCTCACTCCATGTTTATATGGATCTAAAATTGGACTATACATTTCAAATACTTCTGATTTCAAATTCCTTGCGTATGTTGAAATACTCCATAGCTCTGAAATTGATAAAGATCTTGTTTCTGAAATTGCATACTTCATTTTAGAAAAGTCTACCTTAACATATCTGAATTGACTGAGGGAATCTCCTGAGAAGATTATGATTCTGAAATTCTGTTCCCTTCATTTCCAACACTCTGACTTCAAACTTTCTGAAAAAGGGGACTGCCCGGAAAAACACATGATTACTGAAATCATGCTTCTTCTTAAGTTTCAATTCTAAAATTTCTTTTAAAAATCCTAAAAATCTAAATTCAAACTTCTGCAATTTCTGAGGGGGAGCCTCACTCCCAAGTTACTTCCATTCTATTTGAAAACTATCCTGCCTACTGAAAGTGCCTGAATTACATTGAGTTAGAATTGCTTCAATCTGTTCATCAAATTCATTAATCTGAGTAAATCATATTTAAGAATCTTCTCTTGTAAGGCTGTATGATTACCCATGAATAAATCTATTGGTTTAAGCCTAATGAATGCAAGAGTTTAAAGATGAATTCCCTAAAAAAGTTTGTATTCAAAACTTAATAGGCCTCAACCAGTTCCCACATGTTGAGTCCTATGAAATTTCCTAGAATCAGAAAGTTTAAGGTTTATGGCAACCTTGGTTGAGAAACTTGGATTATGTATTGTTCTTAAACATAAAATAATCTGGAAAATTCCCAAGGGTAGCACATGATAAAAATAGTGAATCAATGCTCAAGGCAGAGCAATGGCTAAGGGTTCACTGAGAAACTAAACCCTTCATCAAATAAATGAAGTGGATTTAGTCATGAAGTGTCTTTGCTATCTCTGCTCGAAATGAAACAGAATAGTTAGTCTCACTGAGTAACTAGGGGTGCTGGCATCTAATCAATGTGCACCCTTATGTCAAAAGGTGTGGACTATACTTGAATGCTCTTAAAAAATTATGAGCCAAAAGAATACTATGAAAATATGACCAAAAGGCCAGAAAAAGTGATGTAACCCTGAGGTCAAAATCAGAAACGTTAAATATGTTTAATCTCATTACTAGTCTTTAGTTACTCCTAAGGGAGTCCTTGATTTTGAATGAGTAGGGTAAAGGGATGTTATACAAGGATAAATATGTAGCCTTAGTTTATTTCTATTAAGTCTGAGTGCAAAATACTTCAAAGAGTTTATATGATAAACTCTAAATTTATTATATTTACACCAAGTAGAAAATAAGGGTTGCATCATAAGAGAGCTTATAACAGAAGAATCTGAAAATTGAAAGCTTGGCTAATGAATAATGGTTCAAATTGTGATTCTTCTAATCCAATGTCGTCTTGAACTCCCTGAAACATTTTTTTTAATTCATTCACTTTTAATGGCACCTTACTTACTCTGTTTGGATAGTGACTGCTGCTAAAACTGTCATAACAGAATCTTGATGATAGAATCTTGGTTGTTCTCTAATCTGACTATTATTTTGCTGAAATTATGACTCTTTGTCTGCTGCTATTCATATTGAAATTCCTTGTCTAGATTTTTACTTGCTCAATTTCATATTCGGAGCAAAACTGTTTGCATTCCACTACTGTGCCCAAGATTTTGAACATTTCTAACTCATATTTGACCCTGGTGGTTTTGATGTGATCCTATTCACTCTTTGTCTGAACTAACTCATCCCCACTTTCTTACCTGAGCATCAAACTCATTTTTTTTGCTGATGTCAAAGGGGGAGAAGAGTTTGATGAGTCATTAATTTAAGGAGATGGATATGATGGTGTGAGTGTATGAGTGTGCATTCATTTAAACAAACTTGAACTTAGTCTGGTTAATATTGTTCATAATGACTCATAGTTGCCATCATCAAAAGGGGGAGAATGTTGTGTCCCTGTGGTTTTGATGATGTCAAACTATGAGCCATTTATGAGTCCTTATGCTAAAGTTCAGTTTCTGCATGTCAAAGCTCAGAGATGATTTTGTTCAAAAGTTCAGAAGACATGTTGATGAAGTTTTATGAAGAAGACCAAGTTGACTTGGACAGACTACCATAAAGCAATCAACTATGCAGGTCTTCTGATCAGAGCAGCCACGAATTGACTTGAAGGCAAGTCAGGTCGACTTCCACGGAAGAAAGAAAGAGCTGCCTTCTTAGCAACATAAGTTGGAGTCGACGCAAACATATTTCTTAACAAGTTCTCTTTGGGGGATTGAACATGGTGTCGACGCAATGACTCCTTGGAGTTGATGCAGCAAAGCTAAGGTGACAAAATAACAAAGTTCAAGACCTTGGAGTCGACTTCATTAGACCTCGGAGTCGACACAGCAGCATCAGTACCCTATGCTAGCATGAACAAGCTAGGAGCACAAAAGCACTCAGTGTAGTGGCAGTACACCATATGTAGTCACATCATGTAAGAAGTCAGTAGACTTCTGTAGCACATGACTGCAATCCAACAAGGATGCATTACCAGCAGAAGCAGCGCAACTAGCCAGCCAATACAAGGAAGGCTACATTAAAGTCAGCAGACTTTAGCTCTACCAAAGTCGGTCGACCGACTTGCTTCTTTTGGTCGATCGAAAGTCACAGAAAGTTCAGCAACCTTAATCCTAGTAATATGCCAAACCAGTCTTGCAGCCGAGTTAAGCAGACCCAACAACAAAGTTCAGCAGCAATCTCAGTAGCAACAGAAAATTCATATAGCAGGTAGCAGCAACTTCTCTCTGAAGTCCAAGCCTTGTTGCTCAGCAGTTCATTATTTTCCAACCACAGCAAGCTAGCAGCAGCAACAACACTGCATCACTCTTTCAATCAACATCTTAATCTCCAGGCCAGCCGAATTCACATGCCAGCAAGCATAACCAAAGTCATATTCAGAACAGCAGCCCAGTAATTCCCAAATTCAGTAAACTTCAAGGACTCATGTCAAGAGTTTCTGAATTGAAAGAATCTTCATAAGCTAACATCAACAGACCATGTGAAGGCAGGATTAATCAAGTGTTAAAGAAAATCAAGCTATCTGCAATACAGGTCGACATGTGTTCTACAGGAGGTCGACCTCCCTAGTCAACCAGTACTCTGTAGCATGTGTGGTAACTTAAGGAATCATGTGATTCCTCATACCAATCGTTGGTACCGAAGTCTGGGACTCATGGCAACCCTCCAAGCAACCCTCCAGAAGAGTCCTTTATGGAGAATGTTCTCTACTTTCAGCTTGGACCAATTAAAAGGTCTGATTCGTTTTGTTTCTGGAATGCATGAAAAACTCACTTGGATTGAGCTTCTTCGATGGAATTAGGTGGGCATGGGTTTCCTAACCCTACCATCTCGGATCTGGAGCCATTCTGAGCAATGAACAACCCAGATTTATTCTATCCATCATCAATGGATGAGGTTTATCTCCAACACTATAAATATAGTTTGAAAGCCAGGCTTTGAGGGCTAATCGAGCAGAAGAAGCCAAGGGAAATATGTTAGCTTGTTCCAGCAGCAAGAAGAGAAGAGAAGAGAGGAAAAAGAGCGAAAGAGAGAAGTAAAAGGAGAGTTCGAGAGAGAGCTGCTCCATTTTAGAAGAAGAAGAGAAAGGAAGAGTGATCTGCAGTGAAGCAAAGCAAAGTTTTGGACAGTATATTCAAAGTGCTTCCAGTGGAAGCTACAACCTCTGTGTTTGTCTTTTGATCTAATCATCTTGCTATTTCAGTTCAGCTTGTGTTTTTCGTTTCGTTATTTCCTTTTCATTTTCGCTTTGGTTCTGCCTTGTTGTGCTTGGTGCGCACAAGGTCTTTGCGCATAGTACATCACTGTGTGTGGGTTGTTCTGGGAAACCAGAAAATGGAGGATTGTTCCTCCGGGTACCCTCTGAGGTTTCAGAGGAAGGGAGAATTGGTTCTCCGAGGTTCCTTCTGAGGTTTCATAAGAAGGTAGGATTGTTCCTCCGTTCATTGCCTGTGGCAGTGGTTACTGATCTTGCTTGGTGCGAGATCAAGGGTTGAGGGATTTGTCTCCCTCAGGTTCAAGATGTGTTATCAGCAGTTGTTGTAGACTGAGTTTGCATTCTTTCTTTGACCATGGGAAGCCTTACTCATTTGAGTAAGGGGTGGACGTAGGTTTGCGGATAGCACACCGAACCACCTTAGAATCGATTGTCTAGTGGTTAGTTGTGTGTGGTTGCTCCCTTTCTTCTACCTCCTTCACAAGTTGGTGTGTGAGCTGAAAGTGTTGTATATTTCATTGGATTACTACTATCATTTACAGTGGCTTATTATCGTATTAACTCATATTTGCATGTGTTTGATTTAAGTTCTGTAAGAACTGATTAGTTCTGTGATGATTCTAAGCAGCAGCTTGTCCGTTTGATTCTGCACTCCCTGTCTTTGGTTCAGAGCACATAGTATTTGTTTTATGGTCATAGTTTCAGTTCGTTATCAGTTATTTCAGAGATTAGTTACAGTTCAACTATTCTGCTATTGTTCCTCAGATCTGATTTGATCTTGTATTCTGGGAGCTAGTTTTAATTGGTATAGAATCTATAAATTGGGCTTGAATTCATAGTTGGATCTATAAACCCCCCCTCTAGATCCAACTGTGCACCTAACATTCTACAGAGAAGCCCAATCCTTGGTGTTGAGTAATCTGTATTAGGTCTTTGTCCATATTCGGCGGATACCATAATTCTTTGAACATCTTCTTCTGACTGGAGGGTTGGCAGAAGGAGATCTGTTGCTTGCTGACCAACTTAACCATGTGCCCAATTATGTGAGGGAGTCCCATAATTGGGACAAGTGGATCATACATCTCTTTAGGGAATTTGCAATCATCATCCCCTTTCACTGGCTGCTCCTCGGCCGCATAAAACATATTGGGTTGGCCCTCAGGATTAGTAGCAATTCGACCATTTGGCAGTCTACATCAGCTATGGGCTTGATGATCCCCAGCAGGACCTTGACATCCCCAAATACATCTTCGAGTTCTAATGCCCCCGGCTCAGGGTAAATGCTGAACTGAATTGCTTTGAGCTCCCCTTCTTCTTCAGATATGAGTGACACTTCTAGGGGATCCACATAGTTAGGTGGCAGCGGCGGGAACCAGTCACCAGACTCTAATTTCTTCTACCCCTTGTCTTGGGCTAGGCGGGGAGTCTTTTTTGGCTTTTCTAGATACAGTGATGCATCCAGCAAGTGACATTCAAACACCTCGAACGGCTGTAAGTTAGTGAGTATCCTCTCCTCTTTCCCATCCCGGGGGTACATGGTGGAGAGTAGAGGGTACCACCTAATTTTGGTGCAGCCATGGTCGGCCCAGTAGCGCCTTGTACGAGGTGTTGGAGTTTCTCACATGGTACTGCACTTTGGTAGTGAAGTAGCCAAGTGAGAGATCGAACACCGCCTTGCCCATAGGAACTTCAAACTTCTGATTGAACCCAGTAAATCTCATATCCCTGACCTCGATCAGGTGCACATCAAAATAATATTTTTGATATACCCGATAGGGGAGTATATTCACTACAGCCCCTGGGTCAATCAAAATCCTACTTATTGGTTGACCATTTAGCTGCCCCCTCATATAGAGTGGTCTATTATGGCTGATGGAAGGCAAAAGCATGTCCTCCTTCGTAAAAGTCATAGCCACCCCCGACTGCACCTCGACAAAACAGCTCTCAAAGTGTGCCGGGGTTTTTTAAAGCCATGATGATAGCTTGCCTAGTTTCTTCGTAGAGAGAAAGTATCTCCCAGAAAGTGAATCTTGCTGGGATTCTCTTCAGCTACTTCATTATTCTATTGTTGGCCCTACCATTGGCCAATTTCATTTCTTCATCTTTATTACACCTACGATCATTATGTGCTTGGGGAGCTGGCTCGGAAGGCGGTGCATCTTTGTCTTCAGGTGCTGCCTGGGTCTACTTTGTCGGCTCGACTGGTTCCTCCTCTTGCATGAATTCGGCAAGGCTTTGGATGCCAGCATAGTCTTTATTTGCCATAGGAGGGACCACTGAGGGTAAGGTCGGAGCATTCTTGACCTTCGATTGTGGCTGCTTGCCTTTCTGAGCTGACAGAAATTTGACAAATGAGGGGACCACCTGGCCGCTTGCATGTTCACGGTAGAGACCAGACGGAGGGGGAATTTCTACACCTTTAACTTCCGGCTCGAGTACTTGGTGTAACGCCCCGGGATCCGATTCCCAATTTATGGGCATAGATTTTTTTTCATCGGACCTTGAAGTATTACTTCGTACGTATCGCGGAAGCACAAATATATAAACATGCATACATTCGCATGAGAGAGACAAACCACAATTACATGAAATGTAAATATCATCTCAACCATTCATAATTCCCAAAGAAGAGTACATATTCATTGTTCCAAAATAAACATGAGTCCACACATGCCCACCACCCCCATAACCATACATATAAGGGAGATAATCATCCATAGCCTACCCAGACGAAGTATGGACTAGCACTACTCCTCAACTGCAGCCTCCTCCCCAACCTCCTTCTCTATGTCTCCTAGAAAACATGTCACAAAGGGGTGAGTGTGACGCTCAGTAGGTAGCCTAAAAAAATCAGGGTTAACTCGCATTTATATGTACATACATAACCAATATATATATATATATATATATATATATATATATATATATATATATATATATATTTCAATGATCACAAGGCAAGAGTACCAAGTTCATATATCATTTCCAGAACCCACCAAAAGGATCCCAATGTTACTCAATACTTCATTCATTATCGTCTGCTAAAAAATAATTCATACGAGAAAAATACATGTTCATTAGCTAGCATATAAGATACCCATGCATGCAACAGAGCCACGGTGAATGAGTAGTTAAACATCATCGTATTTTCATGAATTTCACATTTTTGTTATTCATGGAACCGAACAGCTGCCACAAACACAGGAGGCCCACACACCACAACGAACGAAAGAGTACTACGCAGACCCGGGAACGAACTCCCACCCAGACTCCCGCCGCACGGGACGTTACGTATTGCCGTCCCTCGGGTTCTGTGGCGTTACGTATCGCCGTCCCATAGAACAAAGCAGTCGAATCAATAGGTTTTTGACTAGGGCGTTACGTATCACCGTCCCCTGGGATCTTTTACTTCCGTGGCGTTACGTATCGCCGTCCCGCAGAAGGGATCGAAGTCCTACCTCACATAATGTTGTTATTTTCCATTCATAACATTCACACCGTATCCGCATTCACATTCATACTCATTTTACGAATATTAGTATGATACTTTATCATAACAAGCATGCTTCCAAATGGTTTAAGTAGACAAATCACAATCATAAGTTTACTTGATGTGGAATAGAGCATGATCAGGTTACTGTATGAAAGGGGACATGTTTATTTCTAGGCTACACATGCATGGAAAAATACTTCTAACTACAAGTACAGAATTTCTGTGAGCACAAAATATTTTACGGTGGGTTACTGACTTAGCCTTCCACCATTTTCTAATTTTTCAGATTTTTCTAAATTAAAATGCCCTATCAAAACTCTCTTTTCTAAGCTTATGGAATTTGGGGAAGAACCAGAGGTGTATCGACCTAACCACATGTGCATCGACCTTACCAGGGACTACTTCACATGTGCACTGACTTGTTCTTCATATGCACCGACCTGACTTTACATGTGCTCTGACTTGTCTCAAGGACTTCAACACATGTGCTTTGACTTGTTCTTGATATGCACTGACCTGACTCTACATGTGCTCAGACCTGTCTTAAGGACTTCAACACATGTGCACTGACTTGTTGTTCATATGCACCGACCTGACTCTACATGTGCTCAGACCTGTCTTAAGGACTTCAACACATGTGGACTGACTTGTTCTTCATATGCACCGACCTGACTCTACATGTGCTCAGACCTATCTTAAGGACTTCAACACATGTGCACTGACTTGTTCTTTATATGCCCCTTACTCTACATGTGCTCATACTTGTCTTAAGTACTTCAGCACATGTGCACTGACTTGTTATTCATATGCACCTACCTGACTCTACATATGCTCAGACCTATCTTAAGGATGTCAACACATGTGCGCTGACTTGTTCTTCATATGCACCAACCTGACTGGGGGTTCCAACACATGTTCTCTGACCTGGTTGGGGTTTCACCATATGTGCACCGACCTAACTAGGGGTTCCAACACATGTGCTCTGACCTGACTGGGGCTACACCATAAATGCACCAACCTGACTAGGGGTTCCAACACAAGTGCTCTGACCTGACTAGGGGCTGCACCACATGTGCACTAGGGGCTGCTCTAACCTTCCCAAGGACTGCCCTTCGATAGAGACTCAGAGGGAACTCACGAAAGCCCGTGACTTGATGAAAATAAAAAGTAGAAAATGAACATGGTGGTCTATCCCACCTACCCTTAGTCTCTCTTTAAGGTGTAGAAAATATTTTGAAATCATTCTAATGTGTTGTTGACCCCTAAAATTTGAGGTTAGGTGCCTACCTTGAAATGTTAAACCGACGATTCGGTGATGATATCCACACCCCAGATTCACCTAAGCTTCACATTTCGATCTGGGGATGAGATCCACACCCCAGATCCTCCCAAGACTCCGCCCGTCGTCCTGGGAACTGTAGGCACGCCCTCCTGCGCAGGGCCAAGGTCCCTCACCTCTCTTTCTTACGCAAGAGGAACCGTAGATGGTAAAAAATTGAAAATAGGTGTTGCTAAAGGCTTACCATCCTTGAAACCCACATCCTTATATAGTTTTCAAGCCTCCCAAGATTCTACCCACGACCTATAAGGCTCCATCCTACTCCCAAGGTCGCTGGTTTAAGGAGGGGTTAATGTTAAGCACCTCTTCGGGTTTGAACAGGGGTGACCCTTCGTCTAGCCGGTCATAGATGCAAGTGGGCACGCTCTTCTGTTGGGAATTAGGTTGGGTTGTCTTAATATGAAATTAAGAGAACTTCTTTATCTAACTTTGGGTCATGGTTTCATCAAATTTCGTGCTTCTCAGCCTGAGTTATGATTTTTCAAAGATTAATGTTTATTTTCCCCTATTCCAGTCGCTACCCTTCAGTAGCCCGAGGTAATTCGGGTATGACTCTAGTATCCAGGCGTTATTTGGCCTCGACCTCAACAGAGAAGTTGTAGCCAACATCCCATTCGAAATTATGAACTTCGTTTTACCTAATTCTGACCCCCCACATTAAGTTACGAATTTCCTGAGGGTCCTTTAATAATCAGTCTAGATTTGTAGCTCGTTGAGTTCATGGGCCCGAATTATACCCAATTGGGCCAGTGTCCAATTGGTGCTCATAACATCCTCTCCCCCTTAAAATAATTTCATCCTCGAAATTGACTTAAGAAATTTCTTTAAAAAGGAAACTTTCACTCACCAAATAGTTGAGGGTATTCTTTACACATCTTGTCCTCCAGCTCCAAAGTTGCTTCCTCGGAATGAGAATTCCTCCATAGTACCTTCACCAGCCGAATGGTTTTATTTCTCAATACTTGTTCCTTCCAGTCTACAATCTCACTGGGCTGCTCCACATAAGACAAGTCTGCTCGGACCTCCAGGGGCTCATATTCTATAACATGTGAGGCATCCGGGACATACGTCCTGAGCATGGAGACGTGAAGGACCGGATGTACATGCGACAGAGCGGGCGGAAGTGCAAGTCAATAAGCCACATTGCCGACTCTTTACAAAATCTCAGAAGGCCTGATATATCAGGGGCTAAGCTTGACCCTCTTTCCAAATCGCATGACTCCCTTGGTAGGAGACACATTTAAGAACACATGGTCCCCTTGTAGTGCCCCAGAATTTTATATAAATAATTTTCTAGAATTTATAAAGGCCCAATTAGGTTGAATAATTAACCAAGCCTATTTACACATCATCTAAAAGGGTTTAAGGCCCAAAACCATTAAGTTTGGCCCATATTCTAGAAGGTTACTTAGCTTATTTAAGGATAAAAATAAATTGTATAAATAATAATATAGGAAAATGAATAAAAGAGTTTTATTTATTTAAAACTCTATATACGTTGAATGTAACGGTCTATCGTGCAACCGTCACATGCTTGTAACGCATGGGTCCACGACCGTTACACTCTGTAAATTCCATAAGCTGAAGAGTTTGATTCATGTTGAACTCTGGGAACGATAAATGTAACGGTCTATCGTGAGACCGTTACATGCCTCTAACGCACCTGTATTAGACCGTTACATCCTGTTAGTTCCGTGAAGGAAAGAACAAGTACAAAGATCAAAACTTTGGACTCTTATCCACTAGAGATCAACGTAGGAAGAGTTATAACATTACTAAGGACTCTTAGAGATCAGGTTTTAGCAAATTAAGGACTCTAGAATCGATCTAATCTTCAAAACCCTATAAATAGGACCTAGTTCTGAACTGTGCGACCCTTACTTTTGGCTCGCAAGGAATCAAGGTAATTAGGTGTAATCTTTGGTAAGTTCTTTAGAAGTATTTGTTTACAATACTTTAGACTAACTCCTCTCCAAATTCCACGTCTTTAGGTCAAGAGGTCGTGGAGTTAGAGCCCAAAGAAGTTGCTGAAAAATCACAGGAAGAAGGGAACTAGGGTTCGGTGTTCAGACCATAATTGGAAGTTTGAAGCCTAGACAAGAGGTAGGTTATCTCATGAACGGCAAAAATAACTTGATAGGACTATAAGCCCTCTGGTTTGATTGAATTTCATGCATAGTAGAGCATGAATTTCATGTTTTACTAGTTCCATGCATTACATGCATCTCTTAACCCTAAATTGAGAACTTGAAACATGTTATTCATCTATTCATGGTCACCTATGCATGTAGATAGCCTATCCTTCTTTATCATGCCTAGAAACTCATGGTGTTTTGATTATAGACATGATGTGAGTTAATCTCTTATGTTTCATATTGCTTTCTGTTAGCAGACACTCTGAGGCGTCACAGTAGGACCGTCACATTCATGTAACGGCCTTACTATGAGCCGTCACAGTCTCTGTAGTATATGAGTTACTCTGTTAACTCTGACGCCCCAATACAGACGCGTTACATAAGTGTAACGGCTGTTCTCTGACCGTCACAATCACTGTGATGCCCCACTTCTAGACCGTCAGAGGCTATGTTCTGTCAACCCTAGATAGAATATGATTTGTCAATATTATTAAGCCTAGTTACCTAAGTTTTAAACCTAATTACGTGACTTCGAGATTATTTAAGCATTCATGATAGGAAATGCATGTTTTGATATCTCACTATTACTTTGAGTTATATTAATTTCATAAACCCAAAACTCTATAGTTTTGTAATTTGAAACATGATTTTGAATGATGTATCAATAGAGTTTTTATCATGGTTTCGCATCGATATATGTCTATATATATATTCTTTTCATATTTATAGAGTCGTTTCTATAAGTACATGGCACATACTCCGGTATGTTGACCATTAGTTCACACTTTGCACTATAGGAACACAATCTTGGACATGAGGACCTCTCTATTGGATATTCCTTCCAATGGACTAGGAAATCTTGTTTCAAGGCCTTCGTAATTCTCCGCGAGCCTGGGATTCCCACTAGGACGCCGAGTTGGTTGTACCATTAAAACCCATTGGCTAGAATACACTATCGTTGTTTTCTGATTCTAGTAATGTAACGGCCTTGTATTGGACAGTCAGGCTCATGTAACGGCCCAATATACGACCGTCACATTCATCTGAGGTTGAATTCTTGATTCTGGATTCAGACAAATGTAACGGTCCTATACTAGACTGTCACACAATGTAACGGCCCAGTGAATGACCGTCACATGACTTGAATATCTCAACCCAAGGTTTGACCAAGGGTTGACATTTCAATGTTTCTAGATAAACCTTGATGATCTAGAACCTATCATTTTGCTTAATAGACTTAATATAATGAATGAAAGTTAAGAGAATATAATGTTATGCTACTGATTTATTTCCATAAGCATAGCATAGTCTAAGTCATTCTTGATCTCATATATTCAAATTGAAGCGTTCATTTATTGATTTTCATTATTTGGAATTGTTATATTCTTGGCCATACTTTACTGTTACATGCGTGGAAGTAGCTTAATTTATACCTGAAGATGCGATCGAGCACTGATTGTGTTCAAGGGCTCTATGCTAGTCCCCTCGGCTGATTGCCGAAAACATACTATTTTATAAACCATGGGGTATGATGCTACTGGCGTCGTATTACGCTGAGAGTACTATTTCTATAAATAAGTGAAGATCCACGACACGACATGACATTCTTGCTTGATATTCCACAGAAATTCACGAAGCACTTGCTCATAAGCATAAGATGCTAAAGTGATGAATATGTGGCTTGCTAGTACATTCTTGATATATTCTTGTTCATGAAAGGCCAATAGCATGTTCTTGTTCTATTCTTGCTAGTTCATTCTTGTTCTCATTCCATCTTATATGATTGTCTTGCTACTTTGATTTAATCGTGTGATCATCGCATTGCATGATTTTACCTTATTTCCTTAGAGCAAAAATATTAATCACTTTAATAGTGCCTTCATGTTGATGCAAAGATACCTACTGGGCAAGTGTGCTCATTACCTATTTCCAATGTTTTTCAGGAAATGAAAGTGAGTCAGGTTCGGATTCGGATTATTCAAGTAGCGGATCCAAGAGTGATTAAAGATGAGCGAAGACTTAGGAAGTCTATAATGTCTAGATTGAGTCAATGTAATTTTTCTATTTCTTGAGTCTAGTAGAATGAAAGATGATGGAAAGTGGTTGTATTTCGAATATTGATCATTTATGAAATAAAGTTGGAGTTTGATTAAATTCTGTGCAATTGCATTTATGTGTGTGACTGTATTGCGCTCTAGTCGTTCTTGCTTGCAAGAGGCTTACCATGTTGGCTGTTCGCGCTCCCCGAGCATGTCTTCCGCTGTAATAAAGGCTCGGGGCGTGACACCCCTTCTGCAAATGTCAACTCTCTCCGCCGCTGGTCTGCATAACTTTTATGACGGCTCTGGACTGTGAGGAGTCGCTGCGGATCACAGATATCTTCTCTGAGCAGTCATGTACCAACTATGGCCCAAACAGTTGCTTCTCATCAGCTTCATACCAACACACTGGTGACCTACATGGTCGCCCATAGAGCGCTTCATAAGGTGCCATTCCGATGGCGGAATGGTTACTATTGTTGTATGCAAATTCTATCAGGGGTAAATTATCATCCCAGTTCTCCCTCCATTCAATACTGCATGCCCTCAACATATCTTCTAGAGTTTGGATAGTACGCTCAGATTACCCATCGGTCTGAGGATGAAATGCCGAGCTGAGCCGCAACTCTGTCCGCACAGCCTGCTGTAAACTCTTCCAGAACCTCGCAGTGAATCGAGGGCCCCGATCAGAGATGATAGATAAGGGTGTACCATGTAACCGAATGATTTCAGCGATGAACAGCTTCGCTAACGATTCGATAGGAGTCTGTTTGTTGATGGGTAGAAAGTGTGCAGTCTTTGTGAATCTGTCCACAATTACCCAGATGGTATCATGCTTCCTTCTTGTCATGGGTAGCCTAGTCACAAAATCCATGGTGATTTGTTCCCGTTTCCATTGTGCCATCTCAATGGTCTGGAGAGGACCGCCGGGTCTTTGATGTTCAATCTTCACTTGCTGACAAGTGAGACATTTGGACACGAACTCTGCTATGTCTTTCTTCAATCTTGGCCACCAATACATCCTCTTCATATCTTGAAACATCTTAGTGCTTCCCGGGTGGATGGAAAATTTTGACCTATGAGCCTCCCCCATCAAGTCCTTCTTTAACTCCACATCATCTGGTACACAAATCCTTCCTCGAAATATGATCAGTCCATCAATCCCCACTTGGAAGTCCTCATTATTCAGTTGCTTCTGCAATGCCATGTCCTGCTTTTGCGCCTCAGCAATTCTATCTAAGTATGCAGGTCAAGTTGACAACCCAGCCAAGAGGCCGAATTGCTTCCTTTTCTCGGGTCATGATTCGATCACACCCTCTATCATATCCCACTCTAAATGCAAACTCAACGCCATCAATTTACGGCTGAGAGCATCCGCCACCACATTCTCCTTGTTTTGATGGTACTGTAAGGCGAAGTCATAGTCTTTCAATAGCTCGACCCATCTTCTTTGCCTCAAATTGAGTTCCTTCTGAGTGAATATGTACTTGAGGCTCTGATAGTCGGTGAAAACCTCAAACCGAACCCCATTAAAATACTGTCTCCAGATGCACAAAGCGTGGACCACTGCTGCCATTTCCAGGTCATGAGTGGAGTAGTTCTTCTCATGGTCCTTTAACTGTCTCGAGGCACAGGCGATCACTCGGCCATTTTGCATTAGTACACAACCGAGGCCGATCCTAGAGGCATCTATATAAACAGTGAAGCCATCATCCCCTTGAGGGAGTGCCAACACTGGGGCCGAACTCAGCTTTTCCTTGAGCATCTAAAAACTATCTTCACACTCCTCAGACTAGATAAATTTTGCTACTTTCTTGGTCAACTTGGTCATCGGGGCTGCAATGGTAGAGAAACCTTCGATGAACCGGCGGTAGTATCCAGCCAGACCAAGGAAGCTTCTAATCTCTATGACTATCTTCGGTGTTTTCCATTTTGACACTACTTCTACCTTGCTAGGGACCCCCGATATGCCGTTCTCGGATATAACATGTCCGAGAAACATAACCCGGTCTAGCAAAAATTCACACTTGCTGAATTTGGCGAAGAATTTATTCTCCCTGAGGGTCTACAGAACCACTCTCAAGTGCTACCGATGCTCCTCCTGACTAGCAGAATATATCAGGATGTCATCTATAAAGACCACGACAAACTGATCTAGATAAGGGCGGAAGATCTGATTCATCTATTCCATGAATACAACCGGTGCATTGGTCAACTCGAATGGTACTACTAAGAACTCGTAGTGACCATACCGAGTCTGGAAGGCTGTCTTCGACACATCTTCGGGCTTGATTCTGATTTGGTGATAACCTGTTCTCTGATCAATCTTGGAGAAGACCTTGGTAGATGATAATTTGTCAAATAACTCTTCAATCTTTGGTAGAGGGTACTTGTTCTTTATGGTGGCCTGGTTAAGCTTGTGGTAATCAATGCACAGCCGCATGGTCCCATCCTTCTTCTGTACGAATAGGACTTGTGCTCCCCACGGAGACACGCTGGGCCTGATGAAGTCTTTATTTAGCAATTCCTGTAATTACTTCCTAAGTTCGGCAAGTTCTGCCAGAGCCATCCTGTACGGTGGAATGGAGATAGGTGCGGCACCCGGCACTAGCTCAATAGAGAAATCCGCCTCTCGAGTTTGTGGTAGCCCCACGAACCGATCCAGGGGCAATGTGTTGCTGACCCGCCGCCGCCGCAGAAGGGGCTGGTGGGTGACATGGATGATTTTTGCAGCTGTTTTGAGAGGATGTTCCGTGAAGGAGAGGTTTGTCCGAAGAAGGTGGAGATGCAGCTGATGAAACATTCTCCGATTGAGCCAGTTTACCAGAGGACGCAGGAAGTGGGGAGCCCCATCACTACTTTTTCTTTGTCCCCATCCCGCCTTGCCTCCTTGTTTCAGCAATTGGGGTTTATTCCCCATTCCCCTCCGATTATGGTCGACCCGTACCTTACGGAAAGACCATTTGAAATGCTATTTGTTCCATGTGCATGTGGGCGCTGCCCACCCATTGATTTATCAACTATGTTTACTCCTCCCTCCCCCACTGCCGAACTCCACGAAATGTGGTTTTCATGTTCCGACCCCTTTTTCGATTGTCTATTCCCCTCTCTGTTTCCCATGCAACTTCCTCCTCCTCCTTCCTCCTCTAGTCCCTCTTGCTTTATGATTTCCTCCGATCTCCAAAAAAAATACCAATTTTAAAATGGAGGTTTCACTAGAGGATTATGCTTTGTTCTGTCCATCTTCCCAGGGGCATGAAACCCCTGCTTCTTTCCCTTTAGATTTCTTATCTCCTAGGTTAGATGTACAATGTGCAGAGTACCCTAGGTTGGTAGAGTCAGTTGGGGTAGAGGCTAGCTCTAGTCTTGTCAGCCCATCCACATCTGCGGTGCACCCTGTGATGCGTCATTCTAAATCCATTCCAGATAGGTTTCTTCAAGATTTAGCCCAGAGATGTCATGCCCTCCTCAAATGTCCTGAGTTTGTAGAGACCGCTATTGTTCTAGAGGATGATGAGGAAGTAGAAGGGGTGTGGAGCAATGACGGATTAGGTGTATATGAAATCATTAATGAGAAGGACCCAGCCGATGATGAGGAAAGTGATGTGGATGACACTGCCGATCTGTACGCACAAGGTTTAAAGAGATTTGATGAACCCTCGACAGCAGTGGATGAACCCACAAAAGAGATCAATCTTGGAACTGAAGAGGACCCCAGGCCCATAATCATTTCCGCTAATCTCCCTCCTCAGGTTGAAGAGGAGATGATCCAAGTGTTGAGGGAGTATAGCGATTCTTTTGCCTGGTCCTATGAGGACATGCCAGGTCTTGACCCCGCTCTGGTTGAACATAGACTTATCCTTAAACTAGGGGCAACACCCGTCAAACAAAGGTCAAGAAGATTCCACCCTCAAATGGCCTTAAGGATAAAGGAAGAAGTTGATAAATTACATAAGGCCAAATTTATTAGAGTCGTTTTATATCCACAATGGGTGGCAAATATAGTCCCGGTAATGACAAAGGATGGAAACATTCGGATCTGTATTGATTTCAGGGACTTAAATAAGGCATGTCCGAAAGATGATTTCCCGCTTCCTCACATTGATGTATTAGTAGATAACACGGCTAGGTATGAAGCCCTCTCATTCATGGATGGCTATTCAGGCTACAATCAAATCTGTCTTGCTCCCGAAGACCAAGAGAAGACCTCTTTCACCACGCCTTGGAGCACGTACTGCTATGTTGTCATGCCATTCGGATTAAAGAATGCAGGTGCCACGTATCAGCGGGCGATGATGGCTATCTTCCACAACATGATGCATGTATACCTGGAAGCCTATGTGGATGATATTTTGGTGAAGTCAAGGTCCAAAGAAGAACACCCCGCCATTTTAGCTAAGGTGTTGCAAAGGGCTAGGGAGTACAAATTAAAAATGAATCCAAAGAAATGTGTGTTCGGAGTTGCATCGGGGAAATTGCTAGGGTTCATAGTTAGTAAATAGGGGATTCATATCGATCCGAATAAGGCAAAGGCCGTAATGGACATGCCCCCGCCAAAGAATATCACTGAACTGCGAGGTTTGATTGGGCGTTTGCAATTCATCAGGAGATTCATATCTCAACATTCGCAAAGATGACGCACATTCTATGATTTGTTGAAAGTGGGGGCCAAATTTGAATGGAATGAATAGTGTCAAAAGGCTTACGGGGGGAGCTTAAGGTTTATTTATCTAATCCCCCAGTTCTGCAACCTCTCGTCCCTGGTAAACCCCTGATCTTGTACATTTCTGTTATCGAGGACTCCCTAGGAGCTGTCCTGACTCAAGTGGACGACGAAGGAATAGAAAGGGCAGCATACTACCTCTCTAGGTTGTTCAATCCTGCTGAATCTAGGTATATTGCCATGGAGAAGACCTGCACAGCATTAGTATGGGTAGCTCAGAAACTCAAGCACTATTTTCTGGCCCATGAAGTTAAGCTGATCTCTAGAATGGACCCAATTCGTTACCTCTTAGAGAAACCTATCCTTTCTAGCAGATTAGCTCGCTGGCAGAGCTTTCTTTCTCAGTTCAATATCACCTTTGTTGTCCATAAAGCGATCAAGGGATACGCGATTGCTGAACATCTTGCTCATTCTCCTATCCCTCGCACTAATTCAATCCAGGATGAGTTCTCTGATGAACATCTTGCTGTAATCACTCATCTCCCCTTATGGTCTTTGCACTTTGACGGTGCATTAAATTCTCAGGGCCGTGGGATCGGCGCCGTTCTCCTTACTCCAGAGGGAGTAACCATTCCTATTGCTTATCAGCTCTCTTTCCCCACCACAAATAATATAGCCGAGTATGAGGCTCTCCTAGCCGGTCTGATGCACGCCTACCTCTTAGGCGCGTAATGTCTCAATATTATAGGGGACTCTCAATTGGTGATGCGTCAAGTTCTTTCCACGTATCACACCCACGACCCTAAACTCAAGCCCTATCAAGATTTGGTCACACTCTTGGCTAGGCAATTCCGTAAGTTAATCTATATTCACACTCCTCGTTCTCAAAACATCCTGGCTAATGCACTTGCATCGCTTGCTTCTTCTCTTTCCTTCCCCCTCAGTCGCGCCACTGAGACCATTGTGGTCCAGCGGTTAGACGCTCCTTCTCTTCAGGATCCCTGGTTTGATGACCTTGGGAAATCTGTGGAGAGAAAAGTCGAAAAGGAAGAATTGAAAGAAATATCATTGACTGAGCTCAAGGAAATCATAGAAGAAGAGGAATTGCTTTGGTATTATGAAATAGAGCAATATTGTAAGGATGGTTCCTTCCCAGAGACAGCCAATGCCGAGCAGCGTAAGGCCATTAGAAGAGTCACCTCCAGATACACGATTGTCTCAGGAGAATTGTATAGGCGGGCTCTTAATGGAGTTCTGATGAGGTGTTTGGATGACGATGAGGCTTGGAAGGTAGTAGAAGCAGCTCATGCAAGTGAGTGCGGAGGGTACGTTAATGGACAGGCGTTGGCGAAGAAGATTCTTAGGCAGGGCTATTACTGGCCAACCCTAGAAGAAGACTGCTCCACCTATGTCTGTAGATGTCTTCAGTGCCAGCTTCATGCCGATAAAATCCATGCTCCTGCTTCTTCTCCTCATCCTCTCTCTGCTCCTTGGCTATTCTCAATGTGGGCCTTTGATATCGTTGGACCACTTGGCGACCCTAATGCTCAGGTTAAACAAAAATCATTCATTCTGACTGCTACGGAGTACTTCACCAAGTGAGCGAAAGTTGAAGCTTATGCAGAAATCAAAGCCACCACAATATGCCGCTTCATCTTGAAGAATATCATTTACCGGTTTGGAGTGCCAAGTGATATCGTCACCGACAACGGACCTCAATTTGTGTCTCAAGAGCTTCAGGACCTCTGTAAGAAGTTTAATATTTCACTGCATCATTCATCACCATATTACCCTCAAAGTAACGGTCAAGCCGAGGCCACGAACAAAACCCTACTTAAAATCATTAAGAAAACGTGGGAGTCACACAAATTTGCAGATTGGGCCGATAAATTGATAGAAGCTCTATGGGCTTATCGCACCTCCGTCCGTACTCCCACGGAGCAAACTCCTTTTGCTCTCACCTATGGGATGGAGGCAGTACTCCTGTACGAGATCTTGATACCTTCCCTAAGAGTGCAGCTAGACAAGAAACTTAATCTTGACGAACGTCGAGAGGCGTTGCTAGTCCAACTGGAACTCTTAGATGAGAAGAGGCTTAACGTGGCCAATCACATCTCTGTTTATCAAAAGCGTGTCTTGCGGCATTTTCAAAAGAAGGTTATCGGAAGGAAATTCCAAGTGGGTAACATGGTTTTGAAGCGTAAATTTATCAGATCAGCAGGGTCCAAGCTGCAACCCAATTGGGAAGGGCTGTTTGTAATTAAAGAAATCTATCCTAGGAACGCATATCATCTTGTTAATGCGGAGGGTGAATAATTGCCTAATCCGTGGAATGGGTTGTATTTAAAATATTTTTATCCATAGAGTCAAGCCAGCAACGGCTCGGTGGCAAGGTGTTTCCTCCACTTGATCATGAAGGGGGATCCCTGGTCCAGCCTTCACACACTACACGGCCCCGTGGTTAGGTTTTCCTTTCTTGCGCAACAACGTTTCTCCCTTGGCCATGCCTAGGGGCAAGTGAAAATCCTTGTTTTTCCCCTCCTTCGGCCGAAAATAGGGGCAAGTGGTAAATAAGGGGGCAAGAATTGATCTAGACACCCCGATAAGAAAGAGGTCTCAAATAGGGGCAGTCCGTTATGACCTGATTCCGCATTCACAAAAGTAAAAGAAAGAAAAAAAATAAAAGAAAAAGGGGCAAAATCAAAGGCAAAAGCCAAAAAGCTCATTCAGAAGCTCGAAGCTTAATGCCCCCAAGAGAATGAAACTAGGCATGGCAAGAGTGGCAATACAGTTTCCCCGCGGGACGTAATGAGCCCGGTCGTATGCATGCCTAGAGCGGATGTGGGTTCGATGATGGATACAAAGTCCCGGCGCAACAGACCGAATTCTTTAAAAAAGGGGTTGTCATGGGAAGAACTCAAGCCCTAAAAACCTCTATACCTATTGCCAACTTTTCTATCAAATTCTCTTTTACTTTCCATGGACTGGATCATACCCCGGGTATGGCCTCGGTAGAAGCACCATTAAGGAAGGTTGGGCCCTGGCCATGGGTGGTCACCCATAACGCACGTTGAACTCGGGAAACCCCTCATGAGACAAGAAGGTCCCCCGTCGTCAAGTTCGAGCTAGTTCTAAAACCTAAAAAAAATCAAATATTTCAAAACCTGAAAAAATCAAATATTTCAAAACCCAAAAAAATTGAATTTTCCAAAACACAAAAAAAATCAAATGTTTCAAAAGCAAAAAAAATTAAATATTTCAAAATCAAATATTTCAAAATCCGAAAAAATCAAATATTTCAAAACCTAAAAAAAAATCAAATATTTCAAAAATCCAAAAAAGTCAAATATTTCAAAATCTAAAAAAATCAAATATTTCAAGATCCAAAAAAATCAAATATTTTCAAAAACCACAAAAATATTTTTCATCCTCATGATTTGCATTCATGGCATGCATTGCATTCATTTCCTTCATGCTATTTGCCTATTTAATGAGGCTTACCCCCTTGACCAAAAATCAAGAACTGGCCAATTCTTAACTTGCTACAGGCAAGGGGTTAAGCCTAACAGATTTAATATGTTTCTTTGTTTATGTGTGTGTAGGGGCAGGTTGAAGACAAGGTTCATCATTTCTATCATTGAACGATCCTATGGAGAGCGTTTTATTCCTCCAACGGTCAAAGATCGGACCGTTTCATCAGTCACGCAGCCTTGTACCGACCGTTCCAAGATCTAACACCTTCATGAATCAACGGTCCCCTGGAAACCGTGCTATTCATTCCAACGGTCAACATAAGAAAGACTGTTCCATAACTCACACGGTCCTTCAATAGCCCGTTCAATGTTCCGAAGGTCTATGTTTTTAACTCTGCCATGGCCCAGGTCTGGCCGTTCAAATACATGGAACGGTCAAGTTCTAACCATTTATTCGATTGAGCAGTCTGGATACGGCCATGTTCATCCCGAGATACTACCTCAAGCTCATTCAATCACATGGAAAGAGGGCCAAGCTCGAATCAATCCAATCATGAATTTTATTCATTTATTCATATGCAAACATTCCAAACATAAGTCTCTATATCAACATCATGAATGAAAAAGAAATCACTCGATCCTCAGACGGGCATCCCAGCGATGACGTATCTCTCTCAGCTCTCTCACATAAGCCTGGCGCGTCTCTGAAGCCTCTACAACCTCCACTAGTAGGGTGAGCACCCTACTAACCTCCCACATGATCAGGGCACTCCTGACCGCCTACTTGTCCTCCTCTGTACCAATCCTCCTCACCTGTAGTGTGGGAATGTGGGGTAGTGCGGGTAGTACGGTCCTGGGTAGTCCGACATGTAGGTAGCACCGGTGCGGGCTATACGCCGCCAGTGCAGTGTCGCTCACGAGCCTCAGATCCAAGCCTGGCCTCCTAGGATGTCTGACTGCAGCGTCGTGAAGGAAGTCAGGACGCATCAAGAACCGATCCAGGGGCAATGTGTTGATGTAGAGTCGCCAATCATCCCTAGTCTTCTTCTCTATTGTCCTGCACTCTACCTGTGGGGAGAACCTGAAGGTGCCACCTATGAAGAACAGTGGATGGCTCCCGAAGATCCGACTGGCTAAGGTGATATCCTCCCTATGAGTGAATTTCATCCTAACACCCATCCAGCATTCTAGAAGTATCATGGAGCCGAAGAGTGGACCTCCTAGGGCTGCAGAACTGAGGCCTTCATACAAGTAGGCAAGGACGGCCTGGGAGATAGATAGACCCCGCCACAAGCCACTAATGGTGCTAAGGATAGGAGTATCAAGGACGTGGTCGGCAGAAGGGAAGAATATGACCCCGCACAGATAAATAGACACGGCCTTAGCTATGGCCTCGTGCCATCCACATTTAGTCTTACAATGAGAGATCACCCACTATCTAAGAGGAAGAAGATGGATCTGATGTGGGCCTACGAAGGTGCGGATGTCCTTGCTATTTTGTATAAACTCTCCCAAAATAAGGCTAGGGTCTGTAGGCACAATGGTATGACACACTAAGTCCTCCTCACCCACCTTGCACCTAGGAAAAGAAAAATAGGTCTCTACCTCCTCTAGTAGGACAGTGGCCTCAAAAGAATGGAAAATGAACGTATGGGTCTGAGGATGCCAGATTTCTACTAGGGCTGAGATGTTGTGCCAGTCTAAGGACAATTTGGGATAGTTTTTACCTAGCACTAAGAGTGGGTGTAGGTGCCAAGACTTTAAGATTGATACAACTTCTAGGGGCAACTCACGGATCATGGGAGCCATCCACTTCAAAGTGGAGTAGCGCCTGGAGCCGGGGAGAAGCTGAATGAAAAAAGGAAGAGAAGAGAGAGGAAGAGCATTTTCAGCTTTGAAGGAATTGATGTGAAATTGAATTGAATGAAATCAAACTTAACTTGAACTTACCTCTCTCAGTGGGATGGAGCTCAGATGTTGTGGGATCGCAGTCAGCCGTTGGAGCACTTCACGCTCCTTTCTGACCGGCCTGGGCCCTCCAAAGATTGCTCCCTCCATTGAGCTCCCTTCAAAAGCCCTTTTCATGATGGTTTGATGAAGAGTGACAAGAGTTTCAAGGTTTGGAAGAGGGTTGAGGTGTGAGTCACGAATTTAAGTTCCCTCCTACTTATAAAGCTTGGTTAGGAGCCTAAACCCACTAAAATTGAGCTAGGATAAGTTCTAGATAGGGTTAGGATAGAGGTTGGGTTGGTTTGGGGTGTTTATCCTCGGGTTGGGACTTTTGAAGAGAGTCCCGATCGAACTCCCAGTGCGTGGAATTACGCGGTCTATCGATAGACCGCTCTGATCAATGAGCAGTCGGATGTAGATCATTCCATATGTTCTACACAGTTCGTATCCTGGCATCTGCACGGTCTCACATAGGCCGCTCTATTCAACACACGGTCAAGGACAAACCGTCTTATCCTTTCAACGGATGATATTAGGCTGTTTAGTTGCGTCTATGGGTTCTGGCCAGATTATTTTCAACGGTCTAAAGGGAGGCCGTTTAGGGTCTTTGGGCGGTCCCGTGGAAGACCATTTATAGATCTGAAACCTTACCTTTTAATCCTTTTGCACCAATGGCACCCAACCTGTGACGTCTTTCTCTCTCTCACTCAACTTGATTGGTGTCTCTCTCTCACTCATTGTTTGGCATCTCTCTCTCACTCAAATTGTTTGACGTCTTTCCCTCTCTCACTCATTGGCGTCTCTCTCTCACTCATTGTTTGGCGTCTCTCTCTCACTCAAATTGTTCGGAGTCGTCTCTGCCACCCACTCGTGTCGTGTCTGTCTCTCCCGACCACTCGCTCGCTCCTTCGTGTCGTCTCTCTCTCGCACGTGTCCGTCTCACTCATGTTGGGTTAGATGGACGCAGTCTATCTCCACTAAGTGTGGATCTAGAGGGGGGTGAATAGATCAACTTGCCTAATTTAAAACTATTGTAAGTTCTAAAGCGGAATTTAGGCAAGCATCAGTAAAGCTAAATGAAAAGTGCTAAGCAACAGGTCGATTCATGAAAGCCATTCACCATATCTTATATCGAAAGCTAGACAAGTATGAGCGATAGAATCAATAAAGCTAAGCAAAGGATACCAACACACACAGTTCACAAGCAATCACACAAACACACTGCACACATGATTTTTAGGTGGTTCGGTCAACGACCTACGTCCACCCCACACTCAACCGAGTATGACTTCCTGCTGCGCAGCACAGCTTGCGTCCGCTGGGCTTTACAGCTTGGCCAAACAACCCGCTGATACACAGCTTCGCTGGGCACTACAGCTTGCCGACCAGAGGATCTGATCCTCTGCAACCGCTGGGGAAATACAGCTTAACCCGTCTAGTGGAGACCACCACTGCAAGACCGCTGACACACAGCTTGAAGAAACAGCATTCGGAAATGAAAGACAGAATCAAAACGAAAAATAAAAACCCAAAAGCAATGTAGCTCTTAAAGAGCAAAGCTCAGCTCTGGTTTTGAACCACGAGACTGAGATACAAAATCTCTCACTCTCAATCAGCTCTCTCTCAACTCAATCTCTCTTGATCTCTTCCTCTCTCTTTTTCTCCTTCTTCTTTATTTCTTCTTCTTCTTCTCTGTATCTTCTTCTTCTTTCTTTTCTCTCTGTGGATCGAAGGCTCACTGCTGCTGAGTGTATAGACTTTTTCTTCTTCTCCTACGATCAGTCTTCTTCTGTGGAAGAAGGCTTGTTTATATAGCAGCAACAGCAGCAGGCGTGTGCTCTCCACGTTTCCCACCCAACAATTTGGACCACGTGGCAGCATGCAATGAAGTGTCAGTACACGTGTCCTCATCTGGATACCTTGTCCTTCTCAGATCACGAGCCAGGTACCTGGGATCACGTGCCCCTCATTAGCTTCTTCAGTCCGATGTATAGAGTTCTCCGTTCACATGCTCAATGTCAGCAATCTGACTTGCTGCGTCGACGCTGTCACTCAATGGCGTTAACGCAGTGATGCATTCCAGTAGCCATTAGCCTCGTCTCTTTAGCTGCTGCGTCGACGCTGCTCAATTGTGGCGTTGACGCAGTGGAATAGCCTGTGAAGCTGAATGCTTCTTCGACTACTGCGTCGATGCTGCTTGCTTGTGGCGTTGACGCAGTGGAATAGCCTGTGATGCTGAATGCTTCTTCAACTGATGTGTGGACGCTTTAAGCTCCCAGCGTCGACCCTGTTCCCTTCAGCAACAAGAATAAAGACATAAGATTTAAGTATGTACATTACAGTGTATATACTTTGTTGTATAGACTTGTGAAGGCGAATGCAACGTACAGACTTGCCCAATGTGTTGACTTCAACAAAGGAGGCAACGGCTGTATAGACTTTAAATCCTAGAGGCATTGTATAGACATAATGCACTTAAAGGCTTCATGCGAAGGAAAGCATTGTATATACTTGAGGAGTTGACGTTGCATGAAGGATGAGTTGACGCTGCATGAAGCATGGACAGTGTACAGACTTTGCCCACTTATGGACTTCATGTAATGCAAGCGAATGTGAAGACTTCAGTGTATAGACTTGAAAGTCTTGAAGCCAATGTATGGACTTGAGCAAGCTAAAGGGCTGTATAGACATCGAAGACAGGGGCCGATGTATAGACTTGCCAAACAGTCCAGTGTATATACTTTATGCAAGGAGGCCAATGTGTAGACTTGAAAAGCTGAGGCCAGTGTACAGACTTGCCACCGACCATTGTGTAGACTTGATCAGCAAAGACACAGTATAGACATCAACTCTGCACATCGTATGTATGGACTTCAAGTGTGAAGACCATTGTAGAGACTTTGATTTCGAAGACAATGTGCAGACTTCGAGTTTGAAGACCAATGTCCAGACTTGCTGTAACAGTCTGATGTACAGACTTCACTCAAATGCATGAGAAGCTAACTGAGACGCTAGACTCTGTACAGACTTTGAGCGATGTATGGGCTTCAAGGAAGTTGGCGATTCAATGTACAGACTCTGAGGTTCAATACACACATCCAATGAAGTGCATTGACGCTGTAACATGATGCGTTGACGCTGTACACACTTAACGAGTTGATGCTGTACACACATCCAATGAAGTGCGTTGACGCTGTAACATGATGCGTTGACGCTGTACACACTTAACCAATTCAATTGAAATGCAGTGTACATACTTTATCCAAAATGGACGATGTATAGACTCAATCAACATTAGAGTTTCCAGTGTATAGACTCATGACAGTAAGAAATGCAGACAGCAGTGTATTAAATGCAAAGAACACATGGTCAATCTGATAGAGCCATTTCATCAAATCAAAAACAGTTGCCAATCAATCAAAACAATGGTGTTGCCAATGAAATAAAGCAAGTGTCAACATCATCAACATAGAGGGGTCACAACAATCTCCCCCTTTTTTGATGATAGCAACCCCATATGAAGTAGAATTGCAACATCCTGTCATATAGATATATGTTTGATGAAAGACATGATGTGTTATGCAGATTGACATGCAGATGCTATGAAGGCATGCAACTCACTATCTCAAACTCGCCCTTGGAATGAATTCAGAATTGAAATAGATATGTATTCTCCCCCTAGACATCCCCTAGACAATATTCTCCCCCTTTGCCATCAACAAAGAGGAGGGAAAAATTAAATACAATGGAGGAATCAAGAGAGGAACTGACTGGCATTCTGAACAGGTAGTTCATGAATAAGCATTCTAAAGCATAGAGTCTTCAGTCATATGAAATTAGAAACTGCTGTCAGAAAGAGTTCTGGTTTAAAAATGATAAAATTTGGAGTTCATGCACTACAAGCAATAGATAAGTTCACTGTGCATGATAAAACATAAACCAGAATCATAGTTGCATGAAAGATTCAGTTTCATAATATCTTACTTTCATAGTCTCATAAAAAATATTGAGAGAGATCAAGTCATGTATTGAAACTAAACAAATTGACACTCATAAACTTTTCTTTTGAAGGAGCAGCATTATCAATATTAGATCATTTTGAGCATTCAGGTACCACAAGTCTTTCTGCGTAAGGGTATACGTTTATAAGACGCCAATACCCCTAGATACTCAACAAGATGGACCATTCTGCCTATGATCAAATTCAACAGAACTGAGTTACACCTTTTTGTGTGAGGGTACACGTTTATCAGAAGCCAGTTACCCCCAAGTACTCAGTGAAACCAGCCTGCTGTTTTGAACATTTTAAGCAGAGATAGCTGATACACTTCATGACATGAGTGTTGTCCACTTCTTTGATGGATCACTCAGTTTCTCAGTGATTTACCAGTCATTGCTCTGCCAATATATATATTTTCAATGATTTTCAATGTTTTTCAATATCTTTCTTAGCTGTCCTTCTTATGTTTCAGAATGACTTGTTTAAGAATAATACATATATTTATCCTCTCTAATCATGATTTCAGATGAGTTTTCAGATTTCAGATATGATTAGCTCTGTCTGACATGAAATAAGAAGGAGGTTGAGAGTTTTATCAATTTTTAACTTACTTATATACTGATTGCAATCTTTAAACTCAACCACCATAAGATTTAAACCATTACATCAATCTTTGAACAATTCAAATTCTTATAAATGAAGAAGTCTATTTTCTACTGCTTAGAAATCAGAACTGACCAACAGATTGCCATAATGTCAGAAACAAGTATTCAGAGTTAAAGGTTGAGTGACTTCAAGAAAGTTGAAACCACTCTGAATTTCTAGCAATACTCCCCCTGTCTATATGCATGCAATATGGCAAGAATTAATTGAGAGAGAGTTTATGCATAGGTCATGAATGAATGATATGCAAGGACATGCAAAGACTAAACAAGCTCCCCCTGAATATATGCAATACAGGACAGTTCTACATCCACATTCACATCCACATGATTTATCTAAGCAATCAAAAGCAAGTCCACATCAGAGATTTTATTCACAGCAATTAAACAATCATTCATCATGCTGAAATTTACATAAGCCAAGTTCTCTTCTAAGAAACTTAAAATTTTCATTCCCAAGAGGCTTAGTAAAAATATCAGCAATTTGTTTTTCAGTTTCTATGAAATTCATTTCAATCTCCTTTTTATTTACAGCATCTCTAAGAAAATGATGTTTTATCTCTATATGCTTAGTCCTAGAATGGTGAACAGGATTTTTAGCAAGGCATATAGCACTAGTATTATCACATAAAAGTGGAATGCATCCCAGATTTATCTGATAATCAGCCAGTTGGTGCTTAATCCACAGTACTTGGGCTGTACAATTACATGCTGTAACATACTCAGCTTCAGCTGTGGATAAAGCTATAGTGTGTTGCTTCTTAGATGCCCAAGACACTAGATAGCCACCAAGGAATTGACAGTAGCCAATAGTGCTTTTTCTATCTACTCGACACCCAGCATAGTCTGCATCAGTGTAGGCTAGAAGCTCTAACGCACACTTAGCAGGATACCAGAGACCTAGTTCTTGGGTGCCTAGTAAATACCTAAAAATCATTTTCACAGCTTTAAAGTGATTTTCTTTAGGACTGGCCTGAAATCAAGAGCATAAACACACAGCAAATTGTATGTCAGGCCTAGATGCTGTAAGATAGAGAAGAGATCCGATCATACCTCTGTATAGCCTTTGGCACACAGGTTTACCTTTAGAATCTTCATCCAAACTGGTTGATGTACCCATTGGAGTAGCTATTTCCTTGAGGTTGTCCATTTTGTACTTCTTCAATAAGTTCTTTACATACTTGGACTGAGAGATGAAAATACCATCTTCTGTTTGTGTAACCTGCAGTCCAAGAAATAGTTTGAGCTCACCCATTGAGCTCATTTCAAACTCATCAGTCATTATTTGAGAGAATTCCTCACACAATTTGGGGTTAGTTGACCCAAACACAATGTCATCCACATAAATCTAAATGATAAGAATATCTGGATGGCTTACCTTGGTAAACAATGTTTGATCAACTATACCTCTTGTGAAGTTCTTGTTGGTGAGGAATTTGCTCAACCTGTCATACCAAGCTCTAGGAGCTTGCTTTAAATCATAGAGAGCTTTATTGAGCTTGTAAACATGATTAGGGAAATCTAAACATTCAAACCAAGGAGGCTGTCTCACATATACATCCTCATTAATTTCCCCATTTAGAAAAGCAGATTTCACATCCATCTGCTGAAGGTTTATTCCTAGGGAACATGCATAAGCCAATAAAATTCTTATTGCTTCTAACCTAGCTACAGGGGCAAAAGACTCTTCAAAGTTAATTCCAAATTCCTGATTGTACCCCTGAGCTACAAGCCTGGCTTTATTTTTAATAACATTCCCCGCTTCATCAGTTTTGTTTCTAAATACCCATTTAGTCCCTATGACTGTTTCATGATCAGGAGGTGGAACCAAATGCCACACCTTATTCCTGTCAAACTGATTGAGCTCCTCATGCATGGCATTAATCCAATGCACATCTTGGAGAGCACAGTCAATGGACTTGGGTTCTATGTTTGATACAAAAGTATAAGCATTCAGTTCATGTTGAATTCTTAAGTGGCCTCTAGTCCTAGGGGGGTCATGCAGATTTCAAATAACATTATCTACAGGATGATCCTTGAGATATCTAATATTTGCAATTGGAGTATCATGAACTTGATTTACCTCCCCCTGAACTGTAGGCTCCTCTTCATTAAGCTCTTTATGTTCTTCTTCATCCTCGGATTTGTCTGCAGGATCTCCTTCCTTCAGAATTTCACCATTGGTTTCATTCCTGCATTGACCAACATTAGAATTTGCCAAGGATTCATCAAAAACTATGTGTGGAGATTCTTCAACAATTTTCGAGTTCAGATTGTACACTCTGTATGCTCGGGTGTTTTCAGAATAGCCAAGAAAAATTCCTGGTTCTCCTTTAGGTTCAAATTTATCAAGGTCCTTTTTATCATTTATGTGAATGAAACATTTACAACCAAACACCTTGAAGTGAGCAATAGAAGGTTTCTTACCTTTTAATATCTCATATGGTGTTTGCTGGGTAGAAGGTCTTACCATGGCTCTGTTAATTACATAACAGGCAGTGTTCACTGCTTCAACCCAAAATTTCCTTGGTAGATCACCTTCGACAAGGAGTGTACGACCCATTTCCACTAGGGTTCTGTTCCTCCTCTCCACAACTCCATTCTGCTCAGGTGTCCTTGGTGAGGAATACCTGTAGTTGATTCCATTTGACCTGCAGAATTCATCAAATTGTGAGTTTTCAAACTCACCTCCATGATCAGACAAAATGTTTTCAATTTTCTGATTTGTTTTAACATAAAACTCCTGAAATTCTGAGAAAGCATCACTCTTATTAGATAAGAAATAAACCCAAGTATACCTAGAAAAGTCATCTACCATGACAAACCCATACCTCCTCCCTGATAGGCTGACAGATCTAGTTGGCCCAAAAAGGTCCATATGTATCAGCTCATAGGGTTTGGAAGACAGATTTTCAGTTCTAGACTTAAATGACTTTCTAGTTATCTTTGATTGAGTGCATGCATCACAGATTTTGTTTTCTTTCTTGAATGAGACTTCAGGAAGTCCTCTAACCATGCCATGCTTATTTAATTTGTGCAAAACAGTGTAGCTAGCATGACCTAACCTACGATGCCATAAAAATGCTATGTCTTCTCTACTGGCAGTAAGGCAAAGGTTAGGGTGTTGAATTTCATCTAAATTTATCATGTAAGTATTATTTATTCTTTTCCCAGAAAATTTGACAATATCAGAATCAGGTTCAAACACCTTGCAGCATTGAGAATTGAATAAAACATTGTAACCTTTATCACATAACTGGCTAATGCTAAGTAGATTATAGGCTAACCCTTCAACCAGCATAACATTATCAATGCAGCAGGTAGAACACTGACCTACCTTACCTGATCCGATAATCCTACCCTTTGTGTTGCTTCCAAAGGTGACAAGGCCTTCTACTTTCTCAGTCAGTATGCAAAATTTGGCCTTATCTCCTGTCATATGCCTGGAGCAGCCGCTATCCATGTACCACAAGTTGTTTTTGGCTGCCAGGCATACCTGCATACACAATTAGGTAGAGAAGTTTGGAACCCAAGACTGATTGGGCTCCAATGTAAATGAGCTAGAAGCAAAGCAGGAAAGTAAATGTTTCGGAATCCACATTTGTTTAAATGTGTTTTGTTCAGTGGATCCTACAGATTTTCTTCTGTTGTTGTTTCTTTTCTTCTTATTGTTCTCTTTCTTACTGGCAGCAGCATGTTTATTGACAGTATTGTTATTTCTGTGCTAGTGCCTTGGCCAGGGTATGTCCACAAAATTTTGGCCATAGTAGTTCCTAGGCTGGCTATGAAAATATTGATTTTTAGATGTCTAGTAACCATACCCATTGACCCAATTTCCACTGTAAGGTCTTTGGTTTTGAGCACCCTGGAATGCAAGACCTGTAAACCTACCCTGACTTCTAGACCAATTTGACCTATTGAAGTAGGTTGGCTGTGCATTGTAGTGGGTCTGAGCTTTGGGTTGATAAGAATAATTGGGTTGACTCCTAGCAGCACCCTGTCTCCCCTGTACTTTGGACCCTGCTGACCTAAACACAGGTTTGTATTGGGTCTTCTTAAGAGGTGGAGGTGTTGGTGGAGACTGGGTTACCTTGACCTGGGGTTTACTGGACTGTGTAGGTTGAACCCTAACCTGAGTCTGAGCCCTAGGATTCTGCTTAGATGTGCTAGCTCTACTAGGCTCATTAACCTTTCGTTTGCCCTTCTCCTCAGCACTAGGCTTTTTCAGATTAGCAGTTTTGTTCATTAAATTTGTTGAGTTCATGCTAATTAGAGGTCCCTTTTCCTTTTGAGCAACGAATGAAATTGTTTTCATCCCGAATGATTTTGTTGCACTAGAATTAAATCCTAGGCCCTCTTTTCTGAAATTAACCTTTGACCCTAACAAAGCATTTAAGTTATCTGTTCCTTGGGTCATTTTCTCAATGGTTTTCATTTTATCCTCATTGTCTTTCTGAAGTTCATCAATAGCCTTTTTCAGCTCATTGTTGACATTGAGGACAGCTTCATATTTTTCAGAGATAATTTTGACTTCACTTTCACATTTCTGAATTTTCAACTTCCATTCATCAATTTCATTTTCAAGCCTTAGATTCTCTTCCTTAGAAGCTTTTAACTCATTTTTGATTTCATCTTCTTCAGAGCATGTGAGTTTCAATTCATCAATCTCAGATTCCAAACATGCAATTTTATCAGATAAAGTTTTATCATTTTGCATGGAGTTGATTTTTCTTCTAAGATGCATATTCTCTTTTCTAATATCATCAGCTCTATCAGCTATGTCATGAGAAGCATCTACCCAATCAGTAATTGTGAAGTTTTCAAATCTAGTGATTACCTCATCTGTGTCCTCCTCTCTATCTTCGGAGCTTGTTGCTATAAGGCAAATGGGTTGTTCAGATTCGGCTTCACTATCTGAGCTGCTGCTGAAAGAGCCTTCATCTTCATCACTCCATGTGGTGATCATAGCTCTTCCCTTCTTGGTTTTCTTCTTTGACCTGTCCTTATGTTTCTGATTGTCTGGACAGTCAATTTTCAAATGCCCTGGTTTCCTGCATTGATAACAGACATTAGCTTCATTTTTCTTTGCAGGTTTAGATTTATACCTTTTATCCTTTCGGCCACCACTGTATTTCTTCTGACCGAACCGTCCTGCTCCCTTTCTGAGAAATCGCCTGAACTCTCTAGTCATCATGGCTATCTCAGATCGAGTCACATCTTCTTCTTCATTTAGGCTCTCCTCTGATGATGAAGAGCTGCTGGAGCTGGATTTTGTTGATTTGCTAGAACTAGCCTTCAGCGCTATCGGCTTCTTCTTCCTCTCGGCTTCATCTATACTTGGCATGTTTATCTCATATGCCATTAGTGAGCCAATCAGCTCATCAGATTTAGTATTACGCAGGTCCCTTGACTCCTCCATCACTGTTGCCTTGGTGTGCCAATTAGGAGTCAGGGAGCGCAGAATTTTCCTCACTACATCATACTCTGCCTGAGGTTTTCCAAAACCTCTGAGGCCATTGGTTATGACAGTCAGCCGAGCGTACATTTCGCTGATGGACTCGTTCTGCTTCATTTTGAAGGCTTCATACTCAGATACAAGAAGATTGGCCTTCTGCTCTTTTACTTGAGATGTACCTTCATGAATTACTTCCAGCGCATCCCACATCTCCTTAGCTGATTTGCAAGCAGATACACCGGAGAATTCTGTAGGATGCAGAGCGCACTGGATAGCATTAATAGCACTCCAATTCAGCGTGGACCTTTTGATCTCCTCCTTGGTCCATACATCTTCATTCGGGGACAGCTCATAAGGTCCCTTGCTGACAATCTTCCAAATCTCATAATCCTTAGCCCTGAGGAACACTTGCATACGGTTCTTCCAGTATACGTAGTTTGATCCATCAAAGAATGGGGGCTTCGTTGTTGAGTGACCTTCGGCAGTCATCCCTCGAGCATCCATCTCTGCCTATTCTCTTCGGGCGATGAGTCCCTGCTGAAGAGTTAGGCTCTGATACCAAGTGTTGGGTTAGATGGACGCAGTCTATCTCCACTAAGTGTGGATCTAGAGGGGGGTGATTAGATCAACTTGTCTAATTTAAAACTATTGTAAGTTCTAAAGTAGAATTTAGGCAAGCATCAGTAAAGCTAAATGAAAAGTGATAAGCAACAGGTCGATTCATGAAAGCCATTCACCATATCTTATATCGAAAGCTAGACAAGTATGAGCGATAGAATCAATAAAGCTAAGCAAAGGATACCAGCACACACAGTTCACAAGCAATCACACAAACACACTGCACACACGATTTTTAGGTGGTTCGGTCAACGACCTACGTCCACCCCACACTCAACCGAGTATGACTTCCTGCTGCGCAGCACAGCTTGCGTCCGCTGGGCTTTACAGCTTGGCCAAACAACCCGCTGATACACAGCTTCGCTGGGCACTACAGCTTGCCGATCAGAGGATCTGATCCTCTGCAACCACTGGGGAAATACAGCTTAACCCGTCCAGTGGAGACCACCACTGCAAGACCGCTGACACACAGCTTGAAGAAACAGCATTCGGAAATGAAAGATAGAATCAAAACAAAAAATAAAAACCCAAAAGCAATGTAGCTCTTAAAGAGCAAACCTCAGCTCTGGTTTTGAACCACGAGACTGAGATTATGCATGGTGCGAGAGTTGCACCGACTTGATCGCATTGCTCCATCTTGCATAGAGTTGATATATTATCAGAATGGGAATGCACAGACTTGATTTGTCTATAAGACTAACAAGTGTACAGACATTATATATGCAAGATGCAAATGTTGCACTGACCTGGTGTTTACTGGCAAGGAATGCACTGAGTATGTATAATCAAAGATCAAACATTGCACTGACCCAATGTCCCATGAGCAACCTCGCACAGACTTTGTGCGTGCAAAAGATGAGAGTTGCACAGACTCAATTATGACCATGCGAGACTTGCCTAAGAAAAGTGCATAGACTTTATCACATTGTGCACCACTGTGCATGGTGCGAGAGTTGCACCGACTTGATCGCATGTAACGATAGCTATTCCGTTGACTATGTGAGCCTGGAATTCCCATGCACCGACTTGGTCATGTGCAGCAACGAAGATTGCACCGACTTGATGTCCCTTGGATACAAGCATGTACAAACTGTGATTGCATGAGACGCACATATGCACGGACTTAGTCGCGTGCAGCAACGAAGGTTGCACCGACTTGATGTAAGCATGCACAGACTTTATTTGCTTGAAGTGCAACATATGCGCGGACACAACCTGGTATGAACAGGGAATAGCATCGACTTGATGTATGCGTGCACAGACCTTATTCAGTTGAAATGCAGCATATGCGCGGACTCAATACAGAGTGAATTTATTGTAGCACCGACTCTATTCTATGCACAGATTAAGTATGAAGATGTAGACAACATTTATATGATAATCTGACAAATGAAATTCATCAAAATACACACATCATCATATCAAGACAAAGTAGACAAAGTCAACTCTTCAGTCAATGAAGTCAGACAGAACTGTTGCCAATCATTCAAAATAATTCAGCACACAATAGTACACAGCTGCTCATCAATCCAGAGGAGACCCAACATGAACCCCCTTTTTGATGATGGCAACCCCAATGGCAAACCTAAGTATCAATGCCATAAAGATGATGTATTTTGACGAGTCATAAAACATGGTCAGATGATATGTAGACTCTCAGATGTTGTGCAGACTATATGAACATTCTCCCCTTGAATAAGTGACTCCTCCCCCTTAATCAAAATAGCATGAAACCTTTCTCTTCCCTTCTCTCCCCCTTTACCAACAAAATCTCTCCCATATAAACATTGTCTAGAGAAGAATAAGTCAAGATCATAGAATGTAATCTCTCCCCCTTTGCCATCAGCAAAAAAAAAAGAGTAAGGAGGCCAATGGAAGCTAAGAAGAACCAGGGAGGATGTAGGAGACAGACTAACATTATTATGTAATAGTTCAGAATTAGAGTAGATTATTTGGCAGTTCTTCAGACATAAGAGTCACCACTGTGCAATTTGACAATAATCTGGTTTAATAGTTATAAAAGGTAAAGTGAATGCACTGCTTTTCTGAAATAGAGTTATAGTACCCGTTTATAGCAATGAACCTAAGTCACATAATCATGATTGACTAGGTCAAGACTGTATCCTACTAATTTCATAATCAATAAATGTCAATGAGAGTAACCTTAATTTGTATTGAGGTTAAACAATTGACACTTAGTGAAATTGGAATTTTAAGGGTTACAGGAATTCTTTTTCACTTCAGATTTTGAAATTGAGCTTAGTGAACAGACATGTGTCATTTATACTTTTGACATTAAGGGTACACGTGGGTTAGACGCAAGTACCCCAGTTACTAAGCATAAACTGCCATATCTGTCTCTGATCAGAAACTACACTGATGATTTACACGTTTGACATTAAGGGTACACGTTTATCAGACGCCAGTACCCCCCGTTACGAAGTGAAACCAGCCCTATAGTTTTGACCATGTGAACAGAGGTAACATGAAGCACTTCATGACATGAATTCCTCTCCATTTCCTTGACGGAGGGTTCAGTTTCTCAGTGCAATTCAGTCATTGCTCTGTCCCTATATTCATTTCTTTTACTAATGATTTTACTGTTGAGTGACTTATTTAAAAATAATACTCTTTCTGATTTTCCCAGCCTAGACTTCACTAAGTCTGTAATTTTCAGATACAGTGAAGATCTTATCTGTCATAGTTATGAAAGGAAGGTTGAGAGCTATAAAAGGTTTTCTACCATCTTATATTCTGAAAATAGTCTTTCAACTCTATAGTTTGTTCATTCAAAGAGGAAATGTGATTCTTATAGAAGAAGGCTTGTGATAATTGGTGCTCCACATAATGAACCAATAGCAAGACTGTTATCCATTCAGAATGAGGGAATAGACGATAAAGCACAGAAGCAACTCATAGGAAGTGTCAAGAAGAGTGATCAACATACAATGTGATAGAGGTAGATCTGAACGAAGTCAATTGATGCAATTGATGCCATGTAATGATAACTTCTGAGTGTGAAGAGAGAGTTTGAGAAGGTTACACCAAAACCAGAATGAATAAACTCCTCCTGACATCATCATGCACTGACCTTAACATGCATAAAGCAAGCAATGCACTGACTATACATGCGTGTGGAATGCAAGTGCACCGACCTGTTATGTGTAAGACATGAGGTGCACCAACTTAAATGTTGCTTAGACACAAGGTGCACTGACCTTGTATACAGAATGCTCACACTGTGCTTCGACTAAGTGCAAGACATGCACTGACATATACTTGGTGCAGAAACACGCTTCGACTTCAAATGCTCATAGCATAAACCTGCACCGACTTCAGTAGTGCATATGGAAAATGCAACTGATACCAATTGGTGTTTGATTTAGAGGGAAAAACTCCTCCTATCTATATGCCATTTTATTTGACAATGCATTTATGCACGATAATTATTCAAAAATTCAGAGATTGTTTATTCAGAGATAAGCAGACACATATTTATTTTCAGACCAAGCCAAATACCAATTCAAGAATGAAGTTGGTAAATCAGAAGTCATTTTCATGCTAAAATTTACATAGCCCCAATTCTCTTCTTACGAATTTAAATCTTTCATTTCTAAGAGGTTTTGTAAACATATCAGCAGTTTGTTTTTCTATTTCAACAAAAATCAATTCAATTTCATTCTTGCTTACTACATCTCTAAGAAAGTGATGTTTTATTTCAATATGCTTAGTCCTAGAGTGATGAACAAGATTTTTAGTCAAGCATATGGCACTAGTATTATCACATAAAATTGGAATGCAACCCAAATTTATCTGATAATCATTAAGTTGGTGCTTAATCCATAGTACCTGGGATGCACAATTTCCTGCAGCGACATACTCTGCCTCTGCAGTGGATAAAGCAACTGTGTGTTGCTTCTTAGAAGCCCAAGACACTAGGAAACCACCTAAGAACTGACAGTATCAACTAGTGCTTTTCCTATCAATCCGACACCCAGCATAGTCTGCATCAGTGTATGCTAATAGGTCTAGGTCACACCTAGCAAGGTACCAAAGACCTAACTCTTGGGTGCCTGACAGATATCTAAAAATCCTATTGATAGTATAAAAATGTGACTCTTTAGGACTAGCCTGAAATCTAGCACATAAACACACAGCAAACTGAATATCAGGCCTAGATGCAGTAAGATAGAGAAGGGATCTGATCATACCTCTATACAGCTTGTTATCAACTGGTTTACCTTTTGGGTCCTCATCAAGACTTGTTGAAGTACCCATTGGTGCTATAATATCCTTGAGGTTTTCAAATTTATATTTCTTCAGCATATCCCTTATGTACTTGGACTGAGTGGTGTAGGTTCCTTCTTTTGTTTGGGTCACCTGCAGTCTAAGAAATAACTTCAACTCACCCATTGAGCTCATCTCAAATTCATGTGTCATCAATCAGAAAATTCCTTACACATTATTAGGTTAGTTGAACCAAAAATTATATCATCCACATATATTTGAACAATGAGAATGTCTGGATGACATACCTTTGTGAACAAAGTTTGGTCAATTTCACCTCTAGAAAATTTCTTATCTGTAAGAAACTTGCTGAGCCTGTCATACCAAGCCCTAGGAGCTTGTTTCAAACCATAGAGATATTTATTCAATTTATAGACATAACTAGGAAAGTCTAAACATTCAAATCCTGGAGGTTGTCTCATGAAGACATCCTCTTTTATTTCTCCATTCAAGAAAGCAGATTTTACATCCATCTGTTGAAGGGTGATTCCTAATGAGCAAGCATAAGCTAATAAAATCCTAATTACCTCTAACCTAGCCACAGGGGCAAATGACTCTTCAAAGTCAATTCCAAACTCCTGATTATACCCCTAAGCTACAAGTCTGGCTTTATTCTTAACAACATTTCCCTGCTCATCGATTTTATTCCTGAACACCCATCTGGTCCCAATGACAGCCCCATGATCAGGAGGTGGAACTAGGTGCCATACCTTGTTCCTATCAAATTGATTCAATTCCTCGTGCATGGCATTGATCCAATGCACATCACTGAGGGCACTATCAATGTTCTTGGGTTCAACATGAGAAACTAATTCATAAGCATTTAGTTCATTTTAAGCTCTAAAATAACCTCTGGTCCTAGGAGGTTCATGCAAGTTACCAATTACATTATCTACAGGATGATCTCTGAGAAATCTTACATTGATAACCTGATTATCTTGACCCTCATTTACCTCCCCCTGAGTACCAGTCTCCTTTGCATCTTCATCATCAGATTGATTTGCAGAGCTTCCTTCTTTCAGAATTTCTCCATCATCTTGTTCCCTGCACATACTATTTTCAGGTTTAGTAATGGTTTCATCAAAGACTATATGTGAGGATTCTTCAACTGTTTTAGACCTTAAGTTGTACACTCTATATGCTCTAGTGGTTTCTGAATATCCTAGGAAATTTCCCGGATCACTTTTAGGTTCAAACTTATCAAGATCTCTTTTAGCATTGACATGAATAAAGTATTTACAGCCAAAAACCTTGAAGTAAGCAATTGAAGGTTTCTTACCCTTGAGAATTTCATATGGAGTTTTCTGGGTAAATGGCCTTACCATGGCTCTGTTGATTACATGGCATGCAGTATTGACTGTCTCAGCCCAAAACTTCCTTGGTAGGTTACCTTCCACTAGTAGTGTACAACCCATCTCCACAAGAGTTCAGTTCCTCCTCTCCACTACTCTATTTTGCTCAGGTGTCCTAGGTAAGGAGAACCGATGAGTGATTCCATTGCTCCTGCAAAAATCATCAAATTGTGAGTTTTCAAACTCACCACCATGATCCGACAAAATATTCTGAATTGAATTACATGGCATGCAGTATTGACTTCCTCAACCCAAAACTTCCTTGGTAGGTTACCTTCCACTAGTAGTGTACAACCCATCTCCACAAGAGTTCAATTCCTCCTCTCCACTACTCCATTTTGCTCAGGTGTCCTAGGTAAAAAGAACCGATGAGTGATTCCATTGCTCCTGCAAAAATCATCAAATTGTGAGTTTTCAAACTCACCACCATGATCAGACAAAATATTCTGAATTGAATTTTCATTATTCTATTTTATTTTCAGATAAAACTCCTGAAATTCAATGGATGCATCATTCTTGTGTGTGAGGAAAAACACCCGAGTAAATCTAGAGAAGTCATCAACTAATACAAATCCATATCTTCTTCCTGATAAGCTGATTGATCTTGTCGGTTCAAATAGGTCCATATGAATCATCTCATAAGGCTTGGAAGACATGTTCTCAGTTCTGGATTTGAAAGACTTCCTAGTGTGTTTAGACTGGGTGCATGCTTCACATACAACATTATTGACTTTAAAAGATATTTCAGAGAGTCCTCTAACCATGGAATGTTTATTCAATTTATGGAGAACTGTTGTGCCCCTTGTGCCTTGATGATATTGTGTAGTTTTGATGATAGCAAACACTATGAGTCATGTGAGATTAGAATATATAGATGTTCTGCATGCAATCTCTACATACATGGTTCAATGCATAGTTTTATTTTTCAGTATACATAGTCTGTGCATACTTTGTTTACGCATTGAAAGTCGATGTGTGTGCATTGCATCTGTCAGGTCTATACATCGCTGCATGCTATCAAGTCTGTACAACCTCGGTTGTTTCACTCGACCAAGTCAGTACACTCGACCAAGTCAGTGCAAGCACTATTCATCCATTAGCTCAGTTCGCAGCTAAGTCAGTACAGTCCGTGTTCTTCATGCATGTACATAGTCAGTGCATCTTTTTGCATCATTGTGCTTCACGCATACACATAGTCAGTGCATTTTTTGCATTGTTGTGTGTAACTCTTGGTGCTACAAGAACACAAGTTTGTACAACCCTTGTTGATACGAGCAGTTAAGTTCGTGCATAGTTTCATTGGGTCTGTGCATTATGCATTCATGTTTAAACTCTAGGCACAGCTAGTTGGTGCATTGTCTTGTTCCATGCACACAAAAGCCTGTACACTTCTTGATGGCATGCCTGAGCATTCCTCTTCAATGTGCATACTTTCCTATATGCATATGTGCATCTTTCACTTTAAAGTCTGTACATTCTTCGACAGCATGTCTGTGCATCTTTTGTACCATGCACTCAAAGTCTGTACATTCTTCAGTAGCAAGTCGATACATCTCTTGCTCCATGAAAACAAACTATGTACATTCTTCAGTAGCAAGTCGATGCATCTTTTGCTCCATGCACACAAAGTCTGTATATTCTCTGATGGCATGTCCGTGCATTCATCTTCATTGTACATACTTTCCTATATGCATACTGCATTACACGCCATCAAGTCTGTACATTCTTTTTGATTTCATGCATACACAAAGTCAGTGCATACTTAGTCACCAAGTTCGTGCAACTCATGTTGCAGCATGAACTCAAGTTTGTACAACTTTTGTTGCTACACGCGACTAACTCAGTGCATGTGTGCATCTTTCTCAACAAAGTCTGTACATTCTTCGATGGCATGTCTGTTCATCTCTTGTACAGTGCACACAAAGTCTGTACATTCTTTTGTGGCATGTCTGTACATCTCTTGTTTCATACATACATAAAGTTCGTGCATGAATATCAAGTCTACACACTGTTGCCTTGATGACTTAGCAAGTCTATACATTCTCGAACCAACTATGTGCATCTTTCTACTATCCTCATATTGCTTCTAACAAATATTAAGTCTGACATTAGTAGGATATCTGCTCGAGGAGTTTAAGAAAGGCACGTAATCCAATAACAATCCTCATTCCAAGATGCTGCCACGTGGACTCGTACTCATCCAGATTCTGACAAGTGGCGAGTGTCTCTTGAAGCTTCTAAGTTGGAGCGCTCCCTCCACACGCCTAGGGCAAGACTACGTAAACTCCATCTAATAGAGGATAAATACTCTGTTTCCTGCAATCAATAACATATCTCTCCAGCAGAAGAAGAAGAAAAAGGAGAGTGAAAAGAGAGATAGAGAGTTCGTGAAGAAGAAGAGAGAAGACTTCATTAAAGATCTGTTATCTGTTGGCTCTTGGATCAGATCTAGACCAACTTGCTCCTGTGGGAGTCACATTTATGTTGCTATCTTTTACAGCTTTCAGTCGATGTGTTTTATCATCTTTTGTTTTCATTTGAACTCTATTTCAAGCTGTTAGTCAGCAGAGCTAAGCTGTATTGCTCAGCGTTGCAGAGGAGGATTCCTCTGGTCAGCAAGCTGTGTTGCTCAGTGGGTGAGGTGGATACCTCGGACAGCAAGCTGTGTTGCTCAGCGGTTGTAGGTAAGCTGTGAGGCCCAGCGGTTTAAGCTGTGTATCAACAGGAATCCATACTCAGGTTTGAGTGTGTGGTGGATGTAGGTCTGGAGGACCGAACCACCTAAAATTTCTTGTGTTCTGTGGTTTGCATGTTTTTTATCTATCTCGGTTAGATGAATGCGTAGGCCGATCATTTGTTCTTTATCTCTGGCTTGTGGTTGCTGTGCACATCGATTGTTTGATCTCAGCCTCGTGAGAGCTACGTGATCACACGTTCTGTCACCTAGCTGTTCTGCTGAGGTGTGTATTTGAGTTTTTTTGTCCAACGTTTGTTTAGTGTGAAGTGCTGTCAAGTTACTCGAAACACTACTTCAAAAGGCTTAACTCTGATTGCTTAAAAGTGTCAAGTGAGCAAAATTTTAAAAGAGGGATTCATTCACCCCCCTCTGAATCCATCACACCAGTCCCAACAATTGATATCAGAGCGGGTTACTGTGCATTGAATCCAACGATTCACAGCAGATCCTACAACTTCTGTGGTGCATTTCAGAGTGGGTTTCTTGTGTTCGGTGTTTTGTTTCACTAATTTAGTGCCTCGCTTTGAGTAACTGATTACGGTGCATTTATCATCTCTCGATGGCTCATCCCCCAATATTCAGAGGTAATGATTTCGATCTTTGATTAGAAAACTTCCATCGATATGTAAAATCAACTGATCCTGACCTTTGGAAGGTGATAACTCACAGTCCACATAAATTATCAAGGGATAAATCTAAATGGACTGATAAGTATAGATTAAAAGACACTGTCAACTCTAGAGCATTAGATTTAATGAAAGCATCACTTGACAGAGCTCTAATTTCATGTGTTTCTTCTTGCAGGTCTGCCAAGGAGATTTTGGAGAAACTAAAACTTACCAGGAATCACAACACATGTCTAATGGTTGACGATGATGGACAGCAAGAAGGAAATGAAGAAGAAGATGAAGATGAGGTACCTTCTGAATTTGATAATTATAATGTGGATGATTGGATTGAAGCATATAATGATTTACTTGGTTCTTGTGAACAGTTGAAAAAACGAAATAGATCTCTGAAAAAGAAGCTAAATAATCATCTAAATGCTAATTCTGGAGGTGAGGACATGGAACTCCTGAAAACAGAAAATGACATATTTAGAAGACAACTAAAATAGTTTGATTCTATTAATTCAGATGTAGATCATTTGAAATCTGAAAATGAAAAACTCAAAAAATAGTCCAAGGAATTTGAACACAAATCAATGAATCTTGAAAAAGAAAATAGACTGATTTCTGAGAAGCTGGAGGTTGATAGAGTAATAAATCTAGAGGTTCAAAAAAATCTCAACAAACTTCAATCTGAGAAACAACAAGAAATGTTTTATGAATGTCAATTTTCCTTAGATGATTGGGTGCTTGATGATGACTCCTAGAGCAAAATAGAAAATTGAAAGAGGAAATCAACAAGCTGAAACATCTAAACACCACACTGTCAGATAGGTTATTGACAATTGAAAAGGGTAAGTGCGTGAGCATGGATAATTCTGATAGGTTGGTGGATGCAAAACAAGAAATTGAGAGCGTAAAAACCATCAACCAAATGTTGAGTGGAAATGTCACTTGCTGTGAAGAGAAGATAGCTGGGTATGAGCTTACAATCACATCCCTTCAACAAGAAGTTGATGATCTTAACAAGTCCCTATCTAAAGTTGATAATGAGCAAGAAAATCCTTACAGTCCGACAAATAAAAGGATTGATGATAATAAAATGTTTATTGTGTTTGTAAAAGGTTCTAATCAAAACAAAACCTCTGCTCCTTCTGTTTTTAAATTTACTGCACAAAAATCTACTATCAGTCCCAAAACTGTAGAACAAACTCAAAAATTGAAAAAGAATGAAAATCTATAGAAAAAGGACAAAGACACTCCTGTTGGTACAAAGAATGTTGCACACAAGTCACATGATCTCTCACACACTCATACTAAAAAGGGGTCATGTTATTATTGTGGAAGATTCGGTCATATGATGCATAACTACTATATCCTGAAATCTGATGAATTGAATGCCCATAATAGAATGAAGAAAATTAAAAATTCAGGAAACACACATATGCATTTTATTAAAAGCTCACCCAAGAATCAGTTTGCCCAGAAGAGGCAACTCAAATGTTCCCATTGTGGACGATCTGGTCATGCAAACCATGATTGCTGGTTCTTGAAGAAGAATGAGTTTAAGGCTCCAAGGAGAACCACTGTTCCAAGGAGACCTCATGGCCATCTATCTGACAAGTCTGGTAATATGGCTACTGAATTCTGGTCAGGTTTTCATAGAAGAAACTCTTTTGCTTGCTCTCACTGTGGAAAGCATGGCCACACAGTCAAGGACTGTTGGCACGCTCAAGGCGAAAAATTCAACTCTAAACATGTCAACCTTCCTACAAAAGAGAATGCTTTTGGTAGAAATAATTTTGCTTTTAAGGAAAAATCGCTTGCATGTTTTGAATGTGGAAGGTCAGGCCACCGAGCTTCTGACTGCTGGATGGCAGATTATGGAAAACAATATGTTCATGCTAATACTAGAAAATTTCATGTTAATGCACAAAAATTTCATGCTAATAATTGTATGCATAACAAGAAATCAAATCATGTTGTTTCCTGTCATTATTGTGGGCAATTTGGGCACTCCATGAATGACTGATGTTCAATGATATTTGATGACTCAAAAGCCCAAGGACTGTGGAAAGCACCCATCAAATGTGCTATTAACCATGCAGGACCCAAGACTATTTGGGTACCTGCCCATGCCAAATAGAATGCTAACCTGCAGATGTGCCTTGGAATGGAATAAAGGGGGTCAATAATCCAAGGCACTCAAGAATGAAACCCCCAGGATTGCACTGTACAGGTTAGTTCTGAAAACTCTGCTTAAATTCTATCTTCTGAATTTATGTGCTCTAGATACTTGCTTATCATGATAATTTCGTTTGCTGAATGCATTACATATCCATGTCATGATACATATTTGTCAAATTCCCTGCATAATGATATTGCATATGTTGCATTTAGAAACTTCATTCAATGCATATAGTCAGGGGGAGTTTGGTTATCCCTGCATAATGTTCATGACATTCATGTTCAGGAAATATCTCTAAGAGAGTCATTGCATATGCATGCATGTAGAGCAGTGTATTGCATATCATCAAATTTGAAAAATCTAAAAAGAAATGACTCATTGCATCTAGACAGGGGGAGATTTGTCAGATTCATTTCTTCCTCACTTCCTGAATCCCTCTTGCTTAGTTATTTGAATCACTCTACTGCTCTCTAGTGTATAAACTGAATGTTCTGCTATTCTCATCTAGACAAGTTGATCTGTCTATATTCCAGACTCAACTACTGAAATTGATTCTGCTTTGCACGTATTTGATGCTCTTCTCTCCTGCTATTATTTGCCCTACCAGCATGTACCTATCCAACGTTCACATCCTTTCAAGCTGGTCTGATTAATCTGGTTCTTGTTCCAGGTATGATAAGTTGTTCAGTAGCATTGATTGGACTGATCTGAGATCCTTATGCTATGTACCATGTTTTAGTCTGAATTCTTAAAAGAAATTCCTATCATATAGGTTTAAGAATGTCTACTGATTCAGACTGATGTAAGTCTAATGTATTCTTAGATTTGTATTCAAATGTATTGAAAGTATCTGAATGATGAGTTTTAATAAATTTTAACCAACTGCGTCATGAATACCCCAGTCTCACCCATCTGTAATCTGAAAATGTGATACCAAGGCTACTTTGGTAGAGATTCATAGAGTGAGTATTATCTTTAAACATTAACCTGAAAAATGTTGACTAAAAGGACACTGAATTCAGAGCAATGACTTGGTCACTGAGAAACTGGATACTCTATCAATGAAATAGAGTAATTCTATGTCATGAAGTACCATAGCTATCTCTGGTGAAAATCTATTGAAAAATCTGACAGAGCAATAGCATATCTGTGTTGAGTAATTGGGGAGTCTGGCCTCTAATCAAGGTGTCTCCTCATGTAAAAAGACACTTCTATTGCTAACTCTGCTCTCGAAGTTGAGAGGCAATGAAAGTTATCACACTAAGTAACTAGGTCACCTCACCTAAGACGTGTTGTGCCTCATGTTGAAAGGTGTTGATCAACTTAAATTGCTCAGGAAAAATGATGTGCTGATTAAAAAGTAAATATTTTGCAACAACAGTCAACTCTTGTTCTTGTAAGGGTGTCTAATCTCAATACTGCTCTATGTGACTCTCAAAGGAGTCATCGAGTTCATTTGAGTAAGATGGAAGGTGGTTGTTCTTGAGTATTGCTTGATTAATTGGTTCACCTTTATTAAAACCTCCCTTCAGATATGAGTATTGAATTTGATTGACAAATTTGGTATACATCATGGTTAAATCAGTTGGGTCATGTCGCTTAATTCATAATCCCCTATGATAGGAGAGTCTTTCCTTGTGAGGACTTATTACTGTGGTACCTGCCATACAATTTCCTCTGATCAGGTTCACCTCTGACAACTTAATCATCATGCTATCTTACCTGTTGGAGATCATGTGCCTTGCTTGCTGTTATTTACTCCTACCCTTGGCTACATCTACTTCATTTACATCATTGTTTCACTCTCCACACTGTTGGAATCTTCCATCTTATTTCTGTATCCCTGACGAATGACTCTTGTAACTGGTTCTGGTTATGTGGGCCTTTCACCTGCATTATTCTACCCATACAAATGTAAGGTGTGCCATAACCAATTTTGCTTCAGAATTCTTGTGGTGGTGTATTCCAGATTGATTCATTGGATAACCAGAGTTCATCCCTGTGGATACATCCTGTGCTTGCATTTTCTATTCCTTTCATGCTCTCAAGGGGAGTTCTGGGCATTCTAGATATTCATGATTATGTCAAAGGGGGAGGACTGTATTACACAAGGGGGAGAATAGGTTCATGCATTATATTATTTTTCACGCAAACTACGTTCTTTTTGATGAAGTCAAAGGGGGAGAATAGTTTGACATGAGCCAGTGTGACTCATAATCTCATAGTGTTGCCATCATCAAAAAGGGGGAGATTGTTGTGCCCCTTGTGCCTTGATGATATTGTGTAGTTTTGATGATAGCAAACACTATGAGTCATGTGAGATTAGAATATATAGATGTTCTGCATGCAATCTCTACATACATGGTTCAATGCATAGTTTTATTTTTCAGTATACATAGTCTGTGCATACTTTGTTTACGCATTGAAAGTCGATGCGTGTACATTGCATCTGTCGGGTCTATACATCGCTGCATGCTATCAAGTCTGTACAACCTCCGTTGTTTCACTCGACCAAGTCAGTACACTCGACCAAGTCAGTGCAAGCACTATTCATCCATTAGCTCAGTTCGCAGCTAAGTCAGTACAGTCCGTGTTCTTCATGCATGTACATAGTCAGTGCATCTTTTTGCATTGTTGTGCTTCACGCATACACATAGTCAGTGCATCTTTTTGCATCGTTGTGCTTCACGCATACACATAGTCCGTGTAACTCTTGGTGCTACAAGAACACAAGTCTGTACAACCCTTGTTGATATGAGCAGTTAAGTTCGTGCATAGTTTCATTGGGTCTGTGCATTGTGCATTCATGTTTAAACTCTAGGCATAGCTAGTTGGTGCATTGTCTTGTTCCATGCACACAAAAGTCTGTACACTTCTCGGTGGCATGCCTGAGCATTCCTCTTCAATGTGCATACTTTCCTATATTCATATGTGCATCTTTCACTTCAAAGTCTGTACATTCTTCAACAGCATGTATGTGCATCTTTTGTACCATGCACTCAAAGTCTGTACATTCTTCAGTAGCAAGTCGATACATCTCTTGCTCCATGAAAACAAACTCTGTACATTCTTCAGTAGCAAGTCGATGCATCTTTTGCTCCATGCACACAAAGTCTGTATATTCTCTGATGGCATGTCCGTGCATTCATCTTCATTGTACATACTTTCCTATATGCATACTGCATTACACGCCATCAAGTCTGTACATTCTTTTTGATTTCATGCATACACAAAGTCAGTGCATACTTAGTCACCAAGTTCGTGCAACTCATGTTGCAGCATGAACTCAAGTTTGTACAACTTTTGTTGCTGCACGCGACTAACTCAGTGCATGTGTGCATCTTTCTTAACAAAGTTTGTACATTCTTCGATGGCATGTCTGTTCATCTCTTGTACAGTGCACACAAAGTCTGTACATTCTTTTGTGGCATGTTTGTGCATCTCTTGTTTCATACATACATAAAGTTCGTGCATGAATATCAATTCTACACAATGTTGCCTTGATGACTTAGCAAGTCTATACATTCTCGAACCAACTATGTGCATCTTTCTACTATCCTCATATTGCTTCTAACAAATATTAAGTCTGACATTGGCAGGATATCTGCTCGAGGAGTTTAAGAAAGGCACGTGATCCAATAACAATCCTCATTCCAAGATGCCACCACGTAGACTCGTACTCATCCAGATTCTGACAAGTGGCGAGTGTCTCCTGAAGTTTCTAAGTTGGAGCGCTCCCTCCACACGCCTAGGGCAAGACTACGTAAACTCCATCTAATAGAGCATAGATACTATGTTTCCTACAATCAATAACATATCTCTCCAGCAGAAGAAGAAGAAAAAGGAGAGTGAAAAGAGAGATAGAGAGTTCGTGAAGAAGAAGAGAGAAGACTTCATTAAAGATCTGTTATCTATTGGCTCTTGGATCAGATCCAGACCAACTTGCTCCTGTAGGAGCCACATTTATGTTGCTATCTTTTACAGCTTTCAGTCGCTGTGTTTTATCATCTTCTGTTTTCATTTGAACTCTATTTCAAGCTGTTAGTCAGCAAAGCTAAGCTATATTGCTCAGCGTTGCAGAGGAGGATTCCTCTGGTCAGCAAGCTGTGTTGCTCAGCAGGCGAGGTGTATACCTCGGACAGCAAGATGTGTTGCTCAGCGGTTGTAGGAAAGCTGTGTGGCCCAGCGGTTTAAGCGGTGTATCAGCAGGAATCCACACTCAGGTTTGAGTGTGGGGTAGATTTAGGTCTGGAGGACCGAACCACCTAAAATTTCTTGTGTTCTGTGGTTTGCATGTTGTTTATCTATTTCAGTTAGATGAATGCGTAGGCCGATCATTTGTTCTTTATCTCTGGCTTGTGGTTACTGTGCACATCGATTGTTTGATCTCAGCCTCGTGAGAGCTACGTGATCACACGTTCTGTCACCTAGCTGTTCTGCTGAGGTGTGTATTTCAGTTTGTTTCTCCAACATATGTTTAGTGTGAAGTGCTGTCAAGTTACTCGAAACACTGCTTCAAAAGGCTTAACTCTGATTGCTTAAAAGTGTCAAGTGAGCGAAATTTTAAAAGAGGGATTCATTCACCCCCCTCTGAATCCATCGCACTAGTCCCAACAAGAACAGTATAACTGGCATGGCCTAATCTACGATGCCACAGGTATGCCAAGTCATCACAGTGAGGCAAAGATTAGAATGAGCAATGTCATCTAAATCTACCAAGTAGATGTTATTCACTCTTTTACCAGAAAATTTAACACTATCAGAATCAGGTTCATAAATGTTGCAGCCATGAGAATCAAAGACTACTTTGTGACCTTTATCACAAAGCTGGCTAATGCTAAGCAGATTATATGCAAGTCCTTCAACTAGGAACACTTCATCAAGGCAACAAGTAGTACACTTACCTACCTTACCTGACCCAATAATTTTTCCTTTGGTATTACCTCCAAAGGTGACCTGTCCTCCATTCTTCTCAGTCAACGTACAAAACTTAGCTTTATCCCATATCATGTGCCTTGAGCAGTCATTGTCCAAGTACCACATGTTGTGCTTGGCTGCCAAACATACCAGCAATACAATTAAGCAGAAAGATTTGGAACCCAAAGATGTTTGGGCTCCATAACTGAAGTAAAGCTACTCAAACATGACAACACATTCCTAGGAATCCACATTTGTTTTAGAGTTGTTTGTTTGGTGGATTTGTTCACGTTCTTTTCATTGTTGTTCTTCTTTTCGGCATTAATAGACTGAGTCTTTCCTTTCTTGTTTTGTGTCCTGGCACCATTATTATTAGCCGCTTGAGCATGGTTGCGCCAGTGCCTAGACCAATAAGCATTCAAAGTTGTGTGACAATTGGTGGTCCTAGGCTGACCATAGGGAGTTTATTTCCTAGAATTCCATGTCTTGGATTGCCTAACCAAATTTCTAGCTTGAGGTCTATAAGTCTGAGTGGGATATGAATGATATCCAGACCTCCCTTGAATTCTATCCCTTCCAGACCTATTAAACTATTGTGGCTGAGCATGAAAGTAGGTGTGATAAGTCTGAACTCTGGGATGGTAAGATTGAATGGTTTGACCCCTATCTGAATTGCCTTTCCCGAATATCTTAGACCAACCTGACGTGTGCATGGGTTTAGTTTGGGTCTTTTTCTGTTGAAGCTTTGAGAACCTAGTCTGGGATTTAGGTGTGAATAACGGCTGACCCCTAACCTGAAACTTGCCCTGAGGAGTGGGATAATGTGTGCTCACATGGCACGACTCACCAATTTTCTGTTTGCCCTTGTCCTTGGTGCTGGGCATTTTGGAATTAGCAAGTTTTTCTGAATTTCCATAGTGCATCTTGATGAGAGGCCCTTTTTCTTTTTCAGCTACAAATGAGATGCTCTTCAGTGCAAAACTCTTTTTAGCTATTTGATTGAATCCTAGACCTTCTCTTCTAAAATTAACCTTAGACCCCAAAAGAGCATTCAAGTTCTCAGTCCCTTGGGTCATGTCCTTGTTTTGATTTTCTAGATTTTCAATTGATTTCTTAAGTTCTATGTTAACACATAGAATAGCTTCATATTTCTCATTGACAATCTTTATCTCATTTTCATACTTTTGTAGTCTCAATTTTAGATCATCAATTATATTTTCCAGTGTCTCATTTTCCTTTCTAGCATCAATCAAAGCATTTTTCATATCATCAATTTCAGCACAAGATTTCTTTAAGACATCATTTTCAGTTTGAAGATAAGCAATTCTATCAGACAGTATAGTATCATTCATGAGAGAATTAATTTTCTTCTTTAGATGCCTATTTTCTTTTCCGATGTCATCTACTTTGTCTAACAAGTCACCATATGCATCCTCCCAATCAGCAATAGTGTAGTGTTTAAAAGGAGGGGATACCTCATCAGCTTCATCTTCTTTATCATCATCTTTGGCCATCAGGCAAATTTTGATTTCCTCTCTTTCACTCTCAGAAGTGCAGCTTAAGTTGCCCTCGTCCTCGTCGCTCCAGGTACTGACCATAGCTCTCCCTGTGGTATTCCTCTTTTTTGATTTCTCTTTCATCTTTTGGAGCTTCGGGTAGTCTACTTTCATATGGCCAGCTTTCCTGTAGTGATAACAGACATTAGTATCAACCTTTTTGGCAGGATTATATTTATACCTGGTTTGTCTCCTACCTCTTTATTGTCCTCCTCCGAGATATCTTCCCTCTTTTCTCAAGAATCTTCTGAATTTTCTAGTCAGCATAGCTAGCTGATCTCCTTCAAATTCTGATCCAAAAAGACTCTGATCACTGGGGGATCCGCTGTGACTGGATCGGCTGGAGCTTGCCTTCAGCGCAATAGGTTTCTTCTTCTTCTCCACCTCCTCAGTCTTTGGCAGGTTCATCTCATAAGTCATGAGTGAACCAATCAACTCATCAACCTTAGTATTCTTCAGATCCCTAGACTCCTCGATCACTGTAGCCTTGGTGTGCCAAATTGGAGTTAGGGAGCGCAGAATCTTCTTTACTATCTCATAATCGGAGTATGTCTTTCCAAGACTTCTGAGACCATTTGTTATGATCATGAGGCGAGCATACATCTCAGTAATAGTCTCACTCGGCTTCATTCTGAATGCCTCATACTCCGATACCAGTAGGTTCGCCTTGGTCTCTCTGACTTGAGAAGTCCCTTCATATATTACTTCTAACTTATCCCACATCTCCTTCGCTGTAGAGCAGGATGATACCCGGGAAAATTCTGTGGGGTGAAGGGTGCACTGGATGGCATTGATCGCACTCCAGTTCAGTGTTGACTTACGGATCTCTTCTCTTGTCCATACATCCTCATTCTCATGTAGCTCAAATGGTCCCTTGCTCACGACCTTCCAGATCTCGTAATCCTTCCCCCTCAAAAACACTTGCATACGATTCTTCCAGTATGCATAGTTGGATCCATCAAAGTACAGAGGCTTGGTGGTGGAGTGTCCCTCTGCTGTCATCCCCTTAGAATCCATGATAGCTAGCTCTTCAGGATGTTAGTCTCGGCAGAAGAGTTAGGCTCTGATACCAATTGATGTAGGATCTAGAGGGGGGTGAATAGATCAATCACCTAATATTATTTCTACAGCAGCTACTGGTGCGGAATTAAATCGAACTACTGTAGGACAGTCGAAAAACACTTAACCATAGTCTGAGAGAAGCAACTCAAGCGATTGTTCCTAAACATCCATGTAACAGGAAGTAGCGTGGAGACGAAAATGGACACAGATCAGAATTCAACCACACAAGACAATATGTTTTTAGGTGGTTCCATCTCCTGCAGAGAACTTCGTCCACCCCACACTCAACCGAGTGTGGACACTGCTGACAAACAGCTTGGCCGCTGATCCACAGCTTCGGGGAATTCCTTCCCTACAATCCGCTGAGCGTTACAACTTTGTTATCCAGAGGAATCCACCCCTGCCGCTGAGGTTTACAGCTTCACCTGTCCAGAGAAATCCTTCTCTGCAACACTGACACACAGCTTGAGTAATAGTAGTTTCAAAACAAAAGAGGAAAACTGAAACTCAAAAAGCAAACGAAATGTAGCTCAACAATGAGCAGGTCAGCTCCGGTTCTGAACCAGGAGACTAATAACAAAAAATTCTCACAAAACACTTCTCTCAAGGTTCTCTCACATATCGTCTCTCTCTATCTGGCTTGATCGTGCTTGCTCTTCCTCTCTATGCTTGTATCTCTCTACGAAGACTCTTTTTTCATCAATTATCTGCTACTAGCTCTCTTACTGCATCTACATATATGGATGCTTCTGAGAGATGGGCGCGTGGAAACCACGTTTCCCGCCCAATCGCCTTATCCAGATCTGGAGTTGTACAGCCATGTGGCAGCATCCTAGCTTGGCTTCTTTCCACGTGTCACTATCAGGGTTCATCCTCCATTCTTGGATTACGTGCCTTTCTTAACTTCCACGAACAGGCATCCTGTCAAAGTGTCAGACTCAATGTCAGCTTATGACGGTTAAACAGAAAGTAGAGAGTTACACAAAAGTTGATATATTATCAGAATGGGAATACACAGACTTGATTTGTCTATAAGACTAACAAGTGTACATACATTATATATGTGAGATGCAAACGTTGCACTGACATGGTGTTTACTAGCAAGGAATGCACTGAGTCTGTATAATCAAAGATCGAACGTTGCACTGACCCAATGTCCCGTGAGCAACCTTGCATAGACTTTGTACGTGCAAAAGATGAGAGTTGCACAGACTCAGTTATGACCATGCGAGACTTGCCTAAGAAAAGTGTGTAGACTTTATGTGCATGGTGCGAGAGTTCCACCGACTTTATCACATATAACGATAGCTGTTGCACTGACTATGTGAGCCTAGATCTCGCATGCACCGGCTTGGTCACGTGCAGCAACGAAGATTGCACCGACTTGATGTCCCTTGGATGCAAGCATGCACAAACTGTGTTTGCATGAGACGCACATATGCACGGACTTAGTCGCATGCAGCAACGAAGGTTGCACCGACTTGATGTAAGCATGCACAGACTTTATTTGCTTGAAGTGCATATGTGCGGACACAACCTGGTATGAACAGGGAATAGCACCGACTTGATGTATGCATGCACAACCTTATTCAGTTGAAATGCAGCATATGCGCGGACTCAATACAGAGTGAATTTCTTGTAGCACCGACTCTATTCTATGCACAGATTAAGTATGAAGATGTAGACAACATTTCTATGATAATCTGACAAATGAAATTCATCAAAATACACACATCATCATATCAAGACAAAGTAGACAAAGTCAACTCTTCAATCAACGAAGTCAGACAGAACTGTTGCTAATCATTCAAAACAATTCAGCACACAACAGTACACAGCTGCTCATCAATCCAGAGGAGACCCAACATGAACCCCCTTTTTGATGATGGCAACCCCAATGGCAAACCTAAGTATCAATGCCATAAAGATGATGTATTTTGACGAGTCATAAAACATGGTCAGATGATATGTAGACTCTCAGATGTTGTGCAGACTATATGAACATTCTCCCCTTGAATAAGTGACTCCTCCCCCTTAATCAAAATAGCATGAAACCTTTCTCTTCCCTTCTCTCCCCCTTTACCAACAAAATCTCTCCCATATAAACACTGTCTAGAGAAGAATAAGTCAAGATCATAGAATGTAATCTTTCCCCCTTTGCCATCAGCAAAAAAAAAGAGTAAGGAGGCCAATGGAAGCTAAGAAGAACCAGGGAGGATGTAGGAGACAGACTAACATTATTATGTAATAGTTCAGAATTAGAGCAGATTATTTGGCAGTTCTTCAGACATAAGAGTCACCACTGTGCAATTTGACAATAATCTGGTTTAATAGTTATAAAAGGTAAAGTGAATGCACTGCTTTTCTGAAATAGAGTTATAGTACCCGTTTATAGCAATGAACCTAAGTCACATAATCATGATTGACTAGGTCAAGAGTGTATCCTACTAATTTCATAATCAATAAATGTCAAGGAGAGTAACCTTAATTTGTATTGAGGTTAAACAATTGACACTTAGTGAAATTGGAATTTTAAGGGTTACAGCATTTCTTTTTCACTTCAGATTTTGAAATTGAGCTTAGTGAACAGACATGTGTCATTTATACTTTTGACATTAAGGGTACACGTGGGTTAGACGCAAGTACCCGCAGTTACTAAGCATAAACTGCCATATCTGTCTCTGATCAGAAACAACACAGATGATTTACACATTTGACATTAAGGGTACACATTTATCAGACGCCAGTACCCCCAGTTACGAAGTGAAACCAGCCCTATAGTTTTGACCATGTGAACAGAGGTAACATGAAGCACTTCATGACATGAATTCCTCTCCATTTCCTTGACGGGGGGTTCAGTTTCTTAGTGCAATTCAGTCATTGCTCAGTCCCTATATTCATTTCTTTTACTAATGATTTTACTGTTGCTGCCCTTTTAATTTTTTTAAAGTGACTTATTTAAAAACAATACTCTTTCTGATTTTCCCAGCCTAGACTTCATTAAGTCTGTAATTTTCAGATACAGTGAAGATCTTATATGTCATACTTATGAAAGGAAGGTTGAGAGGTATAAATAGTTTTCTACCACCTTATATTCTGAAAACAGTCTTTAAACTCTACAGTTTATTAAAATTAAACCATCAGTTCATTCAAAGAGCAAATGTGATTCGTATAGAAGAAGGCTTGTGATAATTGGTGCTCCACATAATGAACTAATAGCAAGACTGTTATCCATTCAGAATGAGGGAATAGACGATAAAGCACAGAAGCAGCTCATAGGAAGTGTCAAGAAGAGTGATCAAGATACAATGTGAGAGAGGTAGATCTGAATGAGGTCAATTGATGCAATTGATGCCATGTAATGATAACTTCTGAGTGTGAAGAGAGAGTTTGAGAAGGTTACACCAAAACCAGAATGATTAAACTCCTCCTGACATCATCATGCACTAACCTTAACATGCATAAAGCAAGCAATGCACCGACTATACATGCGTATAGAATGCAAGTGCACCGACCTGTTATGTGTAAGACATGAGGTGCACCGACTTAAATGTTGCTTAGACACAAGGTGCACTGACCTTATATGCAGAATGCTCACACTGTGCTTCGACTAAGTGCAAGACATGCACTGACATATACTTGGTGCAGAAACACGCATCGACTTCAAATGCTCATAGCATAAACCTGCACCGACCTCAGGAGTGCATATGGCAAACTCAACTGATACCAATTGATGTTTGATTTAGAGGGAAAAACTCCCCCTATCTATATGCCATTTTATTTGATAATGCATTTATGCACGATAATTATTCAAAAATTCAGAGATTGTTTATTCAGAGACAAGCAGACACATATTTATTTTCAGACCAAGTCAAATACCAATTCAAGAATGAAGTCAGTAAATCTGAAGTCATTTTCATGCTGAAATTTACATAGCCCCAATTCTCTTCTTAAGAATTTAAATCTTTCATTGCCAAGAGGTTTTAGTGTTAGGGTGCTTGGCCAGGATACAGAGGGGGGGTGAATGAATCCTTCTACGAATAATGGCCAAATTAAAACTAGGATGCTAGATAAAGACACAGAATAGAACCAATTCGATTCAGCTCAAATACAAACACATGGAGCGCGCCTATTCAAGCATCTAGCGGAAGCAAATCAGACAAACAAACCACTGCTCAATAGATTTTTAGGTGGTTCGGTCCTTCAGACCTACATCCACCCCTCACTCCCAACCGGAGTGAGGCTTCACTAGCAAACGCTAGAACCCAGCAGACTCAGTCTGCAAATAGTTGCTACCACACAGCTTGACCAGGGGAACAGCCTCCCCTCTTCCTCCCAACCGGAGGGACACCCAAGTGACTCCCAGCCACTTGGAAACTAGAGGTCGAAGACCTCTCTTCCTCCAGACCAGGAGGGACCACTGGACTTGCAACCACAAGCCCAGAACCAGAGGACTAGCCTCCCTTCCTCTAACCAGAGGGCAACCCACAAGTGACAACCTGTCACTTGCAACCCGGAGATCAGATCTCCCTTCTCCTGAACCAACAGGAGGTACCCGATCCCCAACATGGCTATCGGAAGAACAAGATAACCAGATGAAAATGGAAGAAAACAAAAACACGAAATGAAAGCAACTTCAGCAAACAGGACGTTGAAAAATGAAATGCACAATGTGGCTCCAAACGGAGCTGACTGGCCTGGATCTGATCCACAGTCCAGTGAAGACAGATCTTCAAGCAGCTTCTTCCTTCTTCTCCACGAGCTCTCTCTCTCTCTCTCACTTTTTCTTCTTCTGCTCTTTTTTCTCTTTTTAATCTCTGCTCCTCTATTCTCTTTTTGCTTCAATGCTCACTCTTGCTCGACCAGCCTTTGTTCTTTTTATATCAGCAGCCAGCAGGAGGATGGGGTACAGAGTGCGTGTGCTTCACATGCTTGATCCAGAACCTTCCTGCCACGTGCCCCCTTCGTATTTGTTCCTTCAGTATCGGATCATGTGCACCCAGACACCGATGAATGTTCTTCCTCGGACCTGTAAAGAGATAAGAATCATTAACCTTGAGTGCCACAAGAACTAGAACTGCATGAGGTAAGTGGACACGACACGAGGTGCACTAAACAGAGAACGACACGAGATGCAGTGGTGACACAATGAGCACTACTAAGAGAACGACACGAGGTAGGAAGAAAACAACACGAAGTAGAAGGAGAATAGCACAAAGTAGAAAAGGATGACACGAAGTAGACAAGATTACTACAGTACGAGATAGGGAGAGCATGACACAAGGTCAGATGAAAAATAGCACGAAGTAAGGAAAAATGACACGAGATACACTGTGACAGAACAGACACAACGAAGAGAACGACACGAAGTGATGTTATAAAACAACACGAGGTAAAAAGAAGAACGACACGAAGTGGTTGCAACAACAAGCAAGACATAAAAGATGACACGAGATGCAACTAGAGGACAGAGAGAAGCGACACGAGGTTCACACAGAAATGACACGAGGTGGCACAGAAAGCAACACGAGGTGTTGCAATGTTCTGCACGCAGTGGATCAAAAACGACACGAAGGCACAACAAGGAGAACGACACGAAGTCACTGTAACAAACCAAAAACACTACGAAGAGAACGAATACAAAAGTAACACGAAATCATGAATACAAACAACACGAAGATGAAACAGTAACCGACATGAGTTGAAAACAACACGAAGATGAAACAGTAACCGTCACGAGTTGAAAACAACACGAAGTCAGTGAGAACAGCACGAGGTGAAACGACACGGGCTGACCACGACACGAAGACAGACCAACACGAAGACGTAAACACTAAAACAACACAAAGATGAAACACAAGAATTGACATGAGGTGAAGTCACAAAGCGACAAAAGTCACGAGGTCTAGCAACCATGACACGAAGTCATGAGTTAGACATGTCTTCAACAACACGAGAAGAAAGACAGACACGGCTATCACGACACGTGATGAAGCAGTGAACCCAGACATGAAACGACTCGAGGAACAACACTAAGTGATATGAAAACACAAGAGCAATCATACATAATGACTCGAGATGAACAACATAAATGCTAACGACACGAGGTCAAACAGAACACATTTTAAAAACAACACGAGGTACGAGAGGACGACACGGCATAATGAAAACACAAACAGGACGAAGTGCCAACCAACACGAATACAGTCCCTGAAAAATACCTGAAGTGAAATGAAGGTTTATTCTTCATAGAAAAAATATTCTTTATTCACTTTCACAGAAAAATATTTTTGAACACCACTAAGACTTATAGTGTTGTCATCATCAAAACATGTAAAGATTCAACAAGACTCAACAATCTCCCCCTTTTTGATGGATGGCAACACTATGAGTCTTGAGTCTTTGCAGAGAAAGAAAAACACTAAATAGCCATTCTCAATGAAAAACAAACATTAAATATTCTCAACGAGCTAGCAAAGGCCTGATTTCTTCAAGGCTGAAATAGCCATTCTCAATGAATAACAAACATTAAACATTTTCAACGAGCTAGCAAAGGCCTGATTTCTCCCCCTTTGACATCATCAAAAAGAATGAAACAATAAGAATGCAACAATGCAAATGATATGAGTTTTAATTAATAAGTCCAAGAGTGTGAGAGAGAAAGCCTCAAAATGGGCAACAAGATACAGAGCATTGTCTTGTCAAGAAAAATAGCTGGCTTGTCTGCTAGAAGGGCCACGCGGCCTGCCATGTGGTGGTCTCCCCCTTGGAGAAGCAGAAGTATATTCTTGAGGTGTAGTTCTGCTAGAAGAAGCTTGACCAGGTGCTGAACCCAAGGCTGACTGGAATTCCTTTAGGTCATTTGACAGTTCAGCTAGCCAATACACCACAGCGCTTCTGACATTTGCCACTTCAGAAATGATGTCGTCTTGGCGAACATTGACAGTTTCATATCTGTCAGTCAGAAGTGTCATTTCTGTTAAGAAGGCGGCCAATTTATCATAGACCTGCTGAATACCTGGACCTAGGGCACTGGATGACTTCTTCAAAAGTTCTAAAGATGTTCTGATCTCATAGCAGTGATCTATAATGGTGGTAGACATTTTGAAGGAGGAGATTTGAACATCTTGCAACTCACTCAGTGCTTTAGCTATCTTTGAACACACCTCCTGCAACCCTTGCATCAGGGATCTGTTGGCATCATCTGAAGCCTTTTTGTTGAGAAGGAATCGTTTCCATTCAGTGAGGAGAGATATCTCGAGCTTCAGTAGCCTGGAATGTACCTGATTTATGTTGAGGGTGACATATGTGAGCAGGTCATCTAATTTCTTATCTTGTTTCTGCATCTGCTGAGTCAGGTTTATAAGAAGTTCTTCAATGTTGGGCGCCCGAGTAGATTCAATGTTGGGCGCCTGTGCAGATAGAAGTCTAGGTGGACCTAGAGGTGTACAAAAAAATTCACTGCCATGTACAGTTCTCTCAGCTGCTTCCTCTTGTACTGGCATTTGACTACTCTCAGCTGGGACCTGATCTTCATCTTCAGCTTGAGTTTCTTTCTGAGGAATTTCACCTTCAGGTGCCTCTTCTTCACTTGAAGATTCTGAATCTAGTTCTATGACAGGAACCTTTTCTTGACTGCTATCCCCTCTATCTTCCATGAGTTCCTGATCTGCAGGGCTGTCAACAGATGCCTGTTCAAGACTTTCAGAAGCAATCAAGTTGGTAGCCTCTTCCAAGCTTCTCTCTACAGTTTCTCTTAAAATTTCATTAACAAAAATAGCAAGTTCTTGATCAGTACTTTCTTGCTCTTTAGTTGGCTGTTCCTCAGGCACTATTATCTCTTCAGATGTCTTCCCAAAAGAATCAAATAGACCAGCAATATTTGCATCTAGATCAGTCTGAATGCTTTCGTCAGACAACCTGATTTCCTCAGATGCAACCTCGACTAGCCTCTGAAAGGAAAAAGGTACTTCGTTGGGTGCAGCTGGCAAAATAGACTCTGGTTGTTTAGCTGGTGTTTCCTGTTGAGCAATCTCAGAAACTAATTGCACACCAGTTTGGGCTAAGTCTTGAAATTGTTCCAAATGCTCCCCCTGAGTATGTGATTCCCTGACCTTTTGGGCCTTAACTTGCCCCACCATAGAAGAGCCCTCTAAGCCCAAAAACACTGAAACAAAATTCATATTAAATATGTTTCGGGCTTTAACTTCAGATGCGGCCTCTCCATCCAAGCAAATCTCTGAATGCTTGAAGATGTCTGTCAGATGGGCGGCATAGGGAAGGTGTCTCTTTGATCCAATGCATCCCTTCATGACAGTAAAAATGATCTCTGGCAGACATATCTTTACATTTTGAATCAGACAAAATAGTAGAAATCTCTGTGTGTCTGTAATTCTTCCTCTAGCCCCAGTCTGTGGGGTGATAATGGAAGCAATGACGTTCTGAAGGAGCTTATGAAGAGGAGGAAATGACGATGTCTGATAAGCTTTTAGCTTCAACTGCCCCTTATCATGAATATTACTGGGTTTACCAGTAATGACTGAGAAAGCTTCATGGAGACTGTATCGAAAGCTTCCCTCTACCTCCCCTTTATCTGGAACATCGAGGGCTTTGTGAAGGGAGTCACATGTAACAGTTATCTCGACCCCTTTAACAGATGATAACAAGGCAGACTTGTCTCGGCTCAAGGACAAATTATTGTAAAATTCCATTACCGGCCTAGGGTAATAGACACGGTGATTTTCTAAGAAATTTCTCCACTCCTGAAACTCAAATATTTTCAACAGTTCTGGAAACTTCGAGACCATGGTTTCATCTCCGAAATCTATTATTCTAAGAGGAATGATTTTCCCACTTTCTAAGAACACGGTAGACTGAGAAATCCTGGTACCTTGTTCTGAAGATACATCCGCAGCAGGTTCTGGCTCAAGACATCTCTGTTGCTTAGATGAAGGCTCTTCAACTATTTCTTTTCCCTTCCTCTTCCTTTCACCAGGAGCTGCTGACCTTTGCTGATCCATCTGCCGTAACTTCTAGAGAATCAGCGCTTTCTTGCTGGTTGCTGCTGGAGATGAGGCTAGACCCAAGAGAGGAAGAGACCTCTGTGGGGAAAGAAAGTGAGCGGGAAGAGATGGAGATGAGTTTGAAGAAACGCTCAAGGTGGAGCGGCACGAGGATGAATAGGAAGCGGCAAGGGGAAATGAGGGTTTGAGGTTGAAGGCGTGTGAAACAAGAAGGGTTTTGTCGGGTTGCTTTTTACTCTTATCAAATATTTTCTGGAAATACCCAAATTATCCTTAGTCATGATGTAACGCAGCTACTGCCTGTTAAAGTTAGCCCTTCAATATGTGGATGGGTTATATTCTTCCAAATTCCAAGGTCAGTTAACTCAAGATATTAAATCAGCATAATCACAAAATTAGCTGTTAAAGTTGCTTAAACTAGAGAGAGTCACGATTAAATTGCTCCTTATGTTTGTCAAGCAACGAAATAACACATCGATGTCAAGCAGATTTCATTTCTTCATTTAATGGACAAGAGAAGGCATACAGGGTCAACCAATTTGTTGAGCACAAGGTAGAATAGTCCGTTTTTACACAAGGAGACATGTTTATCAGACACCAGAAACCCTGGTTACTCAGGACAGACTACCTTTATGCCAATCAAAGTCAATGAAATTTTCTTTGAGGACTTCCCCCCCCCCTTTTTTTTTTAACATTTCTACACAGAGATAGCTAATTGTATCATGACAGAAACTCTGGACTTCTCTGATCTAGAGTGTCTATTTCTCCATAAAAGCCATTGCTCTGCCACAAATAATGGCGTATTCCCTGGTAGCACTTCTCATGATTTTAGACAAAAGACAGATATCTTACTTAACATAATTTTTTTTTTATCTCAGAGCTCTCTCCACATAAGTTTCAGTTAAGTCGAGATCCTCAACAAGTTTTACTCATTTAACAGGAAGTTTTATAATATGTTGACCAACACTTGAGAGGATAACTTAGAAGGATCAAGGACCAAATATAACCCCCAAACATTGAAGTTCTTTATTAACAGGTGTAAGTTGTTACACTAGATATTGGGTGGTTTAAGGTAAACAGAACACATTTGATAAGAGCAAGAAGACTGAAAACACAATTTCTTCAAGAGAATATCTGAACCAAGAGTGATAGGAGATAGATAAGAGGTGTCTGACCGAATAGAGAGAGATGAGATGAGATGAGATGAGCAGCACTCCTATCAGCAAGCCAACAAGTGAGAGATCACTCAAGACATTAGGCACTAAGGACACATCCAAATATAGTATTCTTGAAGAAGTTCTGTCTCACATCCAGAGAAGCTCTTGGGCAATAAAATGCAACCTCATGAGATGACAGATCTAAGCACCACATAAACTGCATCGGCTGACACAATTCCTCAGAAATCAAATGGCCTGTCAAGCTCCTTTTCAGCCCACTCAAGGACATCTCACACACGACTCTTGGAGGTATTAATTAATTATTGAATGCAGTGATTGCCATGAAAATTAAACATGTGAGTTTGAGTTATGCACAAACAGGCTCCCCTGATCATCAGAATGACTCATGGTACTAGGCGGAGCATTTGGTCTGAAAGACCATCTCACACATAGTAAGGACCTCCGGACAGATTTCCCTGCCTTTGGTAGCTTACCATTTGATATACCATAGATGTCATGAATAACAGGGTAAACTCAACAGTCCTATAAGCAATTCAGATTTTCATGAATTATGCAGCATACAGTTTTCAACTAGCATTCACATTCAGTTCAGATTTTCAGAATTTTCAGAGTGCATGTTCAGAAAATAATGCAACTTGCAGATGATGAATGAATATGCAAGAACAGATTCAATATGCATGCACTAGATGAAACTAAGAGCAGGATAAGCAAGAATACATCGAACCAGATATGCAATAGGTTTTAAAATGGGACATGCAGAGAGATTACCTGAACAGTGTGAGAATGGGGTTTTCATTCTTAAGTGCCTTGGATCATTACCCCTTTTATTCCAGTCCCAAGGCACACCTGCAAAACAAAGTTTATTTTGCACAAACAGGTACCCAAGAGGTCTTGGGTCCTGACATGACATTATTATTTCTAGCAGGTTTTCTCAGCACATTTTCAGGAGTAGTTTTCAGATCTGATTTATGCACATTCTTATTAGCCTGAATTCTATGTGCATACACATGAGATTTTCTGTTAGCATGGTAAAAATTCTGTTTACCAAAACTGGTTTGGTTTTGATATCCTGCCAGCCAACAGATTGCAGCCCTGTGACCTGGCTTCCCACAATGATGACATGAAGGTTTTGCAAATTGTCTTACAGGGAATTTAGCATGTTTGAAATTCACATTTCTACCCTGAATATGCCAACAGTCCTTGACTGTATGGCCATGCTTTCTACAGTGAGAGCAAATGAGAGAATTTCTTCTAAAAGGACCTGACCAGCATTCAGAGGCCCTGTGACCCATTTTGTTGCAGTTAAAACAAATGATATGCTGGCTCATTGAAACAGATTTGTTTTTATTAAAAACATGTTGGTTTGTAGGGAATTTAGCATGATATGAATAAAAGGTTTTCTTACCACTAGCAAACCAGCAATGAGCAATAGAGTGTCCTAATTTGCCACAATTAGAGCATGTGACATTTCTTTTCTGAGGTGATGGATTTTTATCATAAGATCTCCTAGCATTCTTATCATCCTTCTCCATCAACTTACACTCATGCATCAGATGTCCAACTTTATGACAGTAGTGACAGATATTCTTCCTTTTAGATGCATGTGAGTGTGTGTGAGGACTGTGATCAGCAAATGCTGATGGACCCTTTTTATTTATTTTCTGATTTTCAGTCCTTTTCTGATTTTTATCTTATTTTCCTATTTTCTTAGCCTTGTACTGAATTGGAGATGAAGTGGTAGGCTTTTCCTATTCAGAAGATTTAATGAAAACAGTTCTTAGCTTGGATCCATCACCCTTTTTCAACTTTTCAGTTTGTTTCTGATTCTTCTGAACATTTGGTTGTTTACTTTCTGAGGTTGTGGCTATATCAGAAGCTTTGACAAAGGATGTCGTCAGCTTGTTTTCAAAAACCTTTTTATTGACATTGTTGTAGCCCAACCCTTCCTTTTGAATATTTACCTTAATTCCTAACAACATGTCCAGATTTTCTTGACCACTCACAAACTTTGACAAGGAGTTTTTCAGATCCTGAATTTCATTATCAAGAGATGCAATGTGTATTTCATAACTAGCAATCTCTTGTTCACTACAATTGACAGTTTCATTCAAAACCTTATTAGCTGTTTTGTATTCTTCAATTTCCTTTCTCAGCTCATCTACTTCATCAGTTTCGTTAGTACAGATGACTTTTCCTTTCTCCAATGTGAGAAGTCTTTCAGACATGGCACTGTTTAACAATTTTAATTTTTCAACTTCTTCTTTAAGCTTATCATTTTGAATTAACTCATTTATTAGAAGCTGATCTTCTGAGTCAACCATGCTTTCTCTCCTAGCTTCAAACTCCCTCAATTCCTTTTGTTGTTTTTCAAAATCTTTCTGTAGTTTTATGTTTACAGATTTTATGGCATTAAACTTTTCAATCAGCAAATCATTCTCTCTTTTAAGTTTCTCTAATTGTTCTTCATTTTCTTTAGAGAGCTTTCTGAGAGAGTCATTCTCATTTTTCAGCTTGTTTAAGTCAGATTTAACGCGTTCAAATTCTTTCAGCATCAGATTATCAGACATACTAGCGTCAAGAGCATTTTTCAGTTCAGCACAATTTCTACAAGGAAAACTTGAGCTATCTAAACCAGTACCCTTCTTCAATTTTTTATACTATTTTCTTAACAGTTCATGAGATTCAATTAGTTCAGCATAAGCATTCTCCCAATCTTCTAGAGAGAAATTCTCGAAGAGATTTACCTCATCATCATCATCTTCTTCAGTTTGATTACTGCCTTGATCGCTTCTGTTGGCCATCATGTAGCTTGTTAGATTTCCTTTCCCGGCTCTCTTCATCATTTCCAACATATCCCTTGCAGATCTGCAATCAAGGAAACACGAGTGAAAAGCTTTGTCAGTGGCTGCTTTCATCAGATTTATAGCTGTTTGATTCTCCTCATACATTGATTCGTGACTGTCAGTCCATTTGGACCTTTTCTTTGGTAATTTATGAGGACCATGTGAAATCACTTTCCACAGGTCTGGATCAATAGATTTAACATAAGCACGTAAAGCACTGTGCCACTGGTTGTAATCAAAACCACTGAAGACGGGTGGACAAGCCATTGAACCAAATAGCAAATAAATTCAATGCAACAGGAATATAGATGCACTAAAGATAAATAAGCACCTAAGACGCAAGATCGAATCTGCAGGTCGCTGGACCTTATATGCAGACACCCGCTCTGATACCAACTGTTAGGGTGCTTGGCCAGGATACAGAGGGGGGGTGAATGAATCCTTCTACGAATAATGGCCAAATTAAAACTAGGATGCTAGATAAAGACACATAATAGAACCATTTCGATTCAGCTCAAATACAAACACATGGAGCGCGCCTATTCAAGCATCTAGCGGAAGCAAATCAGACAAACAAACCACTGCTCAATAGATTTTTAGGTGGTTCGGTCCTTCAGACCTACATCCACCCCTCACTCCCAACCGGAGTGAGGCTTCACTAGCAAATGCTAGAACCCAGCAGACTCAGTCTGCAAAGAGTTGCTGCCACACAGCTTGACCAGGGGAACAGCCTCCCCTCTTCCTCCCAACCGGAGGGACACCCAAGTGACTCCTAGCCACTTGGAAACTAGAGGTCGAAGACCTCTCTTCCTCTAGACCAGGAGGGACCACTGGACTTGCAACCACAAGCCCAGAACCGGAGGACTAGCCTCCCTTCCTCTAACCAGAGGACAACCCACAAGTGACAACCTGTCACTTGCAACCCGGAGATCAGATCTCCCTTCTCCTAAACCAACAGGAGGTACCCGATCCCCAACAGGGCTATCGGAAGAACAAGATAACCAGATGAAAATGGAAGAAAACAAAAACACGAAATGAAAGCAACTTCAGCAAACAGAACGCTGAAAAACGAAATGCACAATGTGGCTCCAAACGGAGCTGACTGGCCTGGATCTGATCCACGGTCCAGTGAAGACAGATCTTCAAGCAGCTTCTTCCTTCTTCTCCACGAGCTCTCTCTCTCTCTCTCACTTTTTCTTCTTCTGCTCTTTTTTCTCTTTTTAATCTCTGCTCCTCTATTCTCTTTTTGCTTCAATGCTCACTCTTGCTCGACCAGCCTTTGTTCTTTTTATATCAGCAGCCAGCAGGAGGATGGGGTACAGAGTGCGTGTGCTTCACACGCTTGATCCAGAACCTTCCTGCCACGTGCCCCCTTCGTATTTGTTCCTTCAGTATCGGATCATGTGCACCCAGACACCGATGAATGTTCTTCCTCGGACCTGTAAAGAGATAAGAATCATTAACCTTGAGTGCCACAAGAACTAGAACTGCATGAGGTAAGTGGACACGACACGAGGTGCACTAAACAGAGAACGACACGAGATGCAGTGGTGACACAATGAGCACTACTAAGAGAACGACACGAGGTAGGAAGAAAACAACACGAAGTAGAAGGAGAATAGCACAAAGTAGAAAAGGATGACACGAAGTAGACAAGATTACTACAGTACGAGATAGGGAGAGCATGACACAAGGTCAGATGAAAAATAGCACGAAGTAAGGAAAAATGACACGAGATACACTGTGACAGAACAGACACAACGAAGAGAACGACACGAAGTGATGTTATAAAACAACACGAGGTAAAAAGAAGAACGACACGAAGTGGTTGCAACAACAAGCAAGACATAAAAGATGACACGAGATGCAACTAGAGGACAGAGAGAAGCGACACGAGGTTCACACAGAAACGACATGAGGTGGCACAGAAAGCAACACGAGGTGCTGCAATGTTCTGCACGCAGTGGATCAAAAACGACACGAAGGCACAACAAGGAGAACGACACGAAGTCACTGTAATAAACCAAAAACACTACGAAGAGAATGAATACAAAAGCAACACGAAATCATGAATACAAACAACACGAAGACGAAACAGTAGCCGACATGAGTTGAAAACAACACGAAGACGAAACAGTAACCGTCACGAGTTGAAAACAACACGAAGTCAGTGAGAACAGCACGAGGTGAAACGACACGGGCTGACCACGACACGAAGACAGACCAACACGAAGACGTAAACACTAAAACAACACGAAGATGAAACACAAGAATTGACACGAGGTGAAGTCACAAAGCGATAAAAGTCACGAGGTCTAGCAACCATGACACGAAGTCATGAGTTAGACATGTCTTCAACAACACAAGAAGAAAGACAGACACGGCTATCACAACACGTGATGAAGCAGTGAACCCAGACATGAAACGACTCGAGGAACAACACTAAGTGATATGAAAACACAAGAGCAATCATACATAATGACTCGAGATGAACAACATAAATGCTAACGACACGAGGTCAAACAGAACACATTTTAAAAACAACACGAGGTACGAGAGGATGACACGGCATAATGAAAACACAAACAGGACGAAGTGCCAACCAACACGAATACAGTCCCTGAAAAATACCTGAAGTGAAATGAAGGTTTATTCTTCATAGAAAAAATATTCTTTGTTCACTTTCACAGAAAAATATTTTTGAACACCACTAAGACTTATAGTGTTGTCATCATCAAAACATGTAAAGATTCAACAAGACTCAACATTTGTAAAAATATCAGCAGTTTGTTTTTCTGTTTCAACAAAAATCAATTCAATTTCATTCTTGCTTACTACATCTCTAAGAAAGTGATGTTTTATTTCAATATGCTCAGTCCTAGAGTGATGAACAAGATTTTTAGTCAAGCACATGGCACTAGTATTATCACATAAAATTGGAATGCAACCCAAATTTATCTGATAATCATTAAGTTGGTGCTTAATCCATAGTACCTGGGCTGCACAATTTCCTGCAGCGACATACTCTGCCTCTGCAGTGGATAAAGCAACTGTGTGTTGCTTCTTAGAAGCCCAAGACACTAGGCAACCACCTAAGAACTGACAGTATCCACTAGTGCTTTTCCTATCAATCTGACACCCAGCATAGTCTGCATCAGCGTATGCTAATAGGTCTAGCTCACACCTAGCAGGGTACCAAAGACCTAGCACTTGGGTGCCTGACAGATATCTAAAAATCCTCTTGACAGCACAAAAATGTGACTCTTTAGGACTAGCCTGAAATCTAGCACATAAACACACAGCAAACTGAATATCAGGCCTAGATGCAATAAGATAAAGAAGGGATCCGATCATACCTCTATACAGCTTGTTATCAACTGGTTTACCTTTTGGGTCCTCATCAAGACTTGTTGAAGTACCCATTGGTGCTATAATCTCCTTGATGTTTTCAAATTTATATTTCTTCAGCATACCCTTATGTACTTGGACTGAGTGATGTAGGTTCCTTCTTTTGTTTGGGTCACCTGCAGTCCAAGAAATAACTTTAGCTCACCCATTGAGCTCATCTCAAATTCATGTGTCATCAAATCAGAAAATTCCTTACATATTATTGGGTTAGTTGAACCAAAAATTATATCATCCACATATATTTGAACAATGAGAATGTCTGGATGACATACCTTTGTGAACAAACTTTGGTCAATTTCACCTCTAGAAAACTTCTTATCTGTAAGAAACTTGCTGAGCCTATCATACCAAGCTCTATGAGCTTGTTTCAAACCATAGAGAGCTTTATTCAATTTATAGACATAACTAGGAATGTCTAAACATTCAAATCCTGGAGGTTGTCTCACGAAGACATCCTCTTTTATTTCTCCATTCAAGAAAGTAGATTTTACATCCATCTGGTCAAGGATGATTCCTAATGAGCAAGCATAAGCTAATAAATCCTAATTACCTCTAACCTAGCCACAGGGGCAAATGACTCTTCAAAGTCAATTCCAAACTCCTGATTATACCCCTGAGCTACAAGTATGGCTTTATTCTTAACAATATTTCCCTGCTCATCGGTTTTATTCCTGAACACCCATCTGGTCCCAATGACAGTCCCATGATCAGGAAGTGGAACTAGGTGCCATACCTTGCTCCTATCAAATTGATTCAATTCCTCGTGCATGGCATTGATCCAATGCACATCACTGAGGGCACTGTCAATGTTCTTGGGTTCAACATGAGAAACTAATGCATATGCATTTAGTTCATTTTGAGCTCTAAAATAACCTCTGGTCCTAGGAGGTTCATGCAAGTTACCAATTACATTATCTACAGGATGATCTCTGAGAAATTTTACATTGATAACCTGATTACCTTGACCCTCATTTACCTCGCCCTGAGTACCAGGCTCCTTTGCATCTTCATCATCAGATTGATTTCCATAGCTTCCTTCTTTCAGAATTTCTCCATCATCTTGTTCCCTGCACATACTATTTTCAGGTTTAGTAATGGTTTTATCAAAGACTATATGTGAGGATTCTTCAATTATTTTAGACCTTAAGTTGTACACTCTATACGCTCTAGTGGTTTCTGAATATCCTAGGAAAATTCCCGGATCACTTTTAGGTTCAAACTTATCAAGGTCTCTTTTAGCATTGACATGAATAAAGTATTTACAGCCAATGACCTTGAAGTTAGCAATTGATGGTTTCTTACCCTTGAGAATTTCATATGGTGTTTTCTGGGTAAATGGCCTTACCATGGCTCTGTTGATTACATGGCATGCAGTATTGACTGCCTCAGCCCAAAATTTCGTTGGTAGGTTACCTTCCACTATTAGTGTACGACCCATCTCCATAAGAGTTCGGTTCCTCCTCTCCACTACTCCATTTTGCTCAGGTGTCCTAGGCGAGGAGAACCGATGAGTGATTCCATTGCTCCTGCAAAAATCATCAAAATGTGAGTTTTCAAACTCATCACCATGATCCGAAAAAATATTCTGAATTGAATTTTCATTATTCTATTTTATTTTCACATAAAACTCCTGAAATTCAGTGAATGCATCATTCTTGTGTGTGAGGAAAAACACCCGAGTAAATCTAGAGAAGTCATCAACTAATACAAATCCATATCTTCTTCCTGATAAGCTGATTGATCTTGTCGGTCCAAACAGGTCCATATGAATCAGCTCATACGGCTTGGAAGACATGTTCTCAGTTTTGGATTTGAAAGACTTCCTAGTGTGTTTAGACTGGGTGCATGCTTCACATACAATATTATTGATTTTAAAAGATATTTCAGGAAGTCCTCTAACCATACAATGTTTATTCAGTTTATGGAGAACAGTATAACTGGCATGGCCTAATCTACGATGCCACAGGTATGCCAAGTCATCTTTATTTGCAGTGAGGCAAAGATTAGAATGAGCAATGTCATCTAAATCTACCAAGTAGATGTTATTCACTCTTTTACCAAAAAATTTAACACTATCAGAATCAGGTTCATAAATGTTGTAGCCACGAGAATCAAAGATTACTTTGTGACCTTTATCACAAAGCTGGCTAATGCTAAGTAGATTATATGCAAGTCCTTCAACTAGTAACACTTCATCAAGGTAACAAGTAGTACACTTACCTACCTTACCTGACCCAATAATTTTTCCTTTGGTATTACCTCCAAAGGTGACCTGTCATCCATTCTTCTCAGTCAACGTACAAAACTTAGCTTTATTTCCTGTCATGTGCCTTGAGCAGCCACTGTCCAAGTACCACATGTTGTGCTTAGCTGCCAGACATACCTGCAATACAATTAAGCAGAAAGATTTGGAACCCAAAGATGTTTGGGCTCCATAACTGAAGTAAAGCTACTCAAACATGACAACACATTCCTAGGAATCCACATTTGTTTTAGAGTTGTTTGTTTGGTGGATTTGTTCACGTTCTTTTCATTGTTGTTGTTCTTTTCGGCATTAATAGACTGAGTGTTTCCTTTCTTGTTTTGTGTCCTGGCACCATTATTATTATCCGTTTGAGCATGGTTGTGCTAGTGCCTAGACCAATAAATATTCAGAGTTGTGTGACTAGTGGTGGTCCTAGGCTGACCATAGGGAGTTTGTTTCCTAGAATTCCATGTCCTGGATTGCCTAACCAAATTTCTGGCCTGAGGTCTATAAGTCTGAGTGGGATATGAATGATATCCAGACCTCCCTTGATTTCTTTCCCTTCCAGACCTATTAAACTATTGTGGCTGAGCATGAAAGTAGGTGTGATAAGTCTGAACTCTGGGATGGTAAGATTGACTGGTTTGACCCCTATCTGAATTGCCTTTCCCGAATATCTTTGACCCACCTGACGTGTGCATGGGTTTAGTTTGGGTCTTTTTCTATTGAGGCTTTGAGAACCTAGTCTGGGGTTTGGGTGTGAATAACGGTTGACCTCTAACCTGAAACTTGCCCTGAGGAGTGGGATAATGTGTGCTCACAAGGCTCGACTCACCAATTTTCTGTTTGCCCTTGTCCTTGGTGCTGGGCATTTTGGAATTAGCAGGTTTTTCTGAATTTCCATAGTGCATCTTGATGAGAGGCCCTTTTTCTTTTTCAGCTACAAATGAGATGGTCTTCAGTGCAAAACTCTTTTTAGCTATTTGATTGAATCCTAGACCTTCTCTTCTAAAATTCACCTTAGACCCCAAAAGAGCATTCAAGTTCTCAGTCCCTTGGGTCATGTTCTCAATAACTTGAAGTTTATCCTTGTTTTGATTTTCTAGATTTTCAATTGATTTCTTAAGTTCTGTGTTAACACATAGAACAGCTTCATATTTCTCATTGACAATCTTCATCTCATTTTCATACTTTTGTAGTCTCAATTTTAGATCAGCAATTATATTTTCTAGTGTCTCATTTTCCTTTCTAGCATCAATCAAAGCATTTTTCATGTCATCAATTTCAGCACAAGATTTCTTTAAGACATCATTTTCAGTTTGAAGATAAGCAATTCTATCAGACAATATAGTATCATTCATGAGAGAATTAATTTTCTTCTTTAGATGCCTGTTTTCTTCTCAGATGTCATCTACTTTGTCTAACAAGTCACCATATGCATCCTTCCAATCAGCAATAGTGTAGTGTTCAAAAGGAGAGGATACCTCATCAGCTTCATCTTCTTTATCATCATCTTTGGCCATCAGGCAAATTTTGCTTTCCTCTCTGTCACTCTCAGAAGTGCAGCTTAAGTTGCCCTCGTCCTCGTCGCTCCAGGTACTCACCATAGCTCTCCCTGTGGTATTCCTCTTTTTTTATTTCTCTTTCATCTTTTGGCGCTCTGGGCAGTCTGCCTTCATATGGCCAGCTTTCCTGCAGTGATAACAGACATTAGTATCAACCTTTTTGGCAGGATTATATTTATACATGGTTTGTCTCCTGCCTCTTTGTTGTCCTCCTCTGAGATATCTTCCCTCTTTTCTCAAGAATCTTCTGAATTTTCTAGTCAGCATAGCTAGCTGATCTCCTTCAAATTCTGATCCAGAAAGACTCTGATCACTGGGGGATCCGCTGTGACTGGATCGGCTAGAGCTTGCCTTCAGCGCAATAGGTTTCTTCTTCTTCTCCACCTCCTCAGTCTTTGGTAGGTTCATCTCATAAGTTATGAGTGAACCAATCAACTCATCAACCTTAGTATTCTTCAGATCCCTAGACTCCTCGATCACTGTTGTAACGACCCGAGATCCGAACACCAGTAAGGCCCGATAATCGAAATCTCGAACTACCACGCACGAGCCCGAAGACTCGGAAGGGTTGAAAGGATGGTGTGGAGATACAAAAGAATCTAAAATAATTACAGAGCTACGCAGATTAAATGAATTAAGCAAGAAATAATTAATAACATTAATTAAATTACATGGTCCACAAAGATAACAGCAGTCTAAAATAGACAGTAGTGCACAACTAGTACAGTCTAAAGAGAAAGGTACAACTACACGGGACATACCTCGACCAGGCAACTGGAAACTAACCCTGGGCACCTGAACCACGTGGATCCTCTAAAGTGCTCCCCTGAAGCCTCGTCTCACCTGAAATACGGTGAAAATACGCAGGGAATGAGCCTCAAAACACAAGGCACAGTAGGGATGATCTGGTCCCCACCTCGCAAATCGAGAAACTACGTGAAAAGTAACTACGAGCTACTCCTACGGCTAGTACTGAACGCGCGGCACAAAAACTAAGACAACTTGTCAAAAACTCACAGGAAACCCAAGAGTCACTATCAGACAAGACAAGAGTACCGTCCACCAGAAGCACAGCCGGATGCGTCCCCTGACGACTTACACCGCGCCGCCGTGTCTCCCTACTCGTCCCAAGCGGAAACTAAGACACTCACAAGTAACACTAATAAGGGTCTAGTCGGGGTTGCGCTCGTCAGCACCCATCCGAAGTCCCCGACCACGTGTGCACACACTGATTGACTGCGCTACGTCAGGCCCTCTAGCTGGTTCGTCCTCCCGGCCCGGACTCAAGCCGCCACAGTAGGAGGCCCGTGGTAACCAGCCTAAAACCGTCTCTCGGGTAGCCTCGCCACCACTCCCTGGTGGGACCACACGCGTGTCGGAAGGCTACGACTAGTGGAGGGTCACTGAAGGTATAGACTCTCTTGCCAACGGCAAACAACGTCTAAACCGTACAAAGTACAAGGATCGCTCCTCGCACTGACACCGACTCACGGTGACACAAGCCGAGAACACCAACTCCCGGGATCTCACAGCACCCTCACGTGTGGCCCCCACATGATGCCCAGCTTCAGTCAGACCACGGGTCAGCACGCGGATCGAGATCCACTCACCCGGGACTCGAATCGGCAAAACATAACTGCGGTCAGACATAGATCTCTGGCGGTCTACCTTTGGGCCGCCACAGAGTCTGGCAGTCCAACATTGGGCCGCCACAGGGACTGTAGCGGTCCAACAATGGGCCGCCACACCCTAGGCTGTGAAAGAAATGGCGGTCCTATATAGGGCCGCCATAGGTATGTGGCAGGCGTACCTTAGGCCGCCACACCCCAAAAATCCCCAACGGTCGAAAACCAACGGTTGGAAATCCACGGTCAACTCGCCCTCTGGCGGTCTGACCCTCGGCCGCCACCTCTTCTGACGGTTTATCGTGCAGCCGCCAGAAGGCATAGGGACCTGCCGACAAAATAGTGTCCTGTGGCGCACCCACCTTGGGCCACCACAGGCTCTGGCGCACCTACCTTGGGCCGCCAAAGTCTCTGGTGGTCTCTGGAAGGACCGCCAAATCATCCAGAGAACGGGCCGGCGGGAACAAACCCAAAAACCCGTTCCATGCCCCGATCATCCACGGATGAGGGTGAAAACAAGAGGGAAGCTCCCCTATAGCACCTAGCATGTATCTACGCCCTCGAATCGGTCCGAAACACGACGAAATAGTAGATCGGCACACAACCCCCAAAACATGGATTTTGCCCTACCCGGCTCAAAAATGCCCCTCTCGACCTCTCCTCGGCCTACAAATCACGGGGGACGACGGGGGATACGTCTCCCTACCTCAATGGAGCACGAGCTATGTCCAAACATCGCCGAACGTGAAGAAGAAGCTTTTAGAACCCTCATTCCTTCACGAAATCCCACGAGCCACACGTCGCCACGATCGCCTCACCGTCACCGTCACACCGTCGCCTTACTACCGTCTGCAGCCGGGGAGGGGCGCCGCCGCGGTCACGCTGGACAAAGAGGGAGAGAAAGGGGGTGGTCGCTCACGGGAGGAAGAAGGAAGAGGAAAGAAGAAGAAAGGGAAAGGGAAAAAGAAAAAGCAAATGGGGGTTTATATAGAAAATCCCAATTTCCTAAAAAAATACCAAAAAATAGGAAAATATACAGCCGCGATCGTTGGAACACGTTGATCGCTGTGGTACCATTCCTGAGTAGGTGAACGACCCGGTTCACCCGCTACGGGGTTCTGTAGGTCCTGTCAGGGAAAAATACGGGAAACCGCGGAACACGTTCCGGGACCTCCGAAACTGATCCGAAACGCACGGATCCGAACCCGAAAGATGTCTGAAAGATAACCCCGGGAAAAATGAGAACAAAATCTCTGAGAAAATAGATCCGAGACCCTAGAAGAAGGATCCAAAGGGTCCAGGATATTACAGCCCTCCCCCCTTAAACAAATTTCATCCTCGAAATTTAAAACAAAGCACAGGGGAAGAAAAGGGGTACTCACTCGAACAAAAAGGGGAACTGTTGACGCATCTCGTCCTCAAGCTCCCAAGAAGCCTCACCACCAGAGTGTCGCTGCCACACCACCTTAACGAGAGGGATAACCTTGTTCCACAGGTGCTGCTCTCGCCGATCCTCAATACGGATAGGGAATTCCGGTAGAGACAGATCGGGAGTCACCTCGGGCCAAACGGACTCCTCCAACACATGAGAAATGTCGGGCATATACTTCCTCAACATCGAGACATGGAACACGTCATGCACTGCTGCAAACTCAAGAGATAGCTGCAACCGATAAGTAACCTCGCCAATGCGCTCCACGGTGAGGAAAGGACTAACATAGTGGGGACTCAACCTCCCACGCTGCCCAAAACGCATCACTCCCTTCATGGGAGAAACCCTCAGAAATACACGGTCACCGACCGTAAAACAGAGTGGCTGCCTTCTCCGATCGGCATAGCTCTTCTGTCGACTCTGCGCCGCCAACATGTTCTGACGGACCAAATGCACCACATCAATGCACTGCTGCACCAGCTCCGGTCCCGTCACGACACGCTCACCAACCTCTGACCAATCGAGCGGAGTCCGACATGGTCGTCCGTACAATGCCTCATAAGGAGCCATCCCAATGCTCGAATGATAGCCGTTATTGTAGGCAAACTCCACCAATGGTAGATGGTGAATCCAGCTCCCTTTCCATTCCAGGCAACATGATCTCAACATATCCTCTAATGTCTGAATGGTCCTCTCCGACTGACCATCTGACTGAGGATGATACGCTAAGCTAAACGCTAACTCCGTGCCAAGAGCTCACTGGAAACTCCTCCAGAATCCAGAAGTGAAACGCGGATCTCGATCGGACACAATGGAAATTGGAATTCCATGCAAAGGTATGATCCGCTCCACATAAAGACGAGCCAACTTGGACACACTCCAGCTGACTTTGATCGGTAACAACCGAGCCACTTTCGTCAGCCTATCCACAAGCAACCAAATGCTATCTTGTCCACTTGGAGTCCTCGGTAAACCCACCATAAAATCCGTGGTCACGTAGTCCCATTTCCACGCGGGAACCTCCAAGGGCTGAAGAGTACCTCCTGGTCGCTGATGCTCCACCTTCACCTGCTGACAGGTCAGGCATCGGGCCACATACTCGGCAATATCTCTCTTCATGCCAGGTCACCAGAACTGCCTCTTCAAGTTTCGATACATCTTCGTCGTACCCGGGTGCACAGTGTACCGACTCCCATGAGCCTCCCGTAACACCGCACGCCTCACCTGCTCCTCCGCTGGGACGTACAGCCTACCACGGAATCTCACAGCTCCGTCCTTGTCGTAGTCCACATCAGCCAAAGTCAAAATCTGGGGCAACTCAGGGTCTGCACGCTGAGCATCTGTCACCTGGCGATGAATCGCAGGCGTGACAGTCAAGCTCGCAAGAACAGCTGACCCCGGCTCCTGGGGAACCTTAAGCCTAAATGTCACGGCCGACACCTATTCCCAGAGCCTCCACTTCCTCATCATCATGGTGTTGACAATGACCTTCCTACTCAAGGCATCGGCAACGACATTCATCCTGCCCGGCTGATAAGACAGGGTGAAGTCATAATCCTTCATATACTCCATCCACCGCCTCTGCCAGAGATTAAGGTCCTTCTGAGTGAACACATACCTCAGACTCTGATGGTCTGTGAACACCTCGAACTTCTCACCATACAGATAATGCCTCCAAATCTTCAATGCAAAGATCACAGCCACCAACTCAAGGTCATGGATAGGGTAGTTCTCCTCATGGGGCTTTAGCTGCCGAGATACATAAGCCACCACTCTACCATGCTACTTCAGCACAGCACCCAACCCAATCCCGGAAGAATCTGTAGACACCACAAAACCTCCCGATCCAGAAGGTAACACAAATATTGGTGCCAAGGTGAGCAACCGCCTAAGCTCCATAAAGCTCTGCTCACACTCACCAGTCTAGACAAATGGCACATCCTTCCGCCTAAGCCTGGTCATCGGGGCTGCAACACGAGAAAAATCCTGAATGAACCTCCTATAATAGCCTGCAAGCCCCAAGAAACTCTGAATCTTCATCACGGACCTTGGCCTCGACCCCTGTATCACTGCCTCGACCTTGGCTGGATCCACAGAAATATCATCACCAGAAATCACGTGCCCCAAAAAGTGCATCTCGTGAAGCCAAAACTCACACTTGCTAAGTTTAGCATACAACTGGTGATCTCGCAAAGTCTGCAACACAACCCTCAAATGATACGCGTGCTCATCAGCAGACCGCGAATAAACAAGGATGTTGTCCACAAATATGACCACGAACTGATCCAAGTACGAATGGAACACCCTCTGCATAAAATCCATAAACGCTGCGGGGACATTGGTGAGCCCAAACGGCATCATCAGAAACTCATAATGCCTGTATCTTGAGCTGAACGTAGTCTTCTCCACGTCAGACTCTCGAATCCGCAACTGATAATAATCGGACCGCAAATCAATCTGCGAGAACACTCAAGCAAACTGAAGCTGGTCGAACAAGTCATCAATCCACGGCAACGGATACTTGTTCTTAATGGTCACCTTGTTCAACTGCCGGTATTCAATGCACAACCTCAGACTACCATCCTTCTTCTTCACGAACAACACTGGTGCACCCCATGGGGAAAAGCTAGGACAAATATACCCTTTGTCCAGTAACTCCTGCAACTGTGCCCTCAACTCTCTCAACTCAGCGGGAGCCATACGGTAAGGAGCCTTCGACAAAAGTCCCGTACTAGGCACAATCCCAATCACAAAATCAATCTCCCACTGGGGAGGCAATCCAGGTAGGTCCTCGGGAAAAATATTGGGAAACTCGCACACCACCGAAATGTTCTCCACATCCGGCTCTGACTGGTCTACCACGACCACAGAAGCGAGAAAACCCTGACAACCCACATCAAGCAAACGACGAGCCCTAATAGTCGAAATAAGAAAGCGGGAAGAGCAAGACCTAATACCTTGGAAACAGAAGGTGGGTCCACGAAGTCACCGAAAATAAACCCTCTTCGAGCCACAATCCACCAAAGCATGATGTGCCTCGGGTCAATCCATGCCCAAAATCACATCAAAGTCCTGAAGTGGCAACGCATAAAGCCTAGCCGGCAAACTCCGCCCTTCAACCCACACAGGAATTTCATCGAAACAATACGGAGTGATCATAAAATCATCAAAAGGAAACTCCACTGCCAAATCACAAGACAACTGGGTCACCGACTCCCCGATACTCAGCGTGAAATCCTCCGAAATAAACGAATGAGACGCGCCAGAATCAAACGAAACTCGAGCCGCACAACCCAAAATCCGAACGGTACCTTCCACCTGCTGCTGCTGCCTATGCTGCTGAGGGTACTACTGCTGCGGAGGAAACTGCTGCTGCGGCCTCTGAGGATAATCACGCGCCATATGCCCTAGCTGGTCACACCTAAAACAGATCACCGGTGCCGTGCACTGCCTGCCTGGATGCGACTCGCCACACCGGGGACACGGTCCCCATGATCCACCCACTGATCCCTAACGCTAAAAAGGAATCAGATGTTGTACACTGCCCGATGACGCCTGCCTCTGATCCTTACGCTTCTTCCCAAAGTTCTTCTTGAAGAACCTCTTAACCTTCGAGCCAAAAGTCGCAGACCCTATCGCTGACGCTGCCGGTGTCGACGCTCCCGAACTACCCACAGCGTGCTGGAAGGTACTCTGCTACTGGGTAGCCGTGTACTGACTACGGCCTGACTGGGACTGCCCCTGGCCTCTCGGTCCTCGGACCTTCTGCATATCTAGCTCCAAAGATGCCGCCACACGAGACGCTGTCTCCAAATCAGTAGCAGTGTTCGCCATCAAGAGGTGCCTCAGCTCCTGCCTCAAACCTTGCACGAAGTGCTCCATCTTCACTCCCTCATGCTCCATGATGTGGGGAGCATAACGGCCTAACTCCATAAACTGAGCCTTGTACTGCAACACTGACATGTCACCCTGAACCAGCTCCAAACTGACGAATCTTCTGCGTACTAACATAGGATGGGCAGTAGGTACGCTCGAAGACCGTAACAAAGTCCTTCCACATGATCTTCTGAAGGAGACGAGACCGAAAGGACGTCTTCCACTCCGAAGACCACCAATCTCAAGCCGTACCCTACAACTGGTTACAAGCCAACATCACCATGTCCTCCTCAGTGTTGGATTTTGTGTCTTCCTTAAGTGTTTTGATGATAAGCAACACTATGTTAACTGTTGTTCTTCTTAATCAGATATCTTGCACTTGAGTTATCCATGTTTTACAAGAAATAGCTGCTAAGAGGTAATACTTCACGTGTCCGTACTGTTTCTGTACTTCGTGTTGTTTCAGTTGTGTGCTGATGGTCTTCGAGCTGTTTCTTCTGAAGTAGCTCGAGTTGCTTCTGTATGAACCTCGTGTCGTTAGCATTCATGTTGTTCATCTCGAGTCATTCTGTATGATTGCTCTTGTGTTTTCATATCACTTAGTGTTGTTCCTCGAGTCGTTTCATGTCTGGGTTCACTGCTTCATCACGTGTCATGATAGCCGTGTCTGTCCTTCGTCCTCGTGTTGTTGTTTTTACTTCGTGCACTCTTCTCTAAGTTCAAGCGTTAAATATCTCAAGTCGAGTCTGTCAGTGTTGTCTCCATGTCGTCCACTTCGTGTCGGTTTCTGTGCTGGTCTTCGTGTTGTGTCCGTGTCTTTCATATTATTTCAATAGTTATGTCTTCGTGTTACGTTTATGCACTTCGTGTCATTTTCTTTGTATTCTGTCTTCGTGTTGGTTTTTCGCTTTAGACTTCGTGTCTTTCTCACCTTGACCACACTCCGTGTCGATTCTTGAGTTTCGTCTTCGTGTTGTTTTCAACCTCGTGTCGGTTTCTGTTTCACTTCGTGTTGTGTTTATGAACTTCGTGTCGTTTTTCTTTATTTCATGTTGTAGCCATCGTGTGTACCTCGTGTCGTTATTTCTCACCTCGTTCTATTCTCATATTACTTCGAGTCATTCATTCGAGCTATTTCTGCTCGAGTTGTTCTTCTTATTTTTTCAAGGGTTATTTCACTTCGTGTCTTTCTCGCCTTGACCACACTTCGTGTTGCTCTCTGTAGACCTCGTGTCTTGCTTGTTTGCAACCACTTCGTGTCGATTTCTGTTGTCAGCTCGTGTCATTTTTCCTTGTTGTGTCTACGTGTCATTTTTGTTCTATTGCGTGCAGAACTTTGCAGCACCTCGTGTTGCTTCTTGTGCCGCCTCGTGTCGTTCTCTGTGTAGTGTGTGTTTTGGTCACCACTATACTTCGTGTCGTTTTTCTCTGTAGTGTTAAGCGTTATTAGTATGTATCTCGTGTCGTTCTTTTCTTAACTCGTGTAGTAGTCACGTCGTGTTGCTATTATATACCTCATGCAGCTTTGCTTTCTGTGGCCATACAGCGTGTTAATGGCTTTTAATATCATTACAGGTCCGAGGAAGAACATTCCACACACCTGGGCTGCACGTGATCCGAGACAAGAGGAACTAACCTGATAAAGGCACGTGGCAGGAAGATTCTGGATCGAGCGTGGGAGGCACACGCGTTTTGTGCCCTATCCACCTGCTGTTGCTTCTATAAATAGAACCCTTCGTCCTCAGATGAAGATTATCGAAGAAGAGAGGAATAGAAGAAAGAGCAGAAAACAGAGAGTCCTTCGATCAACAGAAAAAGAAAAGAAAGAAGAAAGAATAGCAGAGAGAAAGAGAGAGCAGAAGAGTGATCAGAAGAATTGTTCTGACTTGCGGATCAAATCCGAAGTCTATTGCTCAGTTTAAGCTACATTGTTTCCATTTTCTGGAATTTGATTTCCTTCGATCGTGGTTTTCGTTTCTTGTTCTTATCCTTCTTTAACTGTCCTCGTTTGTGTTTCCGATCCTCTGGACTGAGGTCGGGGTCCTCCTGTGAGATCAGGAGAAGGGAGATCTAATCTCTGGTTTGCAAGCAGCAGGTGGGCTGCTTGTGGGTTCCCTCCGGGTTTGGAGGAAGAGGGGTCTTCGACCTCTGGTTCACTAGTAGTGGGGTTGCTACTAGTGGGGTTCCCTCTTGGTAAAGAGGAAGAGAGACGTGAGGCTCTGGGTTCTAGTAACTGTGGGTTGCTAGAAGTTCCCTCCGGGTAGGAGGAAGAGGAGAGGTTGTTCTCCTGGGAAGCTGTGTATCAGCTTTTGTTTGACAAGCTGTGTTGCCCAGCCGATAGTGAAGCCACACTCGGTTTGAGTGTGGGGTGGATGTAGGTCTGAAGGACCGAACCACCTTAAAATCCTCTGAGTTCTTGTGTGATCGTTTGTGGTGATAGTGTGGTGTGCCTTCTATTCTCTCGAGCTATTATCTGCACTGCATTCCTTTTGATAGTTAGAGTTCGAGATTATTTTCGTTTAGCGAAATACACTGCAGTAATTTTTAATTCTTCGAAAAATAGTGATCTATTCATCCCCTCCCCTTCTAGATCACTTCATACTTTACTTATCAGTTGGTATCAGAGCAGGTTTTTCCCAGAATGTGGTCCAACGGCCAGGGAAACGGATCCACTGGTCCTCGCAGTTTCATAGCTGATGGGCAGTCTATCACCCGTCCCCCCTTCTTTGATGGTAATAATTACTTCTTTTGGAAGAACAGGATGGAAGTCTTTATCAGGGCCCAAAGCCACAAGCTATGGAAAGTAATTACAGATGGTCCATACACCCTTCCACCGAACGAAGATATGTGGACAGAAGATCAGGTTAAACTCTCCGCACTGAATTGGACAGCTCTTAACATCATACACTGCGCCGTCCACCCGGAAGAGTATTCGAGGATCTCAGCGTGCAAGACTGCAAAGAACATGTGGGATGAGTTGCAGTTAATTCATGAGGGCACATCTCAGGTGAAAGCTACCAAGATCAACATGCTTACAACTCAATATGAGTTATTTAAGATGAAGCCAGAGGAGTCGATCACAGAAATGTATGCCAGATTATCTGTGATCATCAACAGTCTGAAAGGCCTTGGAAAAGACATTCAACAAGAAGACATAGTCAGGAAGATCCTTAGGTCTCTAACTCCCATCTGGGATACTAAGGTGACTGTTATAGAGGAATCAAGAGACTTATCCATCATGACAGTAACCCAGCTGATTGGATCTCTCATGACCCATGAAATTAATTTCAAACAAGGAAACGATGGGCATGACAGAAAGGGAAAGAATGTTGCTCTGAAGGTCTCACGACATACTAAGAAGAGCAGCAGCAGCAGCAGTGATGGTAGCAGCGAAGGCTCTGATGGATTCTCAGACCTGGACAAGGACGAGCAAGCTATACTCACCAGGCAATTCAGAAAGTTCCTGAGAACTAAAGGAAAATTCTACAGGAGGAAGAAATTTAATGTTGCAAGGAAGTCTCCTGAACGAGAATTTGAGAAGAACCGGTTTGCTAAGAAGATCACTTGCTATCATTGTCAGAAACCCGGTCACATGAAAAGTGAATGTCCAGAGCTACAAGCTAAGGCTCCCGGACACCAGAAGAAGATGGTGCACAAGAAGAAGAAGGCCATGCTGTGCACATGGAGCGACGAGGAGGAGGATCCAGAAGCCACTTCGTCCAGTGAAGATGAAAAGAAGACTTGCCTCATGGCCGATCATGAGAAAGAGGTAACAAACTTATTTGAGAATTTTACTTTGGATGATTGGGAGGACGCCTATGGCGACCTGTTAAGTAAATATAATTTTTTAACCAAGGAGCACAGAATGCTTAGACGTAAGTTTCATTCTCTTTCTGAGAAACACTCTACTGTTGTCACTGATAGCATGAAAACCAAGGAGATGGCCATTGAGCTAGACCAGGTTAAAGGTGAGATTGAGTGGTTGAGAATGGAAAGAGAGGAGAGTCTAGCTAGGATGAATGAGCTGAAGTGTAAAGCTGAAGAGTGTAAAGGAGAGATTAGACTGATGGCTGAAAAATATGAGGCAGTTAGAAAAGTTAATCAGGAACTCCAGGACCAATGTAATGAATTTCAGAAGGAGATTGAGGACAAAGAAAAAATGCTTGAGAAGTTTACAGAGGGGAGAAACAACCTGAATGCTCTTCTGGGGTCGAGGGTAAACTTCAATAGGGAGGGATTAGGATACAATCCCACTAGTAAAAAACCCTTTGAATTTAAAACTACCACGTTCTGCCCCGCCAAGGGCAAAGAGAAACTGGAAACACCATCCAGTTCCAATTCTGTCTCTACAATAAAGTTTTCGACCAGCAAATTCATTCAATCCACTGGTCAGCAACCTAAGTCAGGAAATCCTGAGACAAGAACTGCTCCTGTGCAACAGGTGTGGAACAAAGGTTCTCACAGAACCAGTCCTATTGATGTCACTAAAAGGGTGAAAAGTTTTGTTAAGAAAGCTCATCATGCTAGTTATCAAGGAGAGCATGCCAACATTCACCATTTTCAGCACAATTTTCATTGGAATAAAAATGCTTGCATGAATTATACTCAACACACACGCATATCCTCTAAGAGACCAACCAACAATGTTTTTGTTCAGAAACAGCATAGTTCTACTAAGAATAGGTTCATTCAACACCCACCAAGAAATGCCAAAAGGGAAGAATTAACCCACATAAAACCACTGAAGAGAACATTAAAACAAATGTGGGTTCCTAAGTGCCTTTTGCATAATCTGAAAACTAGTTTTGGACCCAATTTGAATTGGGTCCCACATTACTCTGTCTGAACTTTTGCAGGTCAGCCTGGCAGCTGAGCATAACAAGTGGTATCTTGACAGCGGCTGTAGCAGGCACATGACAGGAGACCGGTCCAAATTCAGCAAACTGAAAAAGAAGTTTGGTGGCCTGGTCAAATTTGGTGGAAATAACAGAGGAAGAATTATTGGAATTGGTACGGTTGGTAAGTCCTCTACTAACTCCATTGAAGATGTGTACCTTGTAGAAGGACTTCAGCACAACTTGATAAGTATAAGTCAACTTTGTGACAAAGGACACAAGGTACTTTTTGACCACAATTCTTGCATGGTTTTTGAGCTGAATTCTGATAACATCATGTTCAAAGGTCATAGAGTAAATAATGTGTACATCGTTGATCTGGATGATAATTCTGAAACAAACTTGTGTTTGTCTGCTAATTCTGAACAGGTTGCTTTTGACTGGCATAGGCGTCTAGGCCATGCTAGTGTGTCTACTTTGAATAAACTGTCTAATCTTAACCTAGTTAGAGGTTTGCCTAGAATAAAATTCCAGTTAGGGTCCAAGCTCTGTGATGCTTGTGCTCAAGGTAAACAGACTCGTGCAGTTTTTAAATTGAGAACTGAGAGTCTCTCATCTAAACCGCTACAGCACTTGCACATGGACCTCTTTGGTCCTACTCGAGTACAAAGTCTGTCAGGTAAGAGATATGGTCTAGTCATAGTTGATGACTTCACTAGATTTTCTTGGTTGTTCTGTATAGCAAATAAAAATGATGCTTTTGTTCACTTTGAAGAACTTTTCAATAAAATCAAACTGCAAGGTGAATATAATATCATTACAATTCAGTCTGACCATAGAGGAGAGTTTGAGAACTCTTCATTTTTTGAATTTTGCTCAAAAGAGGGAGTGACTCACAGATTCTCTTCTCCCAGGACACCGGAGCAGAATGGAATTGTTGAGAGAAGAAACAGGTCAATAATTGAAATGGCCAGGACTATGCTAATTGAGAGTGGACTTCCAAGGAGATTTTGGGCAGAAGCTGCAAATACAGCATGCTACATTTTAAATCGAGCTTTGGTAAGACCTACTCATAAGAAAACCCCTTATGAACTCCTCAAGGGTAAGCAGCCAAACATTTCTTACTTTAAAATCTTTGGTTCCAAATGTTTCATCCACAATAATGGTAAGAATGGTTTGGATAAATTTGAAGCAAGAAGCTCTCCTGGAATTTTCCTCGGATATTCAGAAACCTCTAGGGCTTACAGAGTTTTCAATAAAGATGATCAAACTATTGAAGAAACACCTCATGTAGTGTTTGATGAGAATGCTCTATCTAACAAAATGATAAATGATGACAGGGAGCCACCTGATGAGGGAGATTTCTTGGAGAAAATTGAAGAAGAAGAGATGCAGCCAGCTGCTCAACCAGAAAACTTACAACAAGAAGGAGCAACTGAGGTAGGTGAACCCTCAGGTGAGGTAATATTTCACAAAGACCACCCTAGTGAAAATGTCATAGATAATTTGCATGATCCCCCTAGGACGAGATCTCATTTTAGAATTGTCCAAGAACAGGACTTAGCTGCTTTGACATCTCAGGTAGAACCCAAGACTGTGGAAGAAGCTTTAAAACATGATTCTTGGGTATCCTCCATGGGTGAGGAATTAAATCAATTTGAGAAAAATCCTAGACCTGAAAACACTCATGTCATTGGCACTAAATGGGTTTTCAAGAATAAGATTGATGAAAATGGAGCTATCTCTAGAAACAAAGCAAGACTTGTAGCTCAAGGCTACAGTCAGAAATTTGGTGTGGATTTTGATGAATCCTATGCTCCAGTGGCTAGGATGGAAGCTATAAGAATTCTGTTTGCATTTGCATGCTCTAGAAACATTCGGCTACAGCAGATGGATGTCAAAAGCGCATTTTAAATGGGTTATTAAAGGAAGAGGTATTTGTTGAACAACCTCCTGGGTTTAATTTCTCGGTTCAGCCTAACATGGTTTTTAGGTTGAATAAAGCCCTCTATGGATTGAAGCAGGCTCCCCGAGCCTGGTATGAGAGACTTTCTGAATTCCTTTTGAGCAAGGGCTACACTCGAGGTAAGGTTGACCAAACCCTCTTCACCAAAAATCTCGAAAAAGATTTAATAGTGGTCCAGGTATATGTTGATGATATCATCTTCGGATCTAACAATTCAATATTATGTAAAGACTTTTCTGAGTCTATGTCCCAAGAATTTGAAATGAGTTTAGTTGGCGAGCTAAAATATTTTCTTGGGCTGCAGGTCAAACAGATGGATGATGGTTGCTTCATAAATCAAACCAAGTATACTCTGGAGATGCTGAAAAGGTTCGGAATGACCAACCTCAAGACAATCTCAACACCCATGGGTACCAGCTCCTCACTAGATTCAGACGAAAAAGGTAAAGAGGTGGATGCTAAATTATATAGAGGTATGATCGGTTCACTCCTCTACTTAACAGCATCCAGGCCTGACATTCAATTTAGTGTAGGGATGTGTGCCAGATACCAGGCTAGACCTACTGAATTGCATCTAGCAGCTGTAAAGAGAATCTTTAGATACTTATCTGCCACCCATGATCTAGGTCTCTGGTATCCTGCATCATGTAGTTTAGATCTCATTGCATACACTGATGCAGATTATGCAGGATGTAAATTGGACAGGAAGAGTACTAGCGGTCACTGCGAATTTCTAGGAGGGCGCTTAGTCTCTTGGGGATCCAAGAAGCAACACTCTGTGGCTCTCTCTACTGCTGAAGCTGAGTATGTGGCAGCAGGGAGCTGTGGCACACAGGTTATATGGATAAAACACCAGCTTCTGGATTACTCGGCTGAGCTAGGTTGTACTTCTATCTTTTGTGACAATACTAGTGCAATAAACATTGCAAAGAATCCTGTACTTCATTCTCGAACTAAACACATTGAAATCAGGCATCATTTTATTCGAGATGAAGTAGCTAGGAAGACTTTTGAGTTGATCCATGTTGGCACTAACTCACAAATTGCAGATATTTTCACTAAGCCACTGGATACTGAAAAATTTAGCACTTTGCGCAGAGAACTAGGTATTTACAGAATTTCATGATTGAACAACTGATTTCTGAATACCATGTCATGTGTTCTTATGCTTATCATAGTCATTGTCTGTTGCTGAAAAATAACCTCATTATGAGTGATTGCTGACTCACTCCGTTTTAATTGAATAATCTGTTCTGATATCATGGTGTTTTCTTTGAGGTGTTTTGAGGCTTGTCTGGGTTAAGTCTGTGTTGGGGTCAAGGTCTCAGGGGGAGCTAGATTTATAATAGGTGTCTTGTTCTTTGGCCTAATCTGAACACATTTTGAACGGCATCTTGCTGACATTAAAAGAGAATCAGGTTGAGTAGGTGTATAAAAGAAAGTGTTGGATGCTTTATCCTTTAAGACTGCTCATCTAATTTCTTGTTGGAATTTCAGCTGTTAGTCGCACTGAGATCATAATCTGAATTCAAAGATTATCTTCCTACATTGTAACTGTTTTCTGATCTAGCCAGTACAGCATACCTACTTAGTCAATGTTGAGTCCGAAATGAGGTATTTTGTGCTTTAGTCTGAATCACCTTGGATCTGGTGTATTGTTCTCAAATGGACTCAAGCTTAATCAACAAGGTTCTAAGAGTTGGTTAATGAAAAATTTCATAAAAATTTTATCAACCTTGTTAACTGCTCATTGAGAAACTGGGACTTTCATCAATGAAGTGAACGCATCCCATGTCATGAGATGGCAGTACATATCTGGTTTTATTAGTTGTCTTGATCATACAGAGCTATGGTACATATCTGGTTAGTAACTGGGGTGTCTGGCCTCTGATAAAGGTGTCACCTTAATGTCAACACCAGTTAGAATACTATCTCTATCCTCTTGTCAGAAGGGGTAATGTGGTCCTGCCACCGAGTAACTGGGGATTCCTGCCTCTAAACAAGGTGTCTCCCTAATGTCAAAGGTGTACTTGACAGACTTACCTTTGGTCTTGACCATCTTTAAAGAAAATTTCTTAAAGATCATGTTCACTTGGAATGTAGCTCTTGGTTTGTTTGTTCTCAATACCACAGGTCTCTGTGTTCTGACTTCCTTACTCTATACTCTCTAAGTAAAGACTTACTCTGACCATACTGGTATATTGTACCTCACTTGCTTAGAATCTGGTTCTGTGTATGGAGCGAATCCTTATTCAATATTTTTGCACAGTCTGACTAACTGATCTTCAAAATCCTCACATAAAATTAATGACCTTCTTAATTGTCTAAACATCTCAATATCTTCCATTTATCTGCCATACTCTGTCCTATTTTCTCTCTACAGTCAGCAATTTTCCTTTCTCTATATATTCAGACTTGCCCCTAGTTTTGATGATGTCAACGGGGGAGAGAATTGTGTTGTGTTGTTAAGTTTGCAGAGTTTTGTTGCCGAGGTGTTAAAGGGGTGTGTCTACATGCCATTGTGTTGAGGGGGAGTTAAGTGTTGAGGGGGAGTTAAGTGTTGAGGGGGAGTTAGTTATCCAGTCTGAGGATAGCTGTTGCTGTGTTCAGGGGGAGTGTTCTGGAGTCATCAGAGGAAGCAAGTGCGTTGAGAGTCTGCATTAAATTTCTTGCAATGATTTCTTTTGCATTTCATCCCTTATACTTAATATAGTGTTGCCATCATCAAAAAGGGGGAGATTGTTAGATTTTGTGTCTTCCTTAAGTGTTTTGATGATAAGCAACACTATGTTAACTGTTGTTCTTCTTAATCAGATATCTTGCACTTGAATTATCCATGTTTTACAAGAAATAGCTGCTAAGAGGTAATACTTCGCGTGTCCGTACTGTTTCTGTACTTCGTGTTGTTTCAGTTGTGTGCTGATGGTCTTCGAGCTGTTTCTTCTGAAGTAGCTTGAGTTGCTTCTGTATGAACCTCGTGTCGTTAGCATTCATGTTGTTCATCTCGAGTCATTCTGTATGATTGCTCTTGTGTTTTCATATCACTTAGTGTTGTTCCTCGAGTCGTTTCATGTCTGGGTTCACTGCTTCATCACGTGTCGTGATAGCCGTGTCTGTCCTTCGTCCTCGTGTTGTTGTTTTTACTTCGTGCACTCTTCTCTAAGTTCAAGCGTTAAATATCTCAAGTCGAGTCTGTCAGTGCTGTCTCCATGTCGTCCACTTCGTGTCGGTTTTTGTGCTGGTCTTCGTGTTGTGTCCGTGTCTTTCATATTATTTCAGTAGTTATGTCTTCGTGTTACGTTTATGCACTTCGTGTTGTTTTCTTTGTATTCTGTCTTCGTGTTGGTTTTTCGCTTTAGACTTCGTGTCTTTCTCACCTTGACCACACTCCGTGTCGATTCTTGAGTTTCGTCTTCGTGTTGTTTTCAACCTCGTGTCGGCTTATGTTTCACTTCATGTTGTGTTTATGAACTTCGTGTCGTTTTTCTTTATTTCATGTTGTAGTCATCGTGTGTACCTCGTGTCGTTATTTCTCACCTCGTGCTGTTCTCATATTACTTCGAGTCGTTCATTCGAGCTATTTTTGCTCGAGTTGTTCTTCTTATTTTTTCAAGGGTTATTTCACTTCGTGTCTTTCTCGCCTTGACCACACTTCGTGTTGCTCTCTGTAGACCTCGTGTCTTGCTTGTTTGCAACCACTTCGTGTCGGTTTCTATTGTCAGCTCGTGTCATTTTTCCTTGTTGTGTCTTCGTGTCGTTTTTGTTCTATTGCGTGCAGAACTTTGCAGCACCTCGTGTTGCTTCCTGTGCCGCCTCGTGTCGTTCTCTGTGTAGTGTGTGTTTTGGTCACCACTATACTTCGTGTCATTTTTCTCTGTAGTGTTAAGCGTTATTAGTATGTATCTCGTGTCGTTCTTTTCTTAACTAGTGTAGTAGTCACGTCGTGTTGCTATTATATACCTCATGCAGCTTTGCTTTCTGTGGCCATACAGCGTGTTAATGGCTTTTAATATCATTATAGGTCCGAGGAAGAACATTCCACACACCTGGGCTGCACGTGATCCGAGACAAGAGGAACTAACCTGATAAAGGCACGTGGCAGGAAGATTCTGGATCGAGCGTGGGAGGCACACGCGTTTTGTGCCCTATCCACCTGCTGTTGCTTCTATAAATAGAACCCTTCATCCTCAGATGAAGATTATCGAAGAAGAGAGGAATAGAAGAAACAGCAGAAAACAGAGAGTCCTTCGATCAACAGAAAAAGAAAAGAAAGAAGAAAGAATAGCATAGAGAAAGAGAGAGCAGAAGAGTGATCAAAAGAATTGTTCTGACTTGCGGATCAAATCCGAAGTCTATTGCTCAGTTTGAGCTACATTGTTTCCATTTTCTGGAATTTGATTTCCTTCGATCGTGGTTTTCGTTTCTTGCTCTTATCCTTCTTTAACTGTCCTCGTTTGTGTTTCCGATCCTCTGGACTGAGGTCGGGGTCCTCCTGTGAGATCAGGAGAAGGGAGATCTAATCTCCGGTTTGCAAGCAGCAGGTGGGCTGCTTGTGGGTTCCCTCCGGGTTTGGAGGAAGAGGGGTCTTCGACCTCTGGTTCACTAGTAGTGGGGTTGCTACTAGTGGGGTTCCCTCTTGGTAAAGAGGAAGAGAGACGTGAGTCTCTGGGTTCTAGTAACTGTGGGTTGCTAGAAGTTCCCTCCGGGTAGGAGGAAGAGGAGAGGTTGTTCTCCTGGGAAGCTGTGTATCAGCTTTTGTTTGACAAACTGTGTTGCCCAGCCTATAGTGAAGCCACACTCTGTTTGAGTGTGGGGTGGATGTAGGTCTGAAGGACCGAACCACCTTAAAATCCTCTGAGTTCTTGTGTGATCGTTTGTGGTGATAGTGTGGTGTGCCTTCTATTCTCTCGAGCTATTGTCTGCACTGCATTCCTTTTGATTGTTAGAGTTCGAGATTATTTGCGTTTAGCGAAATACACTGCAGTAATTTTTAATTCTTCGAAAAATAGTGATCTATTCATCCCCTCCCCTTCTAGATCACTTCATACTTTACTTATCACTCAGCACAGCGCATGGAACTGAACACTCTCTCCATCTCATCAAGCCATCGCCTGGCCACATCGGGATCTGGCTGGCCCTCGTAATAGGGTGGGTGAAACTGCAAGAAGTCCCTCACAGCACGACTGGGTCCACCCCTAGCCGACGAGCCCTCGCCAACATCACCGCCAAACTACTGAACCATGGCCTGAAACATACTCCGAAAGAAATCCTCGACCCTCGGAACTCTCGCTGCATCCCTTGCCTGGTTGGTAACTGGTGGCACTCTGCTCTGCTCCTCCTGCTCTCCTGTCGACTGTCCCTGCTAAGAGCGAGTCCTCTGCCTCGAAGCCATACTCACCTACTGCAAACAGACAGAAGACACGGAAAATAACAGAATCAATAAAACACACTGGAGAGGGGGATTTCTGTAGCCCAATCAAGAGCAGCCAAACTAGGCCTATCAGGACCGAACGAGGCTCAGCTCATCCGAGTGACAGCCCTCTAGGGCCCACTTCGGCAGAAAAGCCCAATAAAGATTACTCGGGATCCCATCCTTCCTCGGCGGCCCTTTGGCTCGGAAGGCCCGAACGACAGAACGGAGGAAGACCCACGCCCGAGCCATCTCCCCACCGAGATAAGGGCAGGCGCTCCGCGCCCACTCCGATCTGACTGCATCCGAGCTACGCCCATCGCCCGGACAGGGCTAGCACTTCTCATGCTTGGATCAACTGACGAATGCTTATCCATGCAGCCGTTGACAGTCCTTTATGAGCAGAAGTTCAGCGGGATAAGGGTGCCATGATCTCCCAAGGTCATGAAGAGCCCACGATGAGGACGTAATGATCCCATGATGAGGACGTAACTCCCGCCTAAAACTCCTCAGCTTATGGGACTCTTCGGGGGAGCTCGCTATATAAACCAAGGACTCCCTCCGGCAGCAGGTAAGGCATATACATGCCTAACACTCCCTGAGCAGGAACCACTTCACCATCTTGGTGTTGGGGAATCTCGCGCATCTCTTTCAACCTCCCTCAATACCTTCCACCATTGCTCTACTGACTTAAGCATCGGAGGGTTTTCCCCAGGGAACCTTCCCTGGGCCCCCTGATTCGTTTCCCTTTCTCTGCAGTTCACTATCCGGTGATCATCCTCCCAGCTCAGGACCAGCGCGAGATCACGCCCCTTCATCTGGCGCCGTCTGTGGGAAACGACCAAAGAGCCAATATGGTGAGAAGAAGTACAGGGAGGAGGTCCGCCGATGACAGGGGAAAGGCCACGGTGATTGCGGGGGAAGGCCCCTCACATGCCTCCCAAAACCCCCCCTCCGGTGCCAGCACTCCCACCGACGGACCGCCCCCTCCGCCTGCGGCCGGGCTGCCGCCCCCTCCTCCCACGATGGTAGGGCTGCCGCTCAACGGCGGCGCCGACGCCTTCCAAGCCCTCAACGTGAAACTGGACGTCCTCGTGGAACTCATGAGGACCCAGGCGGCCAGGGATGGAAGGTCACGCGCCTTTCTGGAGAGCCCTCCCAGTGAGAACGTGTCCCAGCACACCACCAGAGGCCGCTTCACCCTCCGAGGATAGCAGCTCATCCGCAACAAAGTAGGAGGACCCTCGCAAGCCCCCCCTCCGGAGCAAGAGGCTTCCTCCACGCCGAAGCGGGGTAGGCACGGGGCACGTCGTCCCCTCCCAGAAATCGAAGTCCCCAGGGAGCGCCAAGATAGCCTGCCTTCACGCCCCCTCAGCCCTACAGCGCAGCGGCAGCCGGAGCTATCCCTCCGACTGCGAGAATTCTAGAGGTGTTTTACAGAGCAAGAGCGCGCCCTGCGAGCCCTGCAGAAGACCTCTCCACCATAGGACGAGGAGAGATCCCCGTTCTCCGACCATATCTTGAAGGCAGAGGTATCTCCCCGAACCTCTATCCCGACCTTCAAGCCCGACGACGGCCAGGGCGACCCGGCCGACCACTTTGACAGCTTCGACGCTCTGATGACCCTTCACGGAGCATCCGACGCCATCAAGTGCCGAGCCTTTTCGACCACCCTGGTCCAAGGCGCCCAAGCATGGTTCCGGGCCCTCGCTCCCGGATCCATCCGAGACTTCAAGCAGTTCGGGCGAGTATTCAAGGAGAGTTTCGCCGGTAGCGGCCCCCCTAGGTTGGTAGCGGGGCTTTTGGCCCTCAAACAGGCACAAGGGGAGAAACTTTGGGCCTACATCCTCCGATTCAAATCGGAAGCCCTGAGGATCCCCTGCCTGGATGTCGCCTCGGCCATAACCGCTCTGACCGGGGGCACCCGCGACGAGAACCTCCGCCGTGAGTTTGTCCTCCACCCTCCGTCGACCCTTGCTGTGCTAGTGACTCTGGCATTGTGCCACACCGAGTGCGAAGAAGTGCTCAGTGCATGCCGAGACGCAACCGGCTCGGGTCGGGAGGGGGACAAGAAGCGGGCACCCGAGCCAAGCTCGGGCCAAGGAAAAAGGTGGAACCGAGACGGGGAACGCAAGGAACCATCACGGAAGTATGAGGGGTACACTCCTCTAACTGCTCCAGTGTACGAGATTTATGAAGACATCAAAGGCTCGGGCCTCCTCCGCTAACCCAAGCCAATGAAGTCGAAGAACCGCAGTCGCAGCAAGCATTGCCTGTTCCACAGCGACCACGGGCATCATACCAGCGACTGCCACCAGCTCCAGGATGAGATCGAGCGTCTCATTCGTCAGGGGCACCTCTCTCGATTCGTGACCGGGCACCAGGAAGACCGGGGCACCCCAGAGGAGATCGATAACGCCCCCCGAGGGGTCCACATCAACATCATTGCCGGAGGAGCTACATCAGGAGAATATAGTGGTCGAGGAAGGAAGTGTCATGCTGAGCGGGCAAGCCGAGCCATCGAGCCTCCCAGGGCCCCGCCGAGCGAGCCCCAGGTCATAGTCTTCTCCAACCAAGACCTGGAGGGGCTGAGCACCCCGCATGATGACGCCCTAATGATATCGGCCACAATAAACCATTGTAACGTAGACAGGATTCTGGTTGACAATGGAAGTGCCCCTGATGTATTATCCTACGAATGTTTCCTTAAGATGGGGGAGGATCCGTCTAAACTCCGCCCGATCCGGACCCCCCTGTGCGGGTTCAATGGCCAGGCCACCTATCCCGAGGGAGCCCTAAGCCTGCCGGTTACTCTTGGCACCCCACCCAAGACCGTTACGGTCATGGTGGACTTCATAGTGATCAAAGGTATGATAGCATACAACGTAATCTTCGATCGAGGAATCCTCAGCCGAACGAAAGCGGTGCCTTCTACCTATCACCAAAAGATGAATTTCCCCACCAAAAATGGATTGGGGGAAGTCCGAGGTAACCAGGCAATGGCCCAAAGGTGCTACAATATCTCGGTCGAAGCCACAAGGCCAGAAGGGAATAATAAGGGCCTCCGGGAAGTCCAGAAAAAATCCGCAACCGCCGAACCTGGAGGCTAATTGCTAGCGGTTTTCCTAAACGACGACCCGACCCTAGGAGTAAAAATCGGAGCCGACCTAACATCTGAGGTTCAGCAGCAATACAAAGAGTTCCTTTCCATGTACATCCGGGTCTTTGCATGGCCTGATGATCAACTCCCCGGGATACCGAAAGAGACGGTGGTGCATAAGCTCAACCTCGACCCAACCATGAAGCCCGTGCAACAACGCAGAAGGAAGCATGCGCCAGAGAAGTAGATGATTATCAAGGAGCAGGTCACCAAGGGGCGGAAGACTGGCCTTTTTAGGCCGGTTCTGTACCTGACGTGGCTAGCTAACGGCGTCCTGGTGCCGAAAGCTTTGGGAAAGTGGCAGATGTGTGTGGACTTCACCGACTTGAACAAGGCTACTCCAAAGGATTACTATCCCTTACCGAGCATCGACCACCTGGTTGATTCAACCTCGGGTAATGAGATACTCAGCTTCCTGGATGCCTACTCAGGTTACCACCAGATCAGAATGCACCCCGAAGACATCGAGAAGACCGCCTTTATCACCGACTTCGACGTACACTGCTACACCCGGATGCCTTTCGGGTTGAAGAATGCCGGAGCCACGTACCAAAGGCTAGTCAACCATATGTTCGCGGGATAGCTCGGTCGGAACGTCGAGGCCGATATCGACGACATGCTCGTGAAGACCCCCAAGGCCGAGGACCACTTCGTCGACCTAGCAGAAACTTTCAACACCCTCCTGAAGTACAACATGAAGCTCAACCCCGCCAAGTGTGCCTTCGGAGTAAAGTCTGAAAAATTCTTGGGCTTCTTGGTCACTCAGCGTGGGATTGAGGCCAACCCCGACAAGGTCCAGGCCATCCTGGACATGCGCCCGCCCACCTGCATCAAAGACGTTCAATGCCTTACCGGGCGCGTTGCTGTGCTCAGCAGATTCCTGTCCCGCGCGGCTGAACAATGCCTACCCTTCTTCAAACTACTGAGGGGGGCCAAAATGGCATCTGCTACATTCCCGTGGGACGAGGAATGCCAAAGAGCATTCGCCAAGCTTAAGGAGTTCCTGGCTTCACCCCCAGTGCTATCCAAGCCCATCCCGGGGGAAGCCTTGTATCTTTATCTCTCGGCAACTCCATCCACACTTAGCTCGATCCTAGTCAAAAATGACTCGGGAATCAAGAGACCGGTCTACTACACAAGCAAGGTGCTCAACGAGGCTGAGAGAAGGTACCCCGCAACCGAGAACTCATGCTAGCGTTTGTTACCTCGGCCAAGCGCCTCGGACCCTATTTCCAAGGGCACTCCATCACCGTCTTGACCGGCGAACCATTGAAGAAGATCCTCGCTCACCCCGAAGCCTCGGGACGCCTCGTCAAGTGGGCCATCATGCTCGGGGCCTACGATATATTGTACCGGCCTCGCTCGGCTATCAAAGGCCAAGCGCTCGCCGACTTCATCGTCGAGATCACCATCTCGACTGAAGAGAGATCTCGTCCGCACCCGGGCTGACCTAGGAACTGTTCGTTGACGGATCTTCCAATTCAGCTGGGAGTAGTGTCGGCATCCTCCTGAAGTCCCCCGAAGGGGCAGAGCTAAGCATCCAACAACGCTTCCGAGTACGATGCCCTCATATCGGGAGCCCGCATGGCCCGGTGGTTAGGAGCTGAGCGAGTCAGGATTCACACCGACTCCCAACTAGTCGTTAGCCAGGTCAACGGTGATTATGAAGCTCGGGAGGCACCGATGATCAAATACCTCCAACTGGTCAAGACTGTGGCACAACAATTTGAGAGTTTTGAGGTAGTCCGGATAGCTCGGGAGGAAAACTCCCGAGCGGACGCCCTCTCTCGGCTGGCCTCCTCTCTTGACCCCGAGGGTACTAGATGTTGGCCCAGCCTGCCCAGGCGACTGGCGTACCCCCTACCTGTCGTGGCTCCAGACTCCGAGGAGCCTCCCGACCCTCGGGAAGCACGAAGGTTGAAATACCAAGCTCGGCGATTCGTCACCCTAGATGGCACACTTTACCGGAGATCCTTCTCTGGCCCACTTCTGAAGCGCCTCGGTACCGACGAAGCCAACCGAGCGATCGAAGAAGTTCACGAAGGTCTATGCGGAGCGCATTTGGGGGGAAGGTCACTCGCCAGGATCTTGCTACGGCGAGGTTACTCGTGGCCCACCCTACAGCGTGACTGCTCGACCTACACACAACGTTGTGACCATTGCCAGTGATTCGACCACTTGGTCCATCAGCCAGCAACGGAGCTTATCACCCTAGCCGAGCCTTATCCTTTCGCTCGCTGGGGAAGCGACACCCTCGGGCCATTCCCCACGGCCCAGGCCCAGAAGAAGTTCATCATCGTCGCCATCGACTACTTTACTAAGTGGATCGAGGCCGAAGCCACTGTAAGGATCACCGAGACAGTCGTCTAGAATTTCATCTGGAAGTCGATCGTCTGTCGCTACAGCATCCCCCGGGTGATAATGAGTGATAATGGTCGGCAATTTGATTCTCGTTACTTCCGAGACAAATGCGCCGACCTCAATATTCGCAATCACTTCACTTTGGTCACCTACCCTCAGGCTAACGGACTATTCGAAAATGCCAACAAGGTTATCTTGAAAGGCATCAAGACTAGGCTCGGCAAAGCCAAGGGCAGCTGGCTCGAGGAATTGCCGAACGTACTTTGGTCGCATAGAACGACTCCCAGAACGGCAACCGATGAGAGTCCTTTTCAACTAGTGTATGGCACCGAGGCCGTGATCCCGTTGGAGATCGGCAACCCATCCCTCAGAGTCATCCGCTTCTCATCCGAGGCAAACGACAAAAAACTGCTCGAAAATCTCGACTTAGCAGATGAAATCCGGGAGATTGCTAGCATCAGAGCAACGGAGTACCAATGCCGCCTCACTCGATACTACAACGCCAAAGTCCAAGATAGACACTTCCAGCCGGGAGACTTCATCCTCAGGAAAGCCGAAGCCTCTCGACCACTTGTGGCGGCGGGCAAGTTATCCCCTAACTGGGAGGGCCCCTACCGAGTGGTTGAGACGCTTGGAAAAGGAGCATACCGCCTGTCTACAATAGAAGAAGAACCCATCCCTCGGACCTGAAACACAACTACATTACGCAAGTTCTACTTCTGAGTACTGAGTATTGTGCAAACGACATGAGATAAGACAAAAGGCTCCTTTCTTTTTATTCAAACAACCCGTTTGTACATCAGGAAGGCCAAAGCCAATAGAATACATGTCAAAAAAAAAAAGCAAAAGATCTATCTAGCACCGTCGTATGAGCCCATCACTCGGCTGACTCGGATGACCTTCCTGAGTCCAGCCACTGACTCTGTCTAGTGTAGAAACTAGCTCGGATAAAGGATAGTTGACCCCGTTGGTTCGGGCAGCTCGAGACAAAGGTGACAGAGGGATTAAGAAAGAGAATGCTACCTTCCAAGTTGAACTTGGAAGAGAAAATGGAGAGGGAATGCATATGAAAGCATCTCCCCCGCCAAACTGCCAACTCCTTGGAAGAAAGAGAGTGCAGGCACCCTCCGAAGAGTGAAAGAAAGGAGGACCAGAGCAGAAGAGGGAAAAAGAGGCTGCCAGAAAGAAAAAGAAACTAGCAGAGCTGGATCAGGAGGCAGGGGAAGGCCCAGAAGGGATGGAGCTTAGTTGGCTTCCTCCTCCCATCCGTGAGGCGAGCAGGGAGGGACGGGCAGCAGGGATGTCTGATCCCCCCATCCGTCCTCCATCTCGCCCCCCTGCAAGCGTCGCCGGAACTGATAAAGGGAAAATGGTGTGCCTCCACGCGTCGAGCCCTTTTCAAGTCTGTCTGCCGGCCGTCGACTCCTTTTCAAGTCCAGAACAGCAGGAACTCCCTGCCCCCCGTCGTCGGTAACCTCCTCATCTGGAGCTTCCTCCATGCTCCGAATACCACGGCACAACGCAACGTGAAGAAGGAATGAGGAAAGACTGTCAGGGAAAACCCTAAGCGGTGGAGAGGAAGGGACGCCCTTTAGTCCTTTTTATAGGCAAAGGGAGGCTACTTGCCTTAAATGATCTCCCCTCTCGAAAACACGCCAAAAGGATTTCTCCCTACTAACGGTCACCTCACACTTCTCATCTTCCGCCCCAGTGGGACACACGAAGCGGCCTGGCATTTAAAGTGTGGGAAAACGGGAAGACACCCTATCAGACGCTCACCCAACCATCGTGCGAGATTCATGTAGAAAATATCAGCTCTTTCCAACAACCGCAGATACGCTGAATAGAATACGGCAACGGCGGTATGGAATAGATAAGTCTTCATCACAATACCACTGCCTTATTTATTTCGACACAAAAAGAAGGAAGTTTTCTCCTTCCAACAAGAAAAAGGTATACAAAGAAAGGAAGCGAAGCGGGTACATCAGGCCTCCGGTCCACCCTAAAGCTCGAAAATGGAAGGCTCGGACAGTCCGCCCCCAGCATGCTCAGTGACGGCCGACCCTAGCACTGACCCCACCGGCATGGGAACTGCCTCAGTTGCGCGCCCTCCCGAGGCATCCGGAGTTGGCGATCCCTCGGGCGAAGACCCCTCCCGATCCTCTTCGTCCGGTGCCGAGACAGAGGAGCCCGAGGATGACAGGTCCGAGTTGTAGCACTGTCCAGATGGGAATTCAACCCCAGAATCCTATTCCTCGGCATAAGATATCACCCGGTCGTAGCCCTGCTTGAACCCCTTGCGGATGTCTCGGCGAAGCGCTAACTCGTAGTAGGGAAGGGCAGCCTCCTTAAGGTCGGCCCGGTAGGCCTCTGAGCTCTTGTACCGCTCGAGGGCCTCCGCCCCAGCCGATCCCACCCTACCAGCGAGCTCGACCTCCCTCCGCTCCGCCTCGGCTGACCTCCGCTCGGCCTCAGCAGTCCGCTCTTCGGCCGCCGCCACCTGCTTCTCCGCCTCGGCCCGATCGGCCTCGGCCTCCCGCCGAAGGCGCTCAGCTTCCTCCGCTCGATCTACCAGCTCGGCCCGCTCGGTCTCCCACTGGCCCTCCAGCTCAGCACGTACGAGGCGCTCCTCCTCGAGAAGCTTGTTCTTTCTCTCGAGCGATTCACGAGCCTTGGCTAGCTACTCGGTTAGCGCCCGGGTCTCCACCTGGCTCGACCGCATCAGCCCCTTGACTGAGGAGAGCTCCCGCCGAAGCCCGTCACGCTCCTCGGTGAGCCGAGCCAACCTCCTGTCTGACCCACCAAGGGTCCAGGCCAGGTTCGCTCGCTCCCATTCCGACCGAGCATACGCTTCCGCCAGAGCAGCCCCCATCTGGGCAAGGGCCAGACCGCCCTCCATAACCCCGGCGAGAGCCGTAGACGGGGAGTGCTACCTACCTCCCCCCATCACCTTCGCGGCTATACCGTGGCATACCTGGTGCAGGGGGCTCGAGATACCGAGCCTCTCCAAGGCCGCCGAAACAGAGAACCCCTTATCGCCCGGCACCCCACTGTGTGGCTCCGATCGAGCCCCAGCCTCGGTCTCCCCTCGCGCCTCGGTCGGATTTGCTTGCGGCCCCTCAACCTGGATCAGCTCGCCACCTGCGCCACCGCCCGAAGCGCCAACCCCGGCTGCAGTCACAGCACCCCCAACTTCGGCCACGGCCCCCTCGGCTCCGACCGAGGGGAGAGCCAGGTCGGCCCCGCTGTCGGTTGCAGGAGCCCCCTCGGCCCCCTCGGTCCCAGCCAAAGGAGGAACCAAGCCTACATCATCACTGCCCGCAGGGGCAGCCCCGACCTCCTCAGCCCCCTCTGGCTCGGCTGGTGGGAGAGCCCGCCCGGTAGGGTCGGCCCCACTGTGCCCGGCGGAGGGGTGAGCCGCGGTAGGGTCGCCTCCGACCGTGGGTACGACCCGGCCTTCTTGGCCCGCTTTCTGGCCCTCGCAGCGGCCCGGATCATACCCTCCACAGGGTCCTTACGCTTGGGTCCCTGTGGTCCGGAGGATTCGCCCTGGGCCACTCCCTTGCCCTTATCTTTGGTTCGGGAGCGCCCCGCGGGAGCAATCGGTTCGTCGGCAGCCGAGTCATCTCCAAGCTCGATCACCTCTGCGGTCTCCTTCAGAGGCTCCCGCCTGGTGTCTGCACAAGGAAGAAGACGTGCTCAGGAAAAGAAAGATGACCTCCACATCCGAAGGAGGATCTAAGTTGTGGCACCTGAGCCCGACAGATGCAGCCGCGTAAGAAGACACTGCTCGATATTCTCCGACGTCACCATCTCTTCGGTGGACTGGCGGTGCTTCAGCAAAATGGCAGCATACTCCTCCACATGAGGAGGGAACTCGTCCTATCTGGGAGGGACGTTAGGGTGGAAATTGGGGATTACCGGGCACCTCCAGGTTTCCTCCATTGAGCAAATCCCCACCCAGAAGAATTGGGTCTTCCACCCCTTATGCGAAGAATCCTTCGCCGCCAAAGAAATACAACTCCTATTTCACCTCACCTGGATGAAATAGAAGCCCTTCCCCGCCGAAGGATGCGCCTTCAACTCAAAGAAAAAGTGGAAGAGGTCCATGGAAGGAGGGACTCCGCACTGACGGCAGAGAATACGAAAGGCGGAAAGGAGGAGATAAGAGTTGGCTACCAACTGAATGGGCGCCAACCGAAAAAAAATTGAGAAGCTGCAGGACGAAAGGTTCAAAAGGAAGGTGGAATCCACCCTTCCACGACAAAAGAAACATACAGATGTGACCTGTATGAGAGTCCAGGCTCGTCTCGTATGGAGCAGCAGCGGAAAAACTATACTTGTGGGGCAGGCGATACTGGTGCTCCAGCCCCCTCACATCCGCCTCCCCCAGTTCGCTGCAGTTGGGGACCGACGCCCTCGCCACCGGCTCGTCCTCCCCCTCCTCAACATCTGGGCACTGACCCGCCATGGAGTCAGAAGAAGACTCTGAGAGAAGACGGTCCCGAGACCCTGAAGATTCTGGGGGAGGAGGAAGCTGCTGGAGGGCCTCCGCGGTTATCGCCGCCAACTTCTCGAATGCCGCCGCAAGCCTCTGCTCCTCTGTCATGTCCTCATGGCGCATCAAAGAGCCCCAAAAATGAGAATGAAGGAGAGCCAAAACCCTAAGAAATGGAGGGAGTCTGGAATGACATCAAGCGCCCAACACCTATAAACCCATGCGGGAGGTGGCGCGTCGTTCCGACCTCCGAGGAAAGGGGGACCCTTCAGTTTAAATCCGTCAGGATCATCATTAACACAGGCACAGGTGACCACGACACGTGGCTTCCTACACACTGCCAGATTTCCACCCACCTGAGCCACGCTGGTCTGAAACCCCAAACAGCTACTCGACCGAGCTTACTAAAGCTCGGGAGTAGGAGGGGGACAAGTGGAGAGGGAGATTTCTGTAGCCCAATCAAGATCAGCCAAACTAGGCCCATCAGGATCGAACGAGGCTCAGCTCATCCGAGTGACAGCCCTCTAGGTCCCACTTCGGCAGAAAAGCCCAATAAAGATTACTCAGGATCCCATCCTTCCTCGGTGGCCCTTAGGCTCGGAAGGCCCGAATGACAGAACGGAGGAAGACCTACCCCCGAGCCATCTCCCCACCGAGATAAGGGCAAGCACTCCGCGCCCACTCCGATCTGACTGCATCCGAGCTACGCCCATCGCCCGGATAGGGCTGGCACTTCTTATGCTTGGATCAACTGACGAATGCTTATCCATGCAGCCATTGACAGTCCTTTATGAGCAGGAGTTCAGTGGGATAAGGGTGCCACGATCTCCCAAGGTCATGAAGAGCCCACGATGAGGACGTAACGATCCCATGATGAGGACGTAACTCCCGCCTAAAACTCCTCAGCTTATGGGACTCTTCGGGGGAGCTCGCTATATAAACCAAGGACTCCCTCCGGCAGCAGGTAAGGCATATACATGCCTAACACTCCCTGAGCAGGAACCACTTCACCATCTTGGTGTTGGGGAATCTCGCGCATCTCTTTCAACCTCCCTCAATACCTTCCACCATTGCTCTATTAACTTAAGCATCGGAGGATTTTCCCCAGGGAACCATCCCTGGGCCCCCTGATTCGTTTCCCTTTCTCTGTAGTTCACTATCCGGTGATCAACCTCCCAGCTCAGGACCAGCGTGAGATCACGCCCCTTCACACACGATGCCCTAAGCCAGTGACAACTGTACATCATCATTGTGGACTAGTGGACCACTGCAACTATTTACGAATCTTATATATATCCACAACCGTGCTCTGATACCAGCTGTAACGACCTGAGATCCGAACACCGAGAAGGCTCGATAACCCGAATCTCATACCGCCACCCACGAGCCCGAAGACTCGGAAGGGTTGAAAGGATGGTGTGGAGATACACAAGAATCTAACATAATTGCAGAGCTACGCAGATTAAATGAATTAAGCAGAAAGTAATTAATAACATTAATTAAATTACATGGTCCACAAAGATAATAGTAGTCTAAAATAGACAGTAGTCCGCAACTAGTACAGTCTAAAGAGAAAGGTACAACTACACGGGGCATACCCCGGCCTGGCAACTGGCAAATAACCCTGGGCACCTGAACCATGTGGAGCCTCTGAAGCGCTCCCCTGAAGCCTCGTCTCACATGAAACACGGTGAGAACACGCAGAGAATGAGCCTCAAAACACAAGGCTTAGTAGGGATCATCCGATCCCCACCTCGCAAACCGAGAAACTGCGTGAAAAGTAACTACGAGCTACTCCTACGGCTAGTACCAAACGCATGGCACAAAAATCGAGACAACTCATCAAAACGTTACAGGAAACCCAAGAGTCACTGCCAGACAAGACAGGAGTACTGTCCACCAGAAGCACAGCCGGATGCGTCCCCTGACGACTTACACCGCGCTGTCGTGTCTCCCTATTCGCCCCAGGCGGAAACTGAGACACTTACAAGTAACACTAACAAGGGTCTAGTCAGGGTCACGCTCGTCAGCACGCGTCCGAAGTCCTCGACCACGTGTGCACACACTGACTGACTACGCTACGTCAGGCCCTCTAGCTAGTTCGTCCTCCTGGCCCGGACTCGAGCCGCCACAGTAGAAGGCCCATGGTAACCAGCCTAAAACCGTCTCTCGGGTAGCCTCGCCACCACTCCCTGGTGGGACCACACGCGTGTCGGAAGGCTACGACTAGTGGAGGGTCACGGAAGGTATAGACTCTCTAGCCAACGACAAACAACGTCTAAACCGGACAAAGTACAAGGATCGCTCCTCACACTGACACCGACTCACGGTGACACAAGCCAAGAACACTAACTCCTGAGATCTCACGGCTCCCTCATGTGTGGCCCCCACATGATGCCCAGCATTAGTCAGACCACGGGTCAGTACGTGGATCGAGATCCACTAACCCGGGACTCGAATAAGCAAAACATAACTCCGGTCGGACATAGATCTCTGGCAATCTACCTTTGGGCCGCCACACAGTCTGGCGGTCCAACATTGGGCCGCCATAGGGACTGTAGCGGTCCAACAATGGGCCGCCACACCCTGGGCTACGAAAGAAATGGCGGTCCTATATAGGGCCGCCACAGGTATGTGGCGGGCGTACCTTAGGCCACCACACCACAAAAATCCCCAACGGTCGAAAACCATCGGTTGGAAATCAACGGCAACTCGCCCTCTGGCGGTCTGTCCCTCGGCCGCCACATCTTCTGGCGGTTTATCATGCAGCCGCCAGAAGGCATAGGGACCTGCCGACAAAATAGTGTCCTGTGGTGCACCCACCTTGGGCCGGCACAGGCTCTGGCGCACCTACCTTGGGCCGCCAAAGTCTCTGGCAGTCTCTGGAAGGACTACCAAATCGTCTCGAGAACGGGCCGACGGGAACAAATCCAAAAACCCGTTCCACGCCCCGATCATCCACGGATGAGGGGGAAAACAAGGGGGAAGCTCCCCTATAGCACCTAGCATGTATCTACGCCCTCGAATCGGTCCGAAACGTGACGAAACGGTAGATCGGCACACAACCCCCAAAACCTGGATTTTGCCCTACCCGGCTCAAAAACGCCCCTCTCGACCTCTCCTCGGCCTACAAATCACGGGGGACGACGGGATGAGCATGGGGATCCGTCTCCCTACCTCAATTGAGCACGAGCTCCGTCGAAACGTCGCCAAACGTGAAGAAGAAGCTTTTAGAACCCTCGTTCCTTCACGAAATCCCACGAGCCACACGCTGCCACGATCGCCTCGCCGCCACGCCGTCGCCTCACTACCGTCTACAGTCGAGGAGGGGCGCTGCCGCGGTCACGCTGGACGAAGAGGGAGAGAAAGGGGGTGGTCGCTCACGGGAGGAAGAAGGAAGAGGAAAGAAGAAGAAAGAGAAAGGGAAAAAGAAAAAGAAAATGGGGGTTTATATAGAAAATCTCACTTTTCTGAAAAATACCAAAAAATAGGAAAATATACAGCCACGAGTGTTGGAATGCGCTGATCGCTGTGGTACCATTCCTTAGTAGGTGAACGACTCGGTTCACCCGCTACGGGGTTCCGTAGGTCCTATCAAGGAAAAACACGGGAAATCGCGGAACACGTTCTGGGACCTCTGAAACTGATCCGAAACGCATGGATCCGAATGCAAAAGATGTCCGAAAGATAACCCCGGGCAAAACTAGAATAAAATCTCTAAGAAAATAGATCCGAGACCCAAGAAGAAGGATCCAAAGGGTCCAGGATATTACAATTGTAGCATTGGTGTGCCAAATTGGAGTTAGGGAGCGCAGAATCTTCCTTACTATCTCATAATCGGAGTAAGTCTTTCCAAGACTTCTGAGACCATTTGTTATGATCGTGAGGCGAGCATACATCTCAGTAATAGTTTCATTCAGCTTCATTCTGAATGCCTCATACTCCGATACCAGTAGGTTCGCCTTGGTCTCTCTGACTTAAGAAGTCCCTTCATATATTACTTCTAACTTATCCAACATCTCCTTCATTGTAGAGCAGGATGATACCCGGGAAAATTCTGTGGGGTGAAGGGCGCACTGGATGGCATTGATTGCACTCCAGTTCAGTGTTGACTTGCGGATCTCTTCTCTTGTCCTTACATCCTCATTCTCATGTAGCTCAAATGGTCCCTTGCTCACGACCTTCCAGATCTCGTAATCATTCACCCTCAAAAACACTTGCATACGATTCTTCCAGTATGCATAATTGGATCCATCAAAGTACGGAGGCTTGGTGGTGGAGTGTCCCTCTGCTATCATCCCCATAGAATCCATGATAGCTAGCTCTTCAGGATGTTAGTCCCTACAGAAGAGTTAGGCTCTGATACCAATTGATGTGGGATCTAGAGGGGGATGAATAGATCAATCACCTAATATTATTTCTACAGCAGCTACTGGTGCGGAATTAAATCGAACTACTGTAGGATAGTCGAAAAACACTTAACCACAGTCTGAGAGAAGCAACTCAAGCGATCGTTCCTAAACATCCATCTAACAGGAAGTAGCATGGAGACTAAAATGGACACAGATCAGAATGCAACCACACTGTTGAGCTATAGTTGTAATGATTGTTGAGTCATGGTTTTGATGATAACTAAACTTAATGTGTGGTTGAGTGATGATAACTAAACTTATGGTTGATTGCATATGTTCTTGTTACCTATGTTTGGTTGAGATGGCAAATGGCAACGGTTACATGGTCTTGATCCTTGGTTTGCATATGTTGATTTTACAAGAGGCAAGAGGTTTCATAACCTCTTTAATGTGAACAAGCATGGTATTAACCATGACTATCTTGCATGCAGGATCAAACTCATGGCAGTCACCTGGTGAACCAAACGTGTGGATAATTACCTTACTTCTCTACAATACAACACAGATGATATATGTCATTTATTGTCAAGAACCATTGGTGAGACTCTTACCTTGTCTTAGCATCGATCTCACCATGTGTATCTCATATACCTCTCCTTAATACACCTCATTCATGCACATTAAACATGAAACCCTTCTGGCCATCGTGCGCCCTCGCCCGTGGATCGACTTGCGCGGTCAGGTCGCGGGGATCGACCTGTGCGGTCAGGTCGCGAGGGTCAAGGGGGCAGCGCCCCCGCCCCCGAAAAAAAATTTAGAAATGCTCAAATGGTTTAGACGTTTCAAATGCATAAACCAAGTGAATCCAATCCCAAAATACATGGATTTGATATGGACATGAAGCCCTTGAATTATGGACATGTTTCTTGAGCTAACACTTGGATTTTGCAGGTTTGGAGATTTTCGGTCGACCTCTGGACCATTGGCGGTCGACCTGAAATCACAGAATTGAAAGAAGGCATCCTGTAAAACTGGCGGTCAACCGCCAGACCCCTAGCGGTCCACCGATTTTTTCAGCAGCCAAATGGCTACAGGAATTCTCAGAGCGGTCGACCGCTGGCCTCTGCAGGTCGACTGCCAGCCCCGATCTGCCCATCTTTTGTTGACTTTTTGTCACTTCGAGGAAAGCCCTTCCTCTTGATATTGTTTAATCCCAAAGCCACCAAACCCTCCAGAATTTGTGGATCTGGTCTAGGGCTTGTCCATAGACCTTCTAAGGGTTATAAAACATCCTATTAGAGTCATAACCCTAACTATCCAAGAGATCAAAGGGGAGGCTATCCAAGGAGGAAGAAGATGGTACTGTAGCTCCGTGAACAGTATCTCGTGCAGTAAGTTCTTCATCTATCTCCAACCCATTCAAGGTACTTCTGAAGCTAACAAGCATCTATGAAGTGAAGAAGCAAGCAACCAACAAAGAGAGATCAAGGGGGAGGCTATCAAGAAGCAAGCAAGGTTTTCAAGAAAAGATCAAAGGAAGATTGTCCAAGTGAAGAAGAAGGGCATTGTAGCCGTGAACAGTACTCCGTGCAGCAAGTGTTCTTCATCCATTCTCAACCCCGCAGCATGCATTCAAAAGGAACCCAAATCATGAGTTTTTTAAACTAAGCCTCATCGTCTTTATATTTTGGATGTTGTAATTGTGTTCATCATAAACTGCAAGAACTTGTGTGTGTGTGTGTGTGGATCGTTGTTGGATCCGTGGTCGTGTGTGTGTGTGTCGTATTTGATTCGTGAGTGTGAGTGGATCTTTCTAGATCTGCCTTTGTGTGTGTGTGGGTCTTTTAGATCCGTTCTGTCTCGTGTGTATGGATTGCTACACTTGTGGCAGCGGGTGTTTGTGTTGGTGATCCGCTTGTTGGATCGTGTTGGAGACCTCATCTCCGTGTGTGTGTGTGTTGGGGTGCGTCCCTGTGTGTGTGTGTGTTGGGGCGCGTCCCTGTGTGTGTGGGCAAGTGTCATCCTGCGTGTGTGTTTGGAGCGTCGTCTCCGTTTGGGGATTTATCCCCGAGTGAAGCCTCACCGAGTTTGGTGAGGGGTGGACGTAGGATTGCCGTCGTTGCATCCGAACCACCTTAAAAACCGTTGTGCATTGTGTTTTTGTATTATGTGGTTTGGTCCTTTTCTTCTACCTCCATTCTAAGTGAGTGTATGTGTTAATTGTTGTTACTGATTTATCTACGTATATCTTGCATATTCTATATCTCATCATACAAAGTTTGATAAATCTAATTTGTGTTCAAATAGTTTTGAATCTCTTAACTAGCATTCTATCACATATTTCAAAAAAGGTTAAAAGTTTTCATAAAATTTGTAAACACCCAATTCACCCCCCTCTTGGGTGTCATTGATCGTGGGACTTCACACACAAGACAATATGTTTTTAGGTGGTTCGATCTCCTGCAGAGAACTATGTCCACCCCACACTCAACTGAGTGTGGCTTCACTGCTGACAAACATGTTAGGATAGATGGTATGCTCTGATACCAAGTGTTAGGATGCGATATACGATCTAGAGGGGGTGAATAGATCAGTCACCCAATTAAAACCAACAACAACAGCTCCAAGTGCGGAATTAAAACAAGCTGATGTTGGACGACAGAAGGATAAACAACACTATCAATGAAAGCCGACCTAACAGATCTAAATCAAGACGGTCCTAAGCATTCATCTACTACGGATCGAAGAAATAAACAGGATGCACATAATCCACACAGCAATCGCACAGTAGTCAGAGATTTTTAAGGTGGTTCGATCTCAAACCCAAGATCTACGTCCACCCCACACTCCAAACTGGAATGTGGCTTCTATTGCTGATACATAGCTTCGTTGATCCACAGCTTTGGGGTCAAAACCCTACAGACCGCTGGGCGCTACAGCTTATGCCGTCCAGAGGAATCCTCCTCTGTAAACCGCTGGGGACTTACAGCTTTACCCATCCAGAGGAATCCTCCTCTGCAAACCGCTGAGCTTCACAGCTTGCTCCGCTGACACACAGCTTGGAAACACAGTTTCAAAAATGAAAAAGAAAACAAGCGAAGAAACAAACGAACCCACTAGGGGAATGTAGCTCAACACTGAGCAATTTCAGCTCCGGTTCTGAACCGAGAGACTGAGGAACAAGCACTCACAGTATTCTCTCAGACACCTTTCTTTCAACTCTCTCCTTCTCTTCTTCTCTCTTTCTTCTTGTTCTCTTCTCTCTAGATCGTGCAAGCTCTCTCTGCTTCTGCTCTTTCGAAGTATGTTTACGATCCCCTTTCTCCTGAGGAAGAAGCTTCTTATTTATAGAGCAGTAGAAGGATAGGGCGTGTGGTCACCACAATTCCCGCCCAAACACCTTCGTCACATGGCGGCATCACAGCATAGCTACTTTCCACGTGTCACGATCCTGGCACTTTCTTCAATCTTGGATCACGTGCCCTTCTTAGTCTTTACGAAAAGGCACCTGTCAAGGCATCAAATATAGGTCATATTCAGACAATTATACGATATAAAAAGGAGATTGCACAGAGTAGAGATTTTGATGCATGGACTCAATTGTGGTGTTCACATACACATGCACAGACTCAATCATCTCTTCAAAAGCAGATGCACAGACATGGTTTCAACACAAAGCCTACAGATACATCGGCTGGGTGTGTGCAATGGGCAAGTATTGCACTGACCTGATGACTTGCCACTGAAGACGTTGTACTGACTTAGCATGCCCCGTGCCTAAGCTTACACGGACTTATTCACACATAATGCTTGACTTGCACAGACTTAATGTGTAAGCGGCGAATGCATGAACTTCTATGCACCGAGTTACCTAAGACATATTGCACAGACTCTAAGTACCTGGTGCAGAGGTTGCACCGACTCGGTGGCGTGCATCGAGAAGAATTGCACCGACTTAGTCGTGTGCATCAGCGAGGATTGCACAGACTCAATGCAAAATTAACCATGTGTTGCACCGACTCTATTCAATGCACAGACTAAGATGCACACACCATTGATGTGATTATCTAACATATGAATGCATCAAAATACTTACACCATCATATATAGAAATAAAGTCAACTAAGTCACACACCACTGTTGCTAATCATCAAAACAACTATTGTCAATCATCAAACCATTACATCACAAAGTAGTGTACGAACTGCTTATCAACCCAGAGGAGTCCCAACAAAACAGCTTGGCCGCTGATCCACAGCTTCGGGGAATTCCTTCCCTACAATCCGCTGAGCGTTAGAGCTTCGCTATCTAGAGGAATCCACCTCTGCTCCTGAGGTTTACAGCTTCACCTGTCCAGAGAAATCCTTCTCTGCAACACTGACACACAGCTTGAGTAGCACTAGTTTCAAAACAAAAGAGGAAAACTGAAACTCAAAAAGCAAACGAAATGTAGCTCAACAATGAGCAGGTCAGCTCCGGTTCTAAACCAGGAGACTAATAATAAAAAATTCTCATAAAACACTTCTTTCAAGGTTCTCTCATAGATCTTCTCTCTCTATCTGGCTTGATCGTGCTTGCTCTTCCTCTCTATACTTGTATCTCTCTACGAAGGCTCTTCTTTCATCAATTATCTGCTACTAGCTCTCTCGCTTACTGAATCTACATATATGGAGGCTTCTGAAAGATGGGCGCATGAAAATCACGTATCCCGCCCAATCACCTTATCCAGATCTGGAGTTGTACAGCCACGTGGCAGCATTCTAGCTTGGCTTCTTTCCACGTGTCACTATCAAGGTTCATCCTCAATTCTTGGATCACGTGCCTTTCTTAACTTTCACGAACAGGCATCCTGTCAAGTGTACAGACATTATATATGCGAGATGCAAACGTTGCACTGACATGGTGGGACAGTGGCATTCGGTGGTAAGGACAAAGATAAAATCATTGGAGAAGGTAAGATAGGTAAGAATCAAAATCACGCTATTGAGAATGTCTTGCATGTGAAGGGTTTACATCACAATCTTTTAAGTATCAGTCAACTATGTGATAAAGGATGCAATGTGATCTTTGATTCTAACCATTGTACTGTTGTGAATAGAAACACTCATGAAATTAAGTTCATTGGTTTCAGGCATAACAATGTGTATATGATAGACCTGGATGATGCATCTCATGAAAAATTATGTTTGGTTGCAAGGAACAACGATGATGCTTGGTTGTGGCATCGCCGCCTTGGGCATGCCAGTTTCAATGTTTTGCTTAAACTTTCCAGAAATGAATTGGTGGTTGGCTTGCCTAAATTGAAGGTTAATGACGAAGGAGTATGTGGTGCTTGCAGCATGGGTAAGCAAACAAGAACATCATTCAAGTGCAAGAATGATGTAACCACATCAAGGCCTCTCGAATTAATCCACATCGATCTGTTTGGACCAAGCAGAACTCATAACTTGGGTGGTAAACTTCATGGTTTTGTGATTGTGGATGATTTCTCTAGATTCTGTTGGGTATATTTTCTTTCTCATAAAAATAATGCCCTAACAGAATTTGAAGCATTTTGCAGGCAAGTTCAAAATGAAAAGGGGTGTTGTATCAAAATCGTGCGGAGTGATCATGGTAGAGAATTTGATAACCATGAATTCAGTAATTTTTGCAGGACTCAAGGTTATATGCACGACTTCTCCGCACCAAGAACCCCTGAACAGAACGGGGTTGTTGAAAGAAAGAATAGGACCTTAATTGAGATGGCCAGAACTATGCTGAATGAAAACAACTTACCAAGGTATTTTTGGGCTGAAGCAGTGAACACCGCCTGCTACATCATCAACCGTGCTATGATAAGATAACTCTTGAAGAAAACACCATATGAGCTGTACCGAGGTAAGAAGCCAAACATTTCATACTTTAGACCTTTTGGATCAATTTGCTACATTCATAACAATGGTAAAATGGACTTGGCGAAATTTGATCCTAAAAGTGACAAAGGTATATTTCTTGGTTACTCTATTAACTCAAGAGCATATCGAGTTTACAATTTGAGAACTCTTGTTGTTGAAGAAAGCCCTCATGTTATAGTTGATGAATCATCTACAAATAGATCTAATGAAGAATTTGTTTTGCAGGATGATGAGTTAGAAAATGATGATATCCAAAAGAAGGAAGAAAGAGCTGAGAAACAAGAAACAAAAGACCCACAAGAAAATGATCAAAATCAAGAAGCTCAAGCTGAACAACAGCTACCAACACAATGGACCTTTGCAAAGGACCATCCTCCAGAGGATGTCATTGGTAACATAGAAGAAGGAGTAAAGACGCGGTATTCATTCAGGGAAGTTGAAAACATGGATTTCGTTGCTTTACTCTCTCAATCTGAACCTCACTCCATTGAAGATGCCTTAAAAGACGATTCTTGGATCTTGGCTATGCAAGAAGAACTACATCAGTTTCAAAGAAACAAAGTGTGGTTCATTGTGCCACGTCCTAGAAACCACTCAGTGATCGGAACAAAATAGATTTTTCGGAACAAAACAAACAATCAAGGGGTGGTAACTAGGAACAAGGCCAGGCTTGTGGCCCAAGTGATGGGGACATCACCTCCCATAGCATCCGGCATGGTCTAGTCATTTAATTTTGAGTCCTATGTAATTTTTATTTGAGTCATTTGATGTATTTTCCCTTTTAATAGAGTCATGTTTCTAGGTCTTGTGTTTATTTCCCTAAGTTTGAGTGTCATTAGGTTGTCTAGTTAGCTATTGGGCCCAATTCATTGGGCTTGGCCCAAGGGCTCCCCCTACCCCCTCGGTTATTTGTCATTGAGTCAATTGTCAGGGACTTTTGTAGAAATGTGGGTTTCCTATATATAGGACCCCATTCCCCCCCCCCATTTCAACTTAATGAATCAATGAATGAAAAACTTGCTATTTTGAGAGTTCAAGCTTCTTATCTAGTGGAGAGATTCCATTATTTGGGTGAGAAACCCTAGGGGAGAGATTCCCCACCCATCCCTCTCTTAATTTCTCTCTTTCACTCCCCTTTCTCTCTCCTCCACACCAAATTTCAAAATTCTTCTCTCTCCTCCCCTCCCAACCACCTCCACTCTCCCACCTACCCCATTAAAGGCCACTCCCCTTCCCCACACATCCCATTACTCCACCCCCTAGTCCCAAGAGAGCTTCCACCAATCCTAGCTCCACCCCCAACCCCCAACTACCCCACCCACTTTCCCAAGCACCCTTCCCACTACCCCAAGCACCCATTCCCTTCCCCAACACAACCCCTCCCATCCCCAAGACCACCATTGAATACCCTTCATTAAGCAAAATTCAAACTCACCTTCCCTCCACTCACTTGTGCCCCCCTCACCTTCTCCTCTCCCCCACCCTCCCAAATTCATAGCTCCTCCTCCCACCACCTGTTAGACCCCCTTTTAGACCCCATTCTTCCCTTCCCCCACCTTAGAACACCCCCTCCTAGACCCCCTCACAGCCCGGGCTTTCCCCACACTCATCCACCCCCATTTCCCCTCCCATATACCACATTCCCCCCATCATCTTCAACCTACAGCTCTCAACCGAAGATCTACAGAAGAGCAGCAGCTTGCAGAGGCGACCACGGCTTCCTCCGGACGTTTCTGAAGGATCAAGAGCCATCGTTGGAAGCGTCTTCCAGTCTTCTTCGCAACGGCAGTGGTTTCATCCTCATCCAAGCTGTGTACTGCCCGGGAGCTCCGTTCTCCCACAACTGCGCAGAGCTGCCCTGACTGAGTACCAGAACCGGATTAGAAGCTCTGCCACGATGAACCTCAGAGGAATCAGCCTAAGAGCTCTTCTGAAAAGTTCTTCTTCCTACTGTCTACTTTCAGAATCATGAAGCGGAGTTCCGTTCGGCATCTTGTGGCAGGAGTTATCCTTTTTCTCCCTCAGCTATGCGGCCCTGCTGCCCACAGTCTGCTTCGACCAGTCGCTATTTTTCTGCATCCCCTGATCTTCTCCGACATCCGTTG